>CM042175.1:20877504-20927504 GCA_023376005.1 Doryteuthis pealeii
CAGAGCAAGGAGTAGTGGATTCATGCCTTTCTCAAGAGTGTTAAAGTGAATATGAACAGCCTTGGCTGGAATTCAAACTTGGTTTGACAATTTGTTTTATGTATCAATAAACATGACTACCCTGTACCCACCTTCTCAAATAATAAATACAAATGTCAGATTTTTTTCAATTTTACTCTTAGAGGCCGTAACATTTCATACAATTTTGGAATGAGGCCGACTCCATGAGAAAATTGAAAACATTCTGGGTCGAATCTGGACCACAATCCTGAGATTTGTGATGCCTGAATTTTGATTACTGCAATTGTTTTGGGCCCATTTTTTATCTGATTTTTTTTGCAATTCATTTTTCTGTGCAATAACAATTTTTATACCTTGAAAATGGATTGAAAATAAATCAATTGCAAAATCCAGCAAAGGTCATCCATGAAATAGAAATAATTGTGTGTACAGAAAGTAAGGGCCTACATACATCAAATTGTCTTTAAATTAAATGGCAACAGAAGAATCATGGTTTAATTTTTAAAAGGTTACCTTAAATATAAATATGAAACTTAAATGCAGCAATCAATTTTGAGTTCTTCTGTAGTTTATTGTCCCCTATCACATTGCTATTTGTAGAGATTCTGAATGGGAAAATCAAAAATGTTGTTTATCATGCAGATTTGCAATAAGTTCAAAATGGACAAATTATATCATTATTTTGATGAAAACTGTCAATTCTTTGAAAAATATTGTTCAAGTTTAATTAAATTTTAATATGTATCATTGTTGAACCAAAGGCCTAATCAAGAGCCTTCCACTGGAGTCAGCTTAAATGCCACTCGATTGTGTAGCTTTTAAGCTAGTCCTTGATAAACGTAGAACTATATATCTCTTCTCTGTATATTCCAGGGAGAAAAAAAAACATTGTGATGCATTTAAATTTTCTCATATCTTTATGAATGGCAATATCAGCACCTCAGAGATTTGAGACAGAACAACAAAAAAAAAAGAGTCCAAGAAAGCTTTCAATTCAATTTTATTTTTTCTCACATAAAAGATTGATGACCTTTATTGATTCTGAGAAACTTTTAAGATTCTATTTTATTTGTTGGTGTTTTTTTTTTTTGTAATCTTTTATTCTTATTTTTATTCTTTTATATTAATGTCCAGATTTTATGAACGTGTCAATATTTTAGCTCTTTCTGATGAAGTCAATCTTTTTTTTATTCATACACAACTTAGGTATCAAAATTTCAGTCTGTCAGTTTATCTTTCTATTTTGGTTTGATATCCGAACTGTCCCACTCTACTAAAATTATTTTTATCTACTTATCTATCAGTATTTTAATCACTGTCTACAGTATATTTTATCCTTCTTTATTTTTTTAGATAAAATACCATCAAGTAGTTCTTTCATCTTTAATCTTATCTTCAATATGAATAAATGAAAATTTCTCTGTGTGTTTCTACACCTATGCTAACATCAAAACAACCTAAAACATGTTAAATCATTAATATACATCAAAGTGCAGTGTGTATTACATGTACTAGCAAATGGCTTATATCACAGTCATTAGATACCTAATTTACATAATTATTTTTTAAAAAAACAGGCTTTAATAAAAAAAAAAATTAAAAAATAAAATAAAAAAAAAACTGTCTTCTGTTATTCTTTTGTAATTTTTATGGTTTTCTTTTCATATATATATATATATATATATATATATAATATATACTAGCTTAAAAGACACCCTATCAGGCAGGAGTTAAGCTAGCTACAACAGAAGGCTCTTGTTTGATACTAATAACAAAAAAACTACAGAAGAACTCAAAATTGATTGCTGAATTTAAGTTTTGTATTAATACTTAAGCTTACCTTTTAAAAGTTCAATTATAATTTTTCTGTTGCCGCTTAATTTGAAGTTCATAGGTCATTATTAATTATATTTTTGGAACAAATTGCCTAATCAAATCAAAAAATGTGAAAGAGCAGCAGCTGAATGCTCTGCATATTTCTGACTGTAGTATTTACCCAAATTTATTGAGCTCCAGTGTCTAGATATGGAAATTGAACTGTATACAAAGGGAATACAAAGAAGAGTGACAAAATTAATAAAAAGTGTAAAACATTATAGTTACAGGGAAAGATTAGAGAAATTAGGATTAACTACTTTACTAGAAAGAAGAATAAGAGGTGATCTAATTGAAAATTTCAAAATGGAATTAATTATTATTTTAACACTCATTAAACTTGGGAAACTTATGTCAAGTCAGATTTAAAAAATGAAGTCTCTTAACCAATTAGATTTTTTTGCTAGCAGAGTAATATATCTAAATTGCCTAATTAGAACAAAAAGAGAAATAGCATACAAAAGTTTAAGATTAATTTGGATGATTTCAGAAAAAAGGGTAAAAAGAAGAATTGGCTTCTAGTCAGCTCAGTGTGGATTCTGGATACTGTGTGTATAATCTGTTGGGGGCAATGACCAATAGGGACAGGTACTGAGAGAGAGAGAGAGAGAGAGAGAGATGGGAATCTTGCTGTCAGTATGATCTGATGATGACAATGATGATGATAGATATTATATTGATATTGTATATGATTTGTACAAAGATTCTTTTTTTTTTTTAAGATTTAAATGAGAAGATAGAAAAAAAGATTGGTTGGTTGGATTTTACAGCATGTCAACCCTTGGGTTATTTTATACTGAAGACATTTTCATTCTATTCATTCTTATTGAGTATTCAATTTTTTTTTTCAAACTCATTTTTAAACCATTTTATATCTATTTATCCAATAGATAGGACCCTAAGAGATACTACCACTCTGGATCAGAGTGGACCAGGGAGTAATAGTGATGAAGGGATACTCCACACTTCTCAAAGCTCCAGAATTGGAACATCACTACTAGATGCTGTTTAACATCATACCCAAGACACTAAGCCCCTCAGTCACCTTCTAGTACATTATAAAAAGGCTTGCAGGTCAGCCATAAGAGCAATAAGGTTGGGACAATAATATAGGTGCTAGAGCTTGACCTGACCAGCCAATTGATCAGAAGGGGCCTCTCCTCTGCCCGTCTAAGCCAAGTAAGAGCAAAAGAGAAGTGTTGTATGTCATGGACTGCTCAGCCACCAGCACTGAGCTCTCATTATGGGTCATACCAATTTTGATATTTCAATATTAAAAAAGGTCTTGCTTAGAATCATTCCCATTACCAACTTACCTGATATATATGTGTGTGTGTGTGTGTGTGTGTGTGTGTATTTAGGCAGCATTTTTTCTTGTAGGCATATATTGTTAAATACCTCTACGTATAAAAAACCTGTAAATAAAAACTCATCCACTTTAAATTTCCAGAGTGAATATCCCTACCGGTATAAAAAAAACAATTATCAATAATCTAATAACCCGTGCAAAGTTAATCTCATCCTCAAAAACAATATTTTACACAGAATTAAAAAACTTTAAACAAACACTGATTAATAATGGATTCCCCAATTACTTAATTGATAATGAAATCAGACACACCATCAAAAACTACAATCAACAAATGAATAAAGACAACAATAATCCAACCACTAAACACTCATATATAAATCTATATTATCGCAACCAAATGCACAAAATTATAAAATAGACGAAAATATAATAAAAATATTAATTTAAAAAAATATATTCCCTAATGACCCTAGTAAAAAAATTAAACTTATAGTATACTATAAAAAATTTAAAACATCAAACCTAATCATTAAAAATAATTCCTCCCCCTCAATTGTACCGTTACAAAAAACCAATGTGGTATATCTATTTAAATGTCCATTAGGAGAATGTATCTCCAATAAAAATATATACATTGGTGTAACAACAACTACCCTTTCTACATGGCTTACAATGCACCTTACAGACAATAGCTCAATAGCCCAACATCTAAAAACACACTCTTGTCCCAATACTAAATTCCAGAAAATACTCAATGATAACACCACCATTATAGAAACACAAACATGTAAACAACTAAAAATCTTAGAAGCACTGCATATTAGACACAAAAATCCAAAACTAAACAAAATAAACTTTGATAATAGCACCAATGTTCTAAAATGCCTATAATTACATAAACAATTTATAAAATTATAATAATATTAAAAATGATAATAAAAACAATAATAATAACAACAACAATAATAAACACAACCTATATAAATAGAAAATGGAAAAACCCATTGTTCTACAGTTTCAAAATACCCTGAAAATGGCCCACAATAGGGTGGAAAGTAATTGGTCTATGACATATGGCAAATACATCAGCCAATTTTCGCCAGATATTACAAAAATAATCTGGCAAAACGAAAAAACAAAGGACAAAACTTGCAGACAAAAAATAGCTGCATTATTTAACAATATATATATATATATATATATATATATATATATATATATAGGGCAGTTGTGTGTATGTATGTATGTATGTATGTATGCATGTATGTCCAGAGGAAACTGCGAAAATAAAACAATTAACAACAATGTAAATATATATATATACATTCACTATCGCCAGAGCTTGCTTTTTGTGCAAAAATAATGAAAATTAGATTTATATCTGGAAAGGTATTTAAAAATTTAGGATTTGAATAGTAAGAAAAGGGACAATCATGGGTTGCATTTGTGATTAAAACATAAATCAGTTATGTAAGACCAAAACAATCAATGGATCTGCAAGACTAACTTTTTATTATCCCTTTTCTACCCAGGCAACACTTGTAGTATATATGAAAAGTCATATTGTGTTTTATATATAAGTAGATTATTTCAAGTATAATCTTGTTTAGTGGCCTAAATGGTAGCAAGTTCATGCAGAGGTTCAAACTTTAAAATAGAATTTTAATGACAAGAAGGATTTCTGCCTAAACTTGCCCTTCTAGAAATCAAAAAAGAGACTTTCCTACCAAATGTAGTTATAGCCTAAACACTGCTTAAGTTTTTTAGGGGCCACAAGTATGAAGCTGTCTGGGACTTTCAGGGCAGCCCTTGTAAAAGTAGATGCTTCTCTTGAAAAATAACTAAATACAATATGAAAATGTTATCTATTGAAGCATATTAAGACTTGATCCGAGTGAGATATCTATAATTCACAAGACATATACAATAATGATTGTGTGTCAGGCACGTCCTTGTATACTAGCCAAAAGCTTGCTTTGAGTAATATAATTTTCTTCTCTTAATTAATATGATTATATTTAGAAGTAAAGTTTGGTTTGGTTTCTTTGTTTAATGGCATATCAACCCTCATTGGCTATTTAATTCCAAAGCCATCCTTGTAGAAGAACAGTAGTGATACTATTTAACCCATAGGTAAGAGATGAGGAATTCCATACATTTCCCAAAGGTATTAGTTAAAAAGTAAAAATAATAGCATGACTACATTTCAAACTCACTCACTACAATGTCATAGTTCAGTACATTAACCACTTTGCTATGTAACTGTATGCAAATTATTAGTATTAAATATAAGTACTTAAAATTGTATTTTTATTACACACATAAATATACTAAATATAATTCTATTTTATAAATGTTGTTGTTAAATTTGAATGAAAGTTTCGGTATTAATTAACCCACAAAGGTTTGAAATGCTGCCAAATAGAAATGCAAAATCAATTTTTTTCTCAACCTGTGGCTTTGCATGAATTTCAAAGAAGGAATACAAACATGTAATATATTGAAGAAAAATCCTATTCATCTGCAGCAATTTCCTATTTCTCTAATCTACATTGCTATGAATTAAAAGAATACAAGGGTATTAGTCCAAAAGTGAACGTAATATCATGATTGGAATTTGAACTCAGTACAATATCGCAATACAGCATGTTAGCCACTACACTATAAGAACTACCCCTTGTAGCAGTAAGATAGTGATGTCATTAATATGAGTTTCATTACATACAGCAGGTGTGTGTTGTTATGGCCTGGAAATGATCCTGATGTCATCGGGTATAGAATAAGCAAGTCCAAGTGTTATTGAAACACGCCTTCAAAGTAAGCAGGATGTCTCATGCTGGAAGATGAGTATCACAAACAATATCATGTGATAGGGACAAGAGAAAAGATAGATGGACAACAAAGATGGATGCTTCTGAAATATTGAGAGCTTAATAAGCAAAGCAGCTAGTATGAATGACCAGGCTTTTCCAAAGTAAAATTTCATTGAGTGCTTATCCAGATTAGTTGGTAGGTCGGTTGGTTGGATTTTATGGCATGTCAACCCTTGGGTTATTTTATGCTCACAACTTCAGAATTGGAATCTCACCACTAGATGCAGTATAACATCATACCCAGACACTAAGACCCTCAGGCACTGTCTTCTAGCACATATAACATAAAACTGATTGAAGGCACATGGTGTAATGGTTAGAGTCATAGGAAATGGACTTGTCAACCAGAGTTCCAATCCTGGACATGTATGTTGGCATTTCACATAGCACTAATACCCTTGGGAAAGGTATGCATCCAACTACTCTCCTTCCAGCTATGGGTAAATAGTAGGACACACTGGGCTCTTTAACATTGTTTAGGCAACCAGTCTAGAAGGAAAACTCTGAATTTAAACCTATTAAACTCTGCTTAAGAAATTAATCTTGTGTCACATTCTGCATGTGCAGAGGGTTTGGTAAATATGTACATAATCTCTCAATCAATCAATCAATCAATATATATATATATATATAGATAGATAGAGAGAGAGAGAGAGAGAGAGAGAGAGGAGAGGGCAGGTGTTTATTAGGTCCTGCAAACTGTTTCACAATGTATCAACAATGGTGGACATGTTTAAGAGTAATTGTCAAAAAGTATATCAGGAATAAAACTTCAAGATTTGAACTTTCATACAGTTTTTACTAAATGATTCTATCATTTATATAATGCGACTTATTGAATTCTAAATTTAAAAACTACAGGACTTTATGAACACTCTGTATGTATGTATGTATGTATGTGTGTGTATATATATATATATATATATATATATATATATATGTAAAGAAAGATAAAAAAGAAAGACAGTGAGTGAGAGAGACAGAGAGAGAATGAGTCCGATTCCAAAGAAGAACGCAGCAGTCAACTGAGTAGCTTTATTGATTGCCTTTATTCAACACGTTTGAGTAGAATGCTGAATGAACGAACAGCCACAGTGCCTCAAGGTGTATTTGTCCCAAGTGATACTCCATAATTTAATCTTGAGCTTTTCTTCAGTGGTCTTCCTTTTTATTCTCAAGGCTTCCCACGTTGTTCTTGATTTATAGAATATTGCTCCCGTAAACATTTCATTTAGTATTCCTCCCTTCCCCTGGACACCATTATTCTTGGATTTATTAATTCCGCAGACCCTACTTGTCGCTGAATTGCATAGTAGCACCCACCAGTTTATTTTCAAGACTACCAAGCTCGGTACCTCATTTCCGAGTAAAAAAAGCATCCCTGGGCGACCCATAATCCTTAAACACTACCTCTTAACTGCTTCTGGCAGTGTTATGTATGGCAAGGCACTTTATCAATTCTTGATGCACTCTGGGAGTGCTGCTTCCCATTTAACTACACTGCTGAACTAAGGAAAGAACTAGAATAACAAAAATATATATATATATATATATATATATATATATATATATATATATATATATATATGTTATTCTAGTTCTTCTCTAAGTTTACCAATGTAGTTGAATTATTATCATTGTTTATAAATATATATATATATATATATATTTTTTATTATTCAATTAACATTATTATATCATACATTATATCATTATTATATCATCAATATAATGATGTGCTTGTTCCTTAATTGTACAACCTTATCTTGCAACACCCTCTGTTTAAAGATGGGAACATCCAAATCGTCCAAGATGAAATGAAAAAATGTAAGTCCTGATTATCTGGTACTGCTTATCCACAGAATTCTTATTTCTTATGAATGTCGTCACTTTAGCTAAATAATGGACCATTCCATTTTTATCATAAAGAAATAAACGAAAAAGAACATGCTGCACAGAAAAATATAAGAAAGAGAGAAAGAAAGAGAGTAGGAGAAAGAGAGGGGGTGAGCATGCAGAAGCGATTACACTAATCTGTTTCAATCAAACATGAAGAAAAGATGAATAGAAGGAAAAAAAAGAGTGAGTGAGAGTGAAATCAAAATTATTATACTTTTTACACATTGAACTATTTTTCAATAGCTCTTAAGTCAACATTAAACATAATAATTTACATACTATGGTATATCCACAGGTCCTGCTAGTATAATTATTGATATTATATATATATATATATATATATCGTTGAACAATGCCACCATTTTTTTGTCTGCAAATTTTGTTCTGTCGTTTCTAGTCGCCAGATTGATCTAATTATATCTGGTGAAAATTGGCTGATATATTTGCCATAGTTTATTTCCTGAGTACTTTCCGCCCTATCTCTGATAACTATATATACATTGGTGTAATGGCAACAAACATTTCCAGGCGTCTTACGATGCACCTTTCTGACACTAGCTCAATAGCCCAACATTCTTGTCACAATACTAAATTCCATAAAATACTCAATGAGAACACTACCATTTGAGAAAAACAAACATGTAAACAAAGACTAAAGATTTTAGAAGCCCTGCATATTAGATATAAAAATCCTAAAAATAAACTTTGATAATAGCACTAATATTCTAAAATGCCTGTAACTACATTAACAATTTATACAACAATAATGATATTAACAATAATAATAATAGTGGAAACAATTATAATAATAATAATAATAATAATAATAATTAGAATAAAATAAAATGAGCACAACCCTTATATAAATAGAATATTGAAATGGAACAACCCATTGTTGTATGGTTTACGAACTACCCCTAAAGATGGCCCATGATAGGGCGGAAAGTACCCGGGAAATAGACTATGGCAAATATATCAGCCAATTTTCGCCACATATAATCATATCAATCCAGCAAATAGAAACGACTAAGAACAAGATTTGCAAACAAAAAAATATCTGCGTTGTTCAACGAAATATGCCTTAGAGAAGAAATGCTGCCTAATATATATACATATCTATATATATCATATGTATTATATTTATATATACTAGCAAATATATGCACCCTCTGGGTGCAAGTATTTGAATTTTAATGTAATGAAATATGTTAAATTTGAAATACTTTTGAAACTAAATAAAAATCCAAATAAAATGATTTGAAACAGAGGGGGTATAATCGAAGAATAGAACAACTTTGAACTAAGTCTTCCATCATTTTCCATCACTCCCTCCTTTTATTGCTGAATTTTCCTAATTTAACTATTTAGTTGAATTAGGAAGTAAAGAATAAAATTACTGTTATTTCTTTATATTAATGGATTTCTTTTTAAGATTTATCCCCGAGATTTTGCTCATATTTCATTAAAGAAAAAACAAACAATTAGAAATCAATAATACCTAGCGCATATTTAATAAAATCAAACTTTTAATATCAATATGCAAATTAGCTTTCCTGTTCACACTGTAACCCGCTATTTTGTTGCATATATAAATACAATTGCATGTTATCAGAATGTGGATAAAGTCAACAGTATTAATAATGTAAAATAATTTTATTAATAATTAAGGTTTAAATAAAAATAACAATCATGGACAATGTGGCGTAAATAACAAAGGGGATTGTGAGTTGAGAAGTAATATAGTTTCGGTTACAGACAGACAAACAAACAATCTCTATTATAATAAGATTATTATATTATACATTATATGATTATCATTAATGTCAATTATCATTATCATATTATATAATTATCATTATTGTTACTATGTATTCAATTATTATCATAGTTATATATATATATATATATACACACACACACACACACCTGGATCTGTTCACTAAGTTGGGAATTGATGGTGTGTGCGGCACTCCACCTCAGATGCAAAATCTATCTCCCTTGAAAAGGGATAGACTCCCTTGCTGTAAGTCTTTGCTGGTCAGCCCTCAGAGAGTCCATGTGGAGCTGTCCACAAGAGAACATAAGTTTTGTTCATACTTTTCCAATTGTGTCCAGTGCGTTTTGTTTATCTTCTTGGTTGGTTTGAGTGATATAGATAGATGGCCATCCATCTGCCCGTCTTTTTCGGTGGGGTAACTGATCTGTTGCGCTTTACCTCGGTAGTGATCTTTTCTTAATCCTATGGAGATATCAGGAACATGCCTAGCTGGAAACATTGTATAGCTAGATTCTCGCGCGATACTAATTAACAGACTTTTTTTTGCAAAGCATGTTCCCATAGATCTCCAAGTAGATATAGGCATACAGTAGCAACTGAGATGGTACTCACAAACTTGAAGAAAGAAATTTCTTGAACTTAACAAGAGATTATCTAAAGTGTACCACCTATCATAATGTAATCCGGTTACTAAAAGAATAGATCTTGGATGGCCTGATTATCATATACGAGTGAATAACTGACGTTTTGACCCCTATAATAGCGAGATCCTCTCACATAACTAGCCATAGATAGAGCAGGATCTAAAACATAGTGATTGTAATTTATTCTCACTGCAGATATCGGCACTCATTAAATGGCATCAAATCGATATTGGGTTATAGTTGTGAATTTTAATGGCATGTTAACACCTTGTATGGGCTTATATTTGTTTCCATTGCCTGATATGTACATCTTGTATTATTCAATTATTGATGGTGGGACAGCTGGGCTATAATCCAAATGTTATCTTCTTATTTAAACTCCTCAAATTGTAATGCATTGTTTAAGACATTTCTTGAGATCCATTTTTCTTGTCCGAGATTTTATAAACGCGCGCATAGATTGAGCGCCGCTATATATTTGTCAGGGGTACTAGGATTTTAACACGTCCAGGCCAGATGTGGGCTCCGCGAAATTAATGTGATGGATTGGGGTACTTCGACTCTGCCACAGCAGTCTCAGATTGGAACTTCCACCATTCAATGTCAGTTTAACCAATACACTACACAGGACAGGCTAAAGAACGCCTCTAGAGCCACATCCTGGGTTTCTAGAACATAGTGAGTATAGAAATGGGTGTTGGTGGGATTTTCACCAATAATGGACAATAGAGTAGGTGACATCATATAGGAGTGGCTTAGGGCTTGACATTTAACCAGCTGATTGCATTCGAGTAGCCGCTCTTTGACGTGTCCATTCTAGATCTAAGTAAGGACCAAAGTGTGAGTGTTGGCAGTGTCAATGGACTCTGTCTCATCCATGCAGGATCTCCTTCAACGCATCTTACAGTTCATCACACATTGCCACAGGGTTATCAACACTGTGGAGGGTTGGATTGTTTGGTTACGCTCTCATCGCAGCCACACCCTGATCAGGCAAGTTACTTTGTAAAGCATTAGCAAGTTAATGTTTCATGCAAGCTAATCGTACCGTATTATTAGTTTACTTATAGTAATTTCAAATTACTCACGCAAGTTGTGCCATTCTGTTGCAGCTCTGTGTCAAGGACCTGAATTGCTATTCATTATATCTATTTTATGAAACGCACTCAACAAATGTTTTTAGTTATATATATTATTAGTAAATTTATTCTTTGATAAATCACAACTTATTATTGAGTAAATACGTAGATTGATTTCAGCTAGTTGCTCAAGTGACTGTGATCTTGTTATTACAATCTCCTAAGCTCACTTACTAGTGGATGGTTGATTAGACTAAGTTATTTGTCATAGATATAAATATTTATTGGAAAGATACAGTACAGTTAGATAGCAGTCCGAACATATTGTTTATTGATGCTCGGGCGCCTAGCACCTCAGAGGTTGAACTGAGTATTGCTGGACTTCAATGAGCACTACTAATATTACAAGGATTAAATAATTCCTTGCACTGCTAGACCAGGATAGTAGCATAATTTGCTGAAAGTGAGGTGAATTTGACTGTGGTTCTCAGCATAAGCGTGTCAGCTTTCAATAATTGGTTAATTACATCTATTGATTTTGTTTGAATCAGTCATTTTATTTATTCAGACTGGAGATCAAGGTTCAAATGCCTGGCTAAGGGTGAAGTAATACTAGAGATGGAGAATATATTCAGTATAAATCTTAAAAAGCATCATCCCACCTATACTACTTACTCACCCCACTCGACCAACTATATACGCGCATGCTGTATTGGCTATATTTTAGTAGTACGCATATTAGTTCCTTTCTTGTCCTGAGGCTGTATCACGAGGAGCCTATCTTGACATGCGCTCACGATATTTTGTCGTAACGGCAACTCTTTTGGTGTTGGAGGCAGAAAGGTGGACAGGGGATGGGTTGAGCACTGGAGAGAATGATTCCGTAGTGTATCGAGTGTGGTGGGGTTGTAAGAAGTTGGTAGCTCGAAATGTGGATCTAAAGCATAGCACTAGGCAATGGTGCTGGGTTTGGGTCTGATTTGTTGTGATACCAGCCCTCTTGTTTAATATATTTCGAGAGTTTCTGATGTGTTATCGGATACCTTGTTTATTTCGTTCATTCTAGTCGTGAGCCTTGAATTAGAGTCTCCGAATGTAGAGAGATTTACACACTATTCAATGACTGGTGCCTGATATTTGCGCTCACACTGTGACGGTAAAGATAAGATTACTTGAAGCTGCGCTACTTCTGCGCTCACCCAGTCTAGGGTGTTAGGCGGTCTAATATGGCCACTGTCTAGTGTGTGTACCTATTTAATCTTTTACCGAAGGCAAAGTGACATTAACCGTTGACATATAGAACTACTCCTCCACTGACAGTTGTGACTGCAGGTCGTATCCATTCAGTAAATATGTTGTTATTGTAGAGCGCATGCAGTTGTTCATCATTGCGGATCTAAAGGAAGGTCCCAGGATAGTCTGCGGTGGAGCAGACACTGCGCTGTGGAGGTCCGTATGCCTTGTATGGAGTATTCATGGTCGTTGTCCTATGGAAGGATTGCTTGTGGCATACACTTATCGTAGTGTCGAGTTGTATCTCCTTTGATGTGTGCCTGCTCGTGATTGGCCGATAATGGATATAATATGGAATTATTCGTCGCTTGATAGAGAGGTTGCCCAGCTGAGTTTCCGCACTCTATTGCGCTCAATAGTTGATTTTAGAGGGTTATGCTACTCCCGGGTTTTTTCGGTTCATTGTGGCAATCTTTTTTTGGCGGGATGAGTTTTTTCTGAGTTTTTAAACATACACACACACTACTTTGAGAAGTGGTCTGAAATCTGCTCCAAGAATCTAGATGGTACGGTAGCACCTGTTCATCACACTCAGCTCTTCAGGAGTACCGTTAAGTGGTGGTAAGAGTTTCCTAACAAATAGATATTTAATCTTTAGTGGTGTGCAATGACCAGGTTTAGGTGATATAAGAATCGTATCCAGCCCAGTGAGATCGGTCTTGCCGCCAACAGGTATGTTCAATATTGCACTCATAGTAGAAATATATCTATATTACTATTTGTTGGACGAGTGGCCGAATCTGGAGTTGCTGTTAAGTGAGTTGGCTCGAGGGTGTGGGATGGCGATACTTGGTGCACCACTCGATCCATTATATCCTTGTACATTTGCTTATTGCGAATGCGTTCAATTACCAGTGCCAATAGCGCTGAATCGTTTTGCACGAGCAATTGTCATGCCCTCTACCCTTCGAGTTTGATTGCTGAGTATGTAGGTCTATTGTAGCACTTTCCCTTGATAGGGCCTTAGGTGATCGGCATAATTCTTTTTCGATCCATCGAGCAGTGCTAAGCTTCTGCCGTGGTGAGTGCTGTGATCGTACCTCCAGAAATGGCGTATCTTAGGTTTTATTCGACCTGAAGAACGTAGTAAGAAGGAAAATTCTTGTTCAACACCTTTAAAGGTGGATGTGTAATATGCGATCTATTTTCTGGAAGAATCACGATATGTGTCGAAGAATGATGATATAATATGATTTTGATATCCCTACATTAGATACATTGCTGATGGGTATACACTGATCCATTGAGAGTTCAATTCCGCTATGTCGTGACAGAGAGTGTGGTTGTCGTGGTTAGAAGAGTGTTGTTGAGAATAAAGTCCAGGCATAACGGCTTTCTACTATGGACAACTTCGGGTTTGGCGGATATTGGCATCAGACCACCCTATGTTGCCACTTTGACGCCGGGAGACGTGCTGAATGGATAAATAGAATAATATTGCTTACGGAGACCTTCTCTCAGTTTAGAATCCAGGCGTGGTTCTGATGAATCTTACGTAAGGTCCCTATCACATAATATCCTTGTTCACCAAAGAGCTGTAGAGTCTGTGACTAGATGCTATTTACATTGAGGCATCCACATGATAATACATTGCGGCAATTGGTCTAAGTTAGACCAGGCGACATGTCACAGCTGCTTCGCACACCAATATTGTTGGTGCTAAATGGGCGCTCTGCTCAGTGCAGAAATCTGCTACCTGCATATGATGCGGCCCAACCCTACTGTAGTCACACACAACTGAGGAGCCTTGTCTGTGGTTGGCAATGGGACAGTGATTTAATTCCGGAATAAAAATAACGACCATACCTTCTTATGCTCTAAGTCTGGGTGCAAGGTCAGGTATTTGGCGCGAACTTGATGTTCAAAGATTAGAGAATCCTCTTGGGAGGATCCAATGCCAATGCAATTGTAGACTCTCAATTAAGTGTTGCGAGAGGATTCGCGTTCTCGATATTTAGTGTTCACACGTAAATGTGATGACTTTTGTTTTGATCCAGGCTTCTCGAAAGTGAGCACATCTTATGGGGTTTAGTTGAGTATGGCCTCATTGTCACTGTGATTTAACCAACCCAAACCAGACCTTGGACGTCGGTTATTGTACTTTGGGAATTAGGTGAAGCGTTTTGCTTTTTATTCCGCATTGAGTAGTTTTCGAAGGGGCATTTCTCCTGTTGGTGTTTTATTTGTGAGCACCATTCTCAATACTTGACCAGCTACTATTCCTTACGTAACATTTAACATTTGGAATTTTTTCCTTGTTGAGCTTAATTGTTGCCATTCCATTTTCCTGCACACAGTCAAATAACTCAAAGGTATGATAAAATAGCACCTTCTACTAATTTATTCGTTATAGAGTGGGATCCATCAACTACTAACTGCGGGGACATCTCTGTTATTTCATCATAGTCTGCGTGTATAGGCGATAGGCGGAGGCTAACTTATCCCTGGGGCTATTTCGCATGATATGCATTAAGCCCACTCAGCTGATGAGGTAGGATGGAGTGGTTGTGAATTCCTCATACTAGACGGGATATGGAATGATAGCCATCCATAGCATTTCTCAAGACAGTTTTATCTTTAATGTTGGAAGGTAACCTGTAATGCCAATTGGAATAGGCGAGCTGGTGTGTGTTCTGTCTCAGCTTGCATTGGAGTTCAATTTTGGTAGTCGACGTTCTTTTGAGGCTCCCGTCTTTCCTTGCGTTCAATTCACCTAATTGTGCTGCACCAGTGTAGTGGGAGGTGCAATGGGTACTGGGAGCGAGAGATACCCTTTTGACATCATCCAAAGGCCTTGTCCGTACTGTCATCTAAAATCGATATGGACTGGGTATGGTTATGTTTTGCTTTGGGGGTTGATCCTTCCTTGAGGTGTATGTGGGCTTGGGGGCCCAGCCATACAGAATTTTCCTGTTTTTGTGTTGAAAACCGTCGTTACGCGACATTGGTCATAACATCCATTAGCTTAACTTTTTTCTACGTTTTTCATTTGGTTGGTTGGAATGGACCGGGGTTTTAGGAAATATTGGAATTATGGCTGGAGCTTTTGGTGTGTTTATGCTAAGGAATCGTGTATATACCGGATTTGATTGTCATTGTACTTACTTGGGCAGGGCCCGGGTAGCCCGCCCATAGGTGTTAGGAAGGTAATGGCACCGGTAATCATACCCAGCTATGCAATGATGGCACTGCTCTTAGCTAGTATTATCACTCTTATATACCTTTTTCATATGATAATAGGTGCACTGTTTTCGTGATGTCCTCTCCCGCAGATTGTATAACATTGATGGGGGTAGCCAAACCTTGACAACACCAATGCAGAAACCCTCCTATGCAGGCGTCACTTTTTTTTTTAGCGGGTGACTCAGAATATGTTCTTGCTCGAGAAGGTGCCCATGTTACTGAGATCATTTCAACCCACCGAGCATATGGTTGTCATCCCACTGTCAGGGTAGATTTTGAGATTGTACGGACAGCGGCGTAGGATATCACTGGCTTGTTCTTGGGATCTACGCGGAGGGGATGGGGTGGGTTACATGGTGCCTTCGGGCACTGCCGCTCTGGCCGCTTTTGCTGGTCTATTCTCGGTGTTATTAACCTGAATCATTAACACTATTGGATCGACAGGATAGGGGTGCAGCGATCAGGCCGTCATATAGCGGCTTCTTGGCATGCCTCCAGTCACTATATATTATTGCACCTTTCTGCATATTTCTGATGCGCAGACTATTGTACACCAGGTGCTGGTGTGGGGGTGCGCTAGTGGTTTGTTCCTCGCTACATAGATTATGGCGCATTTCGACATTATTGAGACCCCTACTGACCGGCACTACATCGTGTGCCGGTCTAGCTGTTATCCCAGCCCCACTTACTGTTCCGGTAACTACCACAACCTCTGGCATGCATTAGATATGGTATTATTTATACCACCATAGTTCCGAGTTGAAGTGTAGTGATCTGATCGGTGCTGCTAACTTGGGCCCATTTCTGTCGCGTGTCTACGCAGACTGTCAAAATCCACTTTGTGCACATTGAGGTCCAGATAATCTTACTCTTGTTTATCCTTGTCATTGGCCATACGAATGCACTTTTGCATAGTTTATTTATTGTTTACCAAGGTACATATACTCAGTGAAACCTGTCCATTATGCTCAATATATTCACGCCGAGAATGTGTACATTTTACACACAACGCATGCCCCGAAAATCGATATCATGAATACCTTATTATAACTAATGTTGGGCAAGTCATGGATCACCAGTTGGTGGCAATATAATATGTCTGCAATCTTGTAAGGCTTCCGAGCTTGATAAGACGATATCAGATTATCCTTGTGATAGGTTACCTACTTGAATATCTCACTCTAGTTATTGATGGATGAAATAGGAGAGTTCGGCCACCAATTGTGGAAGTTTGATTACCTCTGTGTAACCAAACACCTCTAGCATAGATCAAAGCATTTGCTAGGAGTATAGGATGTTGTAAGTAAAGTCAGAGTTGTAAAGTCTGAGAGTAAAAGTTTTCTTGGACGGTTTCATCAGCATACTAATTTGTTAGGCGCATATGAATTTACGTTCCTGTATAATGGGAGGTGAGAGATCCACTCGGCTATATCTTTGTTATAAGATACGTCCAGTCTAATCATTCTGACACTGTCCATAGAATACCATGTTTGCTGAGGAGGCGTCAATATAATTATACACGAAAGGGGGGGGCGGGGTGGGGGGGGCAGGATTTGCAGGAAGCCTTTTCTGGCTAGCTTGCTGTTCTTTGCATAATTTAGCTGATTCGGGAGTGTCTTACCTGGGGTTCTCCTTGCGTTATTGCTTTGAGTCACTATATAAAGTGGAGCCATGTCTACCCAAGTCTTTTCTGATTACCCATGTGGTCATTGAGAAGCATTGCAGACGGTCTGGCATCAGGGCTAAGCTGGGACCTTCATTTTTTCTCCTAGATGTCTGGCCTAAGTTTGCAGCAAGGCTAACCAGATATGCCTGCTCAAATATAACACGCTTTCACCATAGCCAGTACTAGGTCTAACATGCGCTGTCGTCTAGCGCTATGATAGCAGTCAGAGACGTAACATTGATTTGTGACTGCCCACACTCTAACATGAAGTTACTAGTTCATTATGATCCCACTATACAGCTTAAGTAATGGTTCTGCCACTGCTGCCAGGAAGCAGTAACACATTAAGCTGAGTGGGATAGTTGAGCTGTTCTAACTGTCAAAGTAGTTTATTCATTGTAAACAGTCATTTCCGAACTGCAGGTTCAATCCTGGCTAGGGTGACAAGTAACACAGGTATAAATGACATTATAATGTGCTAATCAGTATTTCGTAACATGCCCAACAAGCTGTCCAGGAATGGGAATCAGGGGGGGGGGGGGGGGGAGGGGGGGGGGGGGGGGGAGAGGGGGGGGTGGGAGATGTGAGAGAGAGAGATGAGTGCGAAATCGGTGATGAGCGTGTGTGTTGCGAGTGTTCGGAAGATGAGTGTGTGGGGAGGTGTGTGCGGAGGGTGAGTGGAGCGCGCGAGGAGCGGTGGAGTGTGCTGTCGTGCGAGGCAGTGAGTGAGAGTGTGTAGGGGAGTGAGGGGACGAGGCTGGTGTGGTTGGGTAGGGTGGTGAGGGTGAGTAGGAGGAGATGTGTGGTCGCGTTTTCACAAGTCGCATAATGCGTCCGCCTAGGGCACTGAACGCTAAGACCAATTGGTACAAATAACACCTGCATACGTACTTCACATTAAAGTTTTTAGTTTTGATTCATTCTTTGTATACATCATGGGTTGTATGCTCACAGATTAATTCCAGTTGCGCATGAGGGTCAGATCTGCAGGTAGTTCTTCGGTTATGATGCTCACATTGAATGAGATCTCACCACGCCTATATTTCCGTCATCTATTGTTCAATAAATTCCCAAATACTATCTGATGCTTGTGAGCCATAAAAAATAACCTAATGGGTAGTTGGACTCACAGGCGCTATTAAACCTACTTGCGCTGTTAAAAGGCGACAACTAGCTCTAAGTGCATTTTTTGGCCATTCTCAAATAGTATCCTGTATTCACTAAGTCAGCCTCCTCAAATGAATTGCATTACTTGCCTATTGGTAGTAAGCAGAAAACCGTTCGGAATATACTTCTGTCGCTTCTTATCTATATCTAGGTCTTTTTGCGGCCTGAGAATCACTATGGATGTTCAATATGCCTCTCAGATATCTGCATACTAGTCAGACGCAACCCCCATATGTTGTATTTGTAGTTGGCTTGCCCTGACTCACTCTATGGGCTATCCAATTTTCTCTTTGTTCTCAAACCAGGTCATCACAGCAGCATACATCCACTGTTTCAAAAATTGTATTTTGTTTGTATTCTCTTTTTATTTTCCTTTCTCTCTTTCTTCACTTCGACAATTTAAGTTTACTCTACACGTCATCACTCTACATTACTACGCTTCCTTACTAATTAGTTAAGTTTATAAGGGAAACTGAGAATGTCACACGTGTTAAGCTCTCCTCTTATGAAAATTGACTGTGTTATCTCCATCGAACTCATGAACAGATGTGTATCTGTAATGGTACTGGTATATTGCTTTTATCCGGTTAACACCTCGGCAAGCAACCATTGCTGGTGTTTGGTTGTAATTGAATTCCATCATCATCTGGCCTTGTGCACAACTAAGCTAAGTTTCCTATAATAAACTGAATTCATAATACAGGAGGGAAGGTTTTTGGTCGGGTGAAAGGAAATAGGAGGCTTTCATTTGTCATTCGAGTTGACATGGCTAGAATCACTTCTAGATTCTAACATAATTCCTACCTGATCTTATATTCGTGCTTCAGGGTAACTAGAATCTACTTTTCGATACTTTTCAGGTCTTAAATAGCTTATAACGTGTTGACACCAGCATCCTGAATGTTAGCGCTACCTCACGTTTACTTATATGTTAGACTAGTGAAGGCGCATACAGATTGGGAAAAGAGAATGAGATTAAAGGTGGAGGAGGAGTAAATGGCGGCAGAGTCAGATCCTACTGATCTATTTTTTATTAGTGTAGTTACTTATGCTGTATCTGCGGTGCATATACAATAAGAGATGTCTATTCAAGTTTGTGTGGTCAGCAGTAGACCCAAGTGTGTTGTCCTTTAGTAATACCAGATAGCCAAATCACTGACCCACATATGGTGCACAAAGGGAAATAAGGGAATAACCAAAGTCATTCTGGCAGTAAAGCCCATATGACAAGTATATTCACTACTTTCCCGGTTTGTCCAAATCAAAATTGACCTAGTAACCATAAATACCATACCATCGTGTACCTTTAACTTGTTTGCCAGGAATTTTGAATCAGAAATCTTTTTACACTAGGAGAGAAAAAAAAATACGCAAGTTTTACAAGATATTTATCTATAATTATTCAACACCAACTTCACTGCATTTTGTAGGATGGTAGACACAAGGTCAATCTATATAAAGTCAAGAGAGATAAGACTTTAGGGTGCAATCAAGGCGAGAGTTATTACTCATAAGAATTGCTTAGCGCACCAGATATGCTTTAATATACAAAAAATAAAAAAAAAAGACCCACAATATAGTGTGTAATTCACATAACTGCTAAATGCTCGTAGGCGATTGTCCCCGACCACTATCATATTAATAGTAACAGGAGTTGACTATGGTAAATTAGACAATTCCCTGCAAAATTTGAAGCTTCTCCTGATTCCATATGAATGTGGACAGAGTTAGATGTTGCACTCTTTATAGCTTTCAAATTTGAGGTGGGCAAAATTGCAAAACATGGCGATACTTGTGTTATTTGATAATCTATTTTATTGTCATGTAATATGATTTCGTGCCATTTTCTATTTTGCAGCTTTCACCTTTGTTGGGGTTATTATACCTGCGTGAAAATGAGTTCTACAGGCAACTGCTCCATGACACGTAAGAAATTGGCTTATTATAAATGTATAATGTCTCCGCACATGAGGAAACTCGACAACAAATTTGCTTATCTAAAGAAAAGAAAGGTTCTAAAGTTAAACCAATTTTTAAGTATTAATGTATTTTTTATTTTTTTCCTAGTCAAGATCTAAATATCCGCATTTGTGACTGCATTTCTATGAACAAAGAGTTTGTCATATTTTTATATTAGTAAGTTCCTGGAACATATATTTACCTTAAGGACATTAAGCATGAACTTGAATATAAACAGCCTAAATAGATTTTTGAGAACCCTAGCATACTGAATCACTTTCACAATGGTAATTAAAATACTTCGTTCAGTGACGGTAATTATACTCTTTCCAATTTTAACCAGAGGTTATATTAAGCTTATACCAGATTAGTTCCTTAGGTAGAATATATATTATCTTTATTATCGACAACCCTTCTCTGCCAGCTTTGCGTACTTAATGTCATTTACCCATATACCTTCTTGTCGGTTTCAATCCTCTCATATGCCTACCAACAAAAAGACAATTCTTATTGTCTAGCAGGTAATTCTTCAACGCATCTTTTAGATCTCTCTTCTATCGATTATGGTTATTGACAATCCAGAAACATATTCTATAGCAAACACCTGAGAGGTGTATGTTGCAAAAAATGGCGATTTTTTTTTGTAATCTATTTTTGTCTGTAAAATGAGTTCTAAAGCTCGCCTACACCTAAAAAAATTGGTTTATAAAGATATGTTTGCCTGAGGAATCCAAAAATGCTATCGAAAAGGTCTGAAAGTTAACCAATTTTAAGTTATTAATGATTTTTTATTTCTTCATAGCAAGATCAATATCCCGATGTGGTACTGCATTTATGACAAAGAGTTTGTCTATTTTTATATATAGCAGGTGGAATACATATTTTCCTTAGGACATTAGCATGAACTGAAATATAAACAGCCTCAAATAGATTTTGAACCTAGCATACTGAATCCACTTTTTACAATGGTAATTAATACTCGTTCACTTTTTACAACGGTAATTAATACTCTTTCACTTTTCCAGAGTATAAAGCCTTATCCAGATAATTCCATTTAATCATGAATTTAGAATTATATTCTTTATTTATCCAACCCTTCTGCTAAGCGGAGAGGTGTAACACTTCTGCCTATAAGTTTTCTCTTCTTCCCTCTCACATCTATTTAGACCCATCCCTGTCGGTCATGGTTGACTCATAAGTCGAAACCTGCCTAGCAACAAAAAGACAATTCTTAGGCCACCTGACACCCATGTCATTGAATTAGCAGTTTCTTCAAGACTTAAGTTCTCTTGAATTTATTGCACAATCCAGAAACATATTCATAACACTTGAAACTTATATTCTCATTTACACCTGCACGATCCCAATTACCCAGTTCACATGTTTCAAACAAGATGGAGACAACTCCACACTGATTGGCACGCCTCTGAAATTAGTAGACCAGTTCCCATACAAAGGTAGTAATATCTCATCTACAAAAACAATGTCAACATATGCATAGGAAATGCATGAACTGCTTTAGACAGATTATCAATTATATGGAAATCTGATTAAGTGAGAATTCTTTTTTTCTGTATTGATTTATTAATCAACGGATTCTTTTTCTTTAAATTATTGAATTGTTTCAATAGAAATAAATCGAAATTCTTTTGAATGAATATTATCTTTTTTGCCTACCATATCATACTTTGAGGAAATGATTTATATACCTAATTAAAAGATAAAATTCATTTAAAATATGAGATGCTTGATTTTAAGTTTTAAATGTCATTTTTAGATTCTAAAATAAAAATATATATATTTAATAACTAGTCTACTTTATTTTTGTTATCTGATAATTTTTGGAGAAAACTCAATTGAAAAGTTAGGCCCCACCCTTTTAAACAGAACAAACATCAATGTATAATCTTTTCACTTATAATATAATTGGCAATTAAACAACAGAGTAAAAAAAAAATCTCCAAAAACATTTTTTCATTTTTTTTTACATTTAATTATTCGATTTTCAGTATTTATTTTGAACCAGAGTAGCTCCCTTAATTTTTTTTTCTTCTTTTGTCTTTTTATCTATACTGTAATTATTTTCAAAAGTATATAACTCTCCGATATTTTGTGCCCCCAAAAATAAGGAGGTTGTCAAAGTTAAGTGACCTGAAAAAATCAGAAATTTTTCAAGTAAAATAACTGATGCATAATAAAATCAATTCATTGATAAATCAACACTGAAAATTTCATTAAAATCGGATAATTCCCTGATATTTGGTATTTTTTTTCAGTCGGGGGGAGGGGGGTAAATTTATTTTGTAAAATACGCCTATGACAACTACATATATGTATATATATATATGCTTTTATGAATGTCACAAGCTTACTATTATGAGGCACCCAGTAAAAATGGAACACCATGACCAGTAGCAAGGACTTGCAAAACCTACCATATTGCCAACCATGTCTCTACAATTATAATTATATCAGATTTTCATAAGTTTCTATACGGGATTTTTTTAGTAAAAGAACCATGAATACAGAATTCTGCAAAAAAAATTCATAATAGTGACATTTTTAGCAGAATTGTATATTTATTGTTTGTTTTTTTTTTACTAAAAAACATCCCGTATAGAAACTTATAAAAATCTTCTGATAGAATTCAGTCTCTTATCTCTATAGAAAAAAAATAAAAAATAAAAATCGTTTTTTATCGGTTCATTTTTCAGATTTCATAAATTAGGGGGCGGGGAGACCTCGTAAAAATATTTCCCTAATATATTTTGCAAAAACCTATTTCAAACATAATTTCATCAAAAGGTAAGTAATTACTGAAATTTTCGTGAAAATATGACTGTTAGCTGATTTTTCAGATTGTTTTCGCCGGTAGTCATAACTTGTTTTTGGCTACGTTAAATTCCAATTGATTTAACGGTGCTAAAATCTAAACATTGTTTTCGTTAATAATTTCCATTATTTCAGTATGCTGAAACTTTTTTTTTTTTTTAATCATCAGGAGTTCTTTTTTTTAATGGTTCTTCTTTTGAATGGTGTAATAGTTAGCAACCGGGTCTTGCTGATCTGAATAGCGAGTTCGATCCTTGCTGAATGCCCCATACTTGCGACCTTGTGTCACATCCTACCTGTGGTGAATGGGTTGGATATATATAGTTGTGTTTATAAACTAAAGGAAAGTAGGAGTGACCTCGCTGTACTATGGCTGAACCTTACCAAACGCACACGGATTCATTCCGCATAAATTAGTAGAGGAAGCCCTAAGGAGACACCACCATACCTAATAAGATCAACCATTTAACCCTGAACTATTACAACGACTTCAAGATGAGAATATATTCCAGGTTGATAATTTCCGACTGGCATCGGCTCGAGAGAGGTATCATTACGGGCTCTGTTATCTTCTTCGCCTTTGCCACAAATATGGTTGTTAAATTAGCTGAAGTCGAGTGCCGGGGACCTAAGATGAAGAGAGGGGTGCGGCAGCCTCCGATCAGAGCATTATATAGACATCCTGGCCATCACAACAGCTTCGGTCACGGGGAGCAGGTGGATCCTACGCAGAATGAAGTTCAAGCTTGCTAAATCGAATTCGTTCATCCTGAAGAGAGGAAGAGTGGCAGACAAGTTCTGTTTTTCAATATCGGATACAACGATTCTAACGTTGTCTGAGTGTCCCGTAAAAAGTCTGGGGAAGATTTTCAATAGCACTTTAAGAGATACAGCGGTCACCTCACTGGAAATATGGCTAATCAAGGCGGACAAATCCGAACTTCCAGGCCGTTTCAAAAGGTGGATTTAACAGCACACTGTTCCCAAGAATTCTCTGGCTTTCGCTCATCTATGACACCTCAATGTCAACAGTGGAAGCCATGGAATGGAGAATTAACGGCTATCTTCGCAGACGATGGTGGTTACCCTGAAGTCTGAGTACTGCTGCGTTATACGGAACCTCAAATGCGTTGCAACTCTCCTTTAAAGGTTTGGTGGAAGAATTTGTAGTCTCGTGGACGAGAGAAGCACTTCAATGTAGGGACCCCAAAGCAACGGCGGCCGGTATCGAAGTCTGTACTGGAAGGAAATGGAGTAAAGAATTGGGTATAGCCGAGGAACAGTTAATACAAAAGGCTCTTGTAGGGACGGTGACAATAGGACAATAGGTCACGCTGGACTGGGCTAATTCCCAAGTACTTAAATTCAAAAAGCCAGGGGTAAGCAGAAACTACATTTAATACAGAGGGGGAGGTCCGTGCAAATGTTGAGGATAAAAGAATATGCAAGATGGTAGGACTAAGGAGGTATAGTACATTGATACTATGGGATATTTTTACGGTGGAAAATAAGCTGGTCGGATAAAATTTCTTGTGTATGGCGTGTTACCGAGACTTGCGGACTTGTTTAGATGGGGGAAGAGTAAAATACCATCATGCCATCGCTGTGCTATGAAAGGCACGTTAAAACACATTCTGAGCGCCTATACTAGAACTCTTGGTGATGGGAGATACTGTTGGAGACATGATCAGGTACTTAAGATACTAGCAGACACAATGACCCGTGTTAGCAGTTTCAGGCAAAAAATGACGTCGATTTATTTCTTCAGAGCTGGCGAAAGCCCCCACCCTCAGCTCTCGTCAACCCAAGACTGGCAATTGAGAGCAGACCTCGGGAAACAGTTTTTCCAGAGCAGATTGCAACAACTTCCCTGCGCCCAGATTTATTTATCTGGTCAATTGCCACAAAGCAAGTTATATTATTAAAACATACAGTCCCTTGGGGGAGAATTTCGAATTAGCCTTTGAAAGAAAGCTCGAAAAATATCAGAAGCTAGTAGAACCATGCAGATCGAACAAATGGCGTTCAGCATGTTATCCCATTGATGTCGGCTGTCGGGGTTTCACATGAAGACCCTTATGCAAAATTCTATGTAGTCTTGGAATGATGGGAGAAAAAAAAAAGGAAAAATGCCATCAAAGCGATTTCAGAATTGGCTGAAAAAGGTTTGAGATGGTTGTGGATTAAAAGATCAGATCCATGGAGCTCAATAAGGAGAACTATAAGCGTTTAGGTGCTACTGAAGAAAAACAAATTAAGAGAGGGAGACAAAGAATCAAAAAGAAAAACAGGGAGGTGAACACAAACCAAGAAGATATTTTTTTCTTTTTTTAGACATGAGTTTTGCATCTGATAATAGAATTCATACCACCAGTGAATTAATTAGAATGACTCTTGGAGGTTGTTGGTCTTTTGCTTTTTTTTTTTTTTTTTTTTTTTTCTTAGTAAAAAACTGAGTTTCTTGTATTATATATTTATAAGGATGAAATGTTATCCCATTGATTTCGTGCCTTGTAAAATTGGGGTTCAGAAAATTAACAAAAATAAACTAATAAACCGATTTTAATAAGATTTTCAGTATCTGAAGTAATAAAAGAGGATCTTTTTATTCTAAATAAATGTTTACTCTAAATTAAAAATGCTAATTATTTATTTGATTTATTTTTTGTTAGTTTTTGTTTCGCGCATTGATTCCCTATATAGTGAACAATAGGTTTCTATGTAATTTTTTGATTTCTGAAAATGACTTTTACATTTTTCGAAAGATAATTCAATAACGGAACATATGTAAAACCAAAAATATTTTTTTGGTAAAGTCGGTACTAGGACGTCATTCATTGTGGAACTTAAGTCTCACAATTTGAAAATTCTTACCTTTTATCTTAAACCGAACTGTGTATTTTGCAAATGCATACATTTCAACATGTTAGATCCAGAAAAAAAATACGAGCAAACAGATGCTACCCATTTATTTCGTCAAAACTGAAACGGAAGTGGCGTAGGATGTTTCCCATTGGTTACTCACTGCTTCTAAGATCAATAGCCCTGGCAGTGTGCACACATGCGCGCTCTGAACGGTATTATGCTAAGTGGACTTTTTGCCTGCCGGATTGTGCTTTCCGTAGGGTTGCTTGGAAACGATGCTTAGAAGACCCAAAATTTGTCATGATCCCAATAACATCACTGATGAGGTGATCCTGTGCTCTCTTTGGGTGTATGATTGATGATTTTAGACTGCCAAACAGTGAGTAAGAATGGTAAAAAATTATGAGCATAATACGTGTCAATTTTATACAGCACAGTTACACTGCCTATCCCTCCCACCAAAAAAAAAAGAAAAAGGTAAAAACCCATCTTTTCCTTAATCAAGTGTAGTCTTCCGTGAATGAAAAAGAACAGTTGTTAGTAATAATTTTTAAATATATAAAAATTTCAAAAAATATGTTGCAAAATTTTTAAAGATACGTTTTTATCAAATAATTTTTTTTATTCATGACTAAATATTCTTTATAACATCCTGTCTCCCAGATGTCTAAAATTCACTATTATATACTTACGTGAATAAAAATTGGTCAACTGAATTAAAGAAAAGGTTGCTTTTTTGTTGTTTTTTTGGCGGGGGTGGCAATAATTCAAAGTAAAATATTTTTTGAGACTACGTAACATGCTACAAAAATTATTTTTCGAGTTAAAAAAAAAATAAAAAATAAAAACTTAAATTGGCAAGTGATTTTTTTTTTTTTTTTTTTTTTTTTTGTGTTGCCATTTTTAAAATTTTTTTTATGTGGTCTTCTGGATTTTATCTTTCTAGATATGTAAAAATTAGGAACTGAATTTTTTTTTCTTAGTTAAAATTAAGTTTTATTACAAAATTTGTGGGTTCTATTTTTTCTGGGTCACCCCATATACAAGGTGACCTAGAAAAAACAGAACCCAAATGATTTATTTTCCCATTAAACTAAGCTTAACCCTACCCCCCCCCCAGTTAAAATTAACAGTTTTATTACAATTGTGGGTTCTGTTTTTTCTAGTTCATGGGATTTTGAGTATGATTTGCAAGTTTTACCTATATACACACATTCACTAACACCAGAGCTTGCTTTTTGAGCAAAAAGAATGAAGATTTTATTTACATCTGGAAAGATATCCAAAAATCAGGATTTGAATAGTATTCAATACTAACAGACGGGAAAGTCATGGGTGACGTTCGTGATTAAAACATAAATCAATAAGACCAAAACAAGCAATGGATCTGCGAGACTAATTTTTTTTATTATACCCCTCTACCCAGGCTACGCCGGGTAGCCGACTCTATTTCATTATAAGATTAACTTCTTAATGAATGAAGTGTGAAAAATTTAATTAAAATTGGACAATTCCCTGATTATTGGTAACTGTTTTAAAATTAAAAAATTGAAAAAAATTATTACGTCCCTTTAGTTAATTTGGACATAGCTAGTAAATTAAATATCTACGCTTGTATGTATGTGCATACGTACGTGTGTGTATTATTTAAAAAAGAAATACATTCTTTAACTTATGTTTGTATGTGAAATTGTACCAGGCAAAAATAAATAGAAAAAAAAATTTGTTTACCAACTTCGTAAGTACGACGTCGTACATAATCAAACAAAAACATGATTAAAAAAGATGCAAAATAAACACGATATTTTTGTATCTTAAAAATAATAAAATACTCTAAAGATATATAACAAATATTACGGTACCTGCTTGACCTGAATTTGGTAATTTCCCCTTCAAATTGTAAAAAAAAAAATATGCGCTGATACTTTTTTAATCAAGAAAGAAACGAAAAAAAAATGTTTTTAGTTTACTGTTGCCAAGCGTTCCTAAGCAAGTACCGACTGATGGCGTGTCGTAAAAACATTCACCTGATTTTTATTTCTAAAGATTTTTTCTAAGCTTGATTACAAATAAAAACAAACATAATATTTTGTTTTATAATTCTTTAAAATTTGATATTTAGAGTTAAAACGATAATTTAAAATTACTTCAATTTTTTTATCTAAACACGTGTTTTTTTTTTTTTTTATTTTAACAGAAACAAACCGGTCGGACATCTACCGGCAAAGAAGGAAAGAAATAAGGGAATCAAGGGTAGATAATTTCATATTTTCTGTTTATTTTGGCTATTTCATTTTTTTTTTAATTTCATTTGTCAAAATCCTTTTTTTAATTCGCCCAAAGTTTTTTTTTTTTTAAAGTTTTTTTTCACAAACCTCACAAACATTTTTTTAAATCATAAGACATGAGCGATAACTCAAATATGCCTGTTGTTAGGTGGTAATTGCCTCCCCATGGGGTGGGGGGGCAACAAGAGATCAAGTGGGGAGCTGCTCACATGTTCGTGAGACCAAAATTACTAATTTCTTTCTTTATTCTTCTTTAGGGATGAGACAACTATCAGAACAATGTGTGTGTTTGTGGTGGTAATGGTGGGGGATCTGAGTGGTGCACCCATCCCCAGCCACAGATTACTGGGAATACCCTAGTGCCAGGTAAGTAATTATGCTCGAGCTAGACAGTCATCAAGTGAGTGATAGACAAGCCGGATTTATTACGGGGCAATTACCCACCCCTCTGCCAGACGGTCATTATATAAACATGTATAAAATAACGTTGGGGAAGGTGGGAGTAAAACGGACCTCTTGGGGTAAAAAAAAAAAAAAAACCCTTCTAAACCCAAACAGAAAAAGATAGGTTAAAAATCTAATTTTAACTGACTCCTAGATATCCCTAATTTTTTATTTCTCATATACCCAATTCAGAACCAAAAGTATCCCCCCCCCCCCAGGCTGTGGATTCAGTTACGCCACGGCTCATCTGGTAAGAACGTTTATATTTGAATTTTATCATTTCCCCAAGGTTTCAAGTCTTTGAGTGTAGTGTGAATAAATATAAAACTTTTCTTTTCTTTTTCACGTCAATTTTGTAACTAATGTGTAAAATAAAAATGTGTGTCAAAAAATGCCTAAAGTTTGTTTGGGCGTCTCTCACTTTCAAATATTTGAATAAATCAAATGCCGAAAATCAAATTATTTATTTATCAACAAAATTTTAAAATATTTAATTGCTTCAAACCACAAAGTTTAATTTCGTTAAGTATTGACAACAGATTTAAATTTCGTAAAATTAATCAAAATAAAAAAAAATATTTTTAAATCAAACGAGCGTATAATACTTGATACTTGGGGAGGGGGAGATAAAGTTAAAAGTACTAACTTCATCAAATTGAATTTCAATGCTATTGTTTTTAGTTTCGTGAAAATGAAGGGGAAAGTAAAAAAAAAAAATAAAATTGTTAATTTTATTAATCACTAAAAGGGTTGTTTTGGGGAATTTTAAAGTTGTAAAAAACTTAATAATTTCTTAGCGAACATTATTATTTTTCTTTTGTGTGTGTGTGTGATTTTGGAATTCTTGCATGTTTTGACATGATACACGTGTTACTTTAAACTTATTTCTTATTCTTAATTTTTATGTCTTTATTCATTCATTTATTTCGTTCACTTGTTTCGAATGCGAAGAAATCTACGCATGACGTCATAAAGAGTTAGAAAAAATATAACAAAATAAAAAAACTCTTGATTTTTTTTTTTTACTGTTGTTTTTCTTATCATAAATAAGTTTTTTGTTTATAATAATAGCATCGAATTCCCAGTGCCTGAGGCGCCCCCCTTGAGGGAATGCCGACGGGATCGACGCAATTTTTGCACCTGCCATTCCATGAGCTTTAATAGGACTTTGTGCCTGACCCGTACAAGTGGGTACGCGGTAAACACAATAAATATAAAAACATAACATTTCGGCCGTTGTACCTTCCGGCTTTCTTCAGAAGTTCAGGTGTAACTTGTTCGTCCGAGCATAGCAATAATTCAAGCTGGGAAATTGATTTGAATTGTTTGTCTGCTGAGCAAAAAAGGCATTGAATAACTGCCGAAGATCTCATTGGATTTAAGTAATGACTGCAATGTTTTTTGCACGCCCATCAATCTGAGAAGCATCACGTTCATTGAAAAAAATTGTTTGTCAATTCTTTCGAAATTTGAAGCGTAAAATCCAATGGCATATGTTATTCATAGGTACCACCAATTTTCCCTGTGAAATTTACCCCCCCCCCCTATATTCAGCACAATGAAACTTGCATAAAAGTTAATATTATCTTGAAAATTTTTTTTTTCCATTCGAAAGAAGAAACATTTAAAAAAAACTCGTGATGATTCTTTAAAAAAAATTTAACTTACGGAGATAATGAAAATTATGATTGAAAAACGTTTTCATTTTTGCACCGTTAAATCAACTGAAATTTAACATAGCCAAAAACGACAAGAGGATTTAAAAAAATATTCTATGAAAAATAATTAATGGTCCGATTTTCACAAACATTTCCATAACTATTTACCTTTGGATGTAAATATGTCTGAAATAGTTTTTTTCCTAAAATATATTAGGGGAAATATATTTTTTATTTTTTTACAAGGCCCCCCCCCATTTTATTTATGAGATATGAAAAAAATGAACCGAAAAAAAACGATTTTTACTTTCTTTCTATAAAGATAAGAGTCTGGATAACTATATCAAAAGATTTGTATAATATTCAAGGCAGTTTTTTGTAGAACAAAATCATGAATTCTGAAATAAATAGTGCTAAAAAATGTCATAATATTATTTGAAAACTTTTTTCTTTTTTTGCTTTTTTGATTTAGCACTATCAAAAAGTGGATGACACCCTTGCTGTTTGGTTGATTTCCAACAATAGACCATTGCACAGTCTACTTACGGCAACAGCAAACAACTGGCACATTGTAGAAAGATCATTTGAATGCTACTTCACTTTCATTAACTTCTAGAATGAAGTACTTTCTAAATCCAATTTGAAACTTAATAATTTAGGATCAGTGTTAGAATTTATCAAAGGAGATAATTCTTAAATGCTAATTGGGTAAGTCAACTATATTTCTTTGACACCCATACATTTATATGTATAATTGTCAAAGAGATAATATGTAAATTTGAAGTCCCTGTTACTACATAAAAATGACCCTTTTGCAAGTTAGATGAACTGTTTTATTTATTTTTCAAGATAACAGTGTAACTTTTCCCAATCTGATATTTAAATTAACTGTTTTTCTTTGTAACAGCTCTGTATGATCGTTACTTTTTTGGGGGGGGGTTTAAAAAACAAAGTTCAAAAATATTTACTTTTGTTTATGGCTTAAACTGATCATGTGACCTGATTTTGGAGATACCTAGTTATTCACCAAAAGAAATTTTAATTTTAAAGTAATTTACTCAAGAGATCACAACAAATGTGCTGCTTCTTTGAGATGTCTTCTTCTCCAATGTTCTTCCCTCTATAATTTTAACTCTATCCCACAAGTGTAGATTTTTCCCTTTTCTTTTTATTTTCAGACAAAAAAAACAAAAAAACAGTTCATTTTTTAAGTATAGGACACTTTCCTTACATTTTAAGCATTTTTTTTTTCTTTGTTCTTATTTTTTAAAAGTTTGGGTCTGTTAACTTAAACTTCTTGAACACTGATCTGACACCAGTTCTAAACCAGGTTCCTGATTATAACATGAAAGTTCTGGAGTTTAACAAGAAACACCTGAAAAGGGTCAGAGGGCACATCATCCGAAACGTTGTGTATATAACAATAAAGATGAGAACAACAGTCTGAAAAATCTAAATAATACAAATTCTAAAGTATTTTTTTTCTTTTTTCTTCAGTTGTTTGGATACAATCATCAAGTTATGATCCCCTATAATCTTTATCTGTGAAGTCTACTCAACCTACTCTCTTTTGCTGATACTGACTGCAATGGCAACCCTGACTGTTGGTTTATTCTATAACCAACTGTTGTACTCATGCTTTGATGCTATATAGTTTGCCACGGGTAGGATGTGACACAAGGTCGCAAGTATGGAGCATCCAGTGAGGACTGAACTCCCTATTCAGTTATAATGGATCTAAGACTAGCTTGCAAACAAATACACCACAATGAGATGCCTTGGTATTTACCCAACCCATTCGCTATGGGTAAGAATGAAACAATGTCACATGTATGAGGCATCACTATTCAGTAGTAATGAATCTGTGAGACTATATTGCTAACCATTACACCATGATGGGACGTCCTTCCTTTCCTAAGGATTTCCAGACACTTTTTTACTGTAACTTGCAATATCTTGTATTCATCTTAAGGTGGCAACAGATTAACTTTTAAGGCTCACCCAATAATAACACATGTAAACTACAATGTGGTGGATCTAATACTAATATTTATTATAACAATCATACAATAGGTGGTGTTCACTTCAACCGGTGTCTTTGGGGTAAATGTCTACCCAGAATATAATTCCAGGATACTACAGTAGATGTAGTGCCTTTTATCTTGAATTATATTTATATGAATTGGATTATGTTATACAAAAAAGATTAAGATTTTAAGTTTTAAATTTCAAAATTTGAATAGACATCAGGGTTTTGGAGTCGGAATCAGATGGAATCAAAGGTTTTGGATAGTCGAGTTGGTATCTTAGCAATACTAGGAGTCAGAGTTGGACCTTATACCTTCCAAATCCAATGATTTTATTACTTTTTTTTCTTTTTTTTAATAGATCACTAATTAGGACTGAGCCTATTCTAGAAGTGACCACCCCACATGGATTTAACAGGTTTTAATTCAGTTTTCCTTCTCCTAGACTGGTTGCCTAATCAAGGTTAAAGTGCCCAGTCTGCCCTACTATTTTACCCATAGCTGGAGAGAGTAGTTTTCCAAGTGTATTAGCGCTATGTGAACTGTAGTTTCATCCAGGATTTGAACTCGGTCAACGAGTCCATTTTCTATGACTCTAACTATTACACCACACACCTCCAACTTTTTTACATTTGCATTTAACATTTAACATATATATATATTTTTTTTTACAGATTTACAAATATATAGATTTATCAAGAATACATGATATTACAAATTTATCTTTTAAAACGTAGTGCACCAATCATATGGTGAGAAATAGAACCAGGTTTACGTCATAGTGTAGAGCATGTGTCAAATGACAATGATGAAATAATTTTTTTTTTTTTTTTTAGTAAAATTATTTTATTTAGCTAATTTGCCTTTGTTGCTAGTTTAATTTCATTCTAATTATGTTAAAGAATTGGCGTTGAGTCGTAAGTTGAAGTTGGAATTATAGGATTCTAGCAGTCGGAGTCAGAATTGGAATAGGCATCCTAGTAATACTAGGAGTCAGTCAGAATCAGGAGTCAAAGTTGGAATTATAGGAATCCTAGCAGTTGGAGTCAGAATTGGAATAGGCATCCTAGTAATACTAGGAGTCAGTCAGAATCAGGAGTCAAAGTTGGATAGGAGTCAAAGTTGGAGTCAGAATCATCCTAGTAATACTAGGAGTCAGTCAGAATCAGGAGTCATCAGAATCAGAGGGTTCAGTCAGAATACTAGGAATCAGTATTAAAACTGTAGGAGTTGGCATTCTACAAATACTAAGATTCAGTCTGGGCTGGAAGTCTGAGTCAGAATTATAGGAATCCGAGGAGTTGAACTCGGTCGACATCCTAGATTACTAGGAGTTGGAGTTAGGGTTAGAAGTCAGTTGGAATTATAGTTGGGGTACTGGGAGTCAGTCAGCATCCTAGGGATACTAGGATTCGGAGTAGGAGCCAGAGTCAGAGTTATAGGAATCCTAGGAGTTGGAGTTTGGGTTGGAATTGGCATCCTAGGAATATTAGGAGTCAGTGTAGCGAGATGGTGAATATCCTGAGTTTTGCGAGGACTACTATTAGAAAAGGAGGAAGAAGAAATAAGAGATAGTAAAGGGTTAAAAAAAAGTGATGAACACAAAACGGTTTGTCGGGAATTTGACCGGGGCGTGACACCCCGAATGGAGAATTGAAAGCCAACCGGAAGTTTCGGGTGTTAACCGGAAGTCACGTGGTGACGTGGAATGACAAAGAAAAAGACCGGCCTCTTTTTGCTTTCCGAGGCCTAGGGGACGGACAGGCCTCTGGCCCCTAGTGTGGATTACAGTAATTTAACAGTGTCCTCTCTCTCTTTCTCTCTGCCTTTCCTCCTCTCCGACACAACCCACGAGATGAGCCCTGGAAATAAAAACTAAGCAGCTTGTGACTATATATTTCTCGCGTTGTACTTTTTTATCGACAAGATGACCGCCACGTGCCAAACACCTTTTTAGTGTCGTGAATTTGGAGGCACGTTGACAAGACCCACTATACAATATATATCGCTATAGAATGTTACATATCTGTTTTGGTACCGTGAATATACCGCCACATTACAGTCAGTCAGAACTTATAACTTCCAACTCTTCAACTCTAATAGACATGCATCCAGCTGATTAAGTTGATCTTCTTCACAATGGCAGGAAATAAAATAATTGCTACCTCCATCCCCATATCACCCTCTTCACCCCTCCTCCCAACAATCTATTCAAAAATCATTTTGCTTGATGAATGATTGATAAGTCTGAGTAATTAAAATATCAATGTATTAATTATCTGATTAGCAATTTGTTTACATTGTGTAATGAAGTTGAAATTATGCCATTTCTTTAACTGATAATATTTCTCTGGGATATTTCTGTTGTATACGCATTAAAAAAAAACTCTGTTTCCAAGACTGATCTTTTAAAGTTGGTTGGTTGGATTTTATGACATGTCATAACACTCGGGTTATTTTATGTCAAAGACGTTTTTGTTTTATTAATATCTTTTTTAAAACTCATTTTTATCTATTTAACCCCTAAAAAGGACCCGAATACATTACTACCAATCCAGGCCAGAATGTATCTGGGAGTAATGACAATGAAGGGGTACTCCACACTCCTCTGATCTCCAGAATTGGAACTTCACCACTAGATACAATGATCTCTTAAAGTGTAAGTAATACTGTCCAGATTTTGCGTAGGTCATACAATGATTATGCATTCCTTTTTGCTTAAAAAAGAACAACATATTGCCATGCATGGCAGACTGCAATAAACAATAAACATGTTCACATTGAATCCATTGATCTGGCTTCTACAAGAGAAACATTTTACTGCACAATTAATATGAAAAAACTGTTTAAAAAAAACTCAAATAGACACTATAATACCCTTCTTATAGGCAGTAGGTCTCTATGGAAAAATTCAAAGATCTGACAAATGAAAAAAATAAAATCAATACCAAAGTATATAAATACAAGTTAATATCTGAAAATTACTGAATGAAATGAATTGCACAGAAATGTACAACATGAAGATTTTAAGTACTTGAAACATAGAAACTTGTATCAAAATGACTGAAAAAAGTTGATATGCTGTAAAACAAAACAACCAATCAACCTGTTTGATGTTGCACTAGAAATAATATAATTCTGAGTCATGTCAGTGTTACTGTATGGCTGCATCACTTGAACTCTAACAAAACACTTAGAGATAAAGCTGGATGGGAACTATATGAGGATACTGCAATGTTGTCCTAAACAAATCTTGGAAGCAGCGCCCCTCAAAAAACCATCTGTATGGCCACTTAACTCCTATCACACAAACCATACAAGTAAGATGAACAAGACATGCTGGACACTGCTGGGCCAACCAGCTCTGTGTAGATTCTAGATGTCATGAGGAGCAATGTCCAATATGGACAGGTGGTGAGAGGGAGTCATAGGAATCTGTGCTGCCAGCGAGACATGATGTGTCAGTGTAGCGAGTTGAATCCAAGTAATTTGAAGAAAATGAATGTTTCATTCAGTTTTAATTTCTGTTTTATCTTTTTCTCACTTACATATAGTCTTTGTAAATTAATGAAATCATTCTGAAGAAGTCTTTGAACAAATAAAGATGAAATATTAATTGAACCGATTGTCGGTGTTGGTTATTCACCTTTCCTTTTAGATTCTTCACATTTTGTAGGATTTACTTAATCTGTTATCTTCAAACATTATATATATATATATATATATATATATATATATTATATATGGATGTCAGCCTTGTTCTCAACAAACTTTTAAAAAAGAAAAAAAAGAGAGAAATAAGAAATTAGTTATTCGCCCATTTCATTCATAAAGGAGGAGAAGAAGAAAGAGAGGAAAAAAAGGAGAGGAAAAGGAAATAAGAGAAATTATAACCACACAAATAAAAAAACATAAGCACGTCATTTCTGAAAATAAACTCTGATGATGAAGCTCTAGCTTTGAAATCGATAAGACATATAAAACATCTTTTTGTCTTTATTTTTTATACGCATTGTATTGCCTTCGAATTTTAATATTTTATAACATACTTAATGCTTCAAGCAAATTACCAATTACTTTTATATATATATATATATATATATATATATATATATATATAATATAGTGTGCTATATTTATAAGTAAATATTGCTCTGTCCACTATATAGTGGACAGAGCATGTATATCTAAGTTAGTGTGGCATGGACATGAAGTCATCAGTGCTTGGTTACCGACAGTTTCTTGCCTATGCAATTCTCAAACCAAGAACATTGTTTGAGAATTGCATAGGAGAGAAACTGACCATAACCAAGTGTCATTGACTTCATGTTCATGCTATCCTAACTATATATATATATATATATGGTGTTGTTTAGGAGTCTCCATATACTTCTATTAAGTATATATATTTGAGATATTTTGGTATCTGTATCAGTTTTTTGAAAGTACATATATGGCCTCAACAGCCTATTAGACTTCCACACACACTGCAACAATTACCACCAATCCATAAAATCCACGATAGAACACTCTACCACCTCATTCCCATTCCTGGATGTAACAACCAAATTAAAAAAACAACACAATAACTGCTACACTACACACCAAACCCACGGATAATCACACGTTTCTCAACGACAACAGAAACCATCCCTACAAACTAAAAAAAATCCATAATCTACAGCGCATGCATAAGAATAAAATGTATATTTGCAGACCCACAAGAATACACACTCCACTCAGCAAACTTAGCACGGAGGTTTTTAAACAGTGGCTACCCCATAAAACTAATAAAAAATGCAATCAACAAGGCATCTTCCCTGAACAGACAAGAACTCCTCAAATACAAACAACACCAAACCGAGGACCGAATCCCCATGGTATTCCCTCATGGCCAACACATGCACAAACCAACCAAACAATATAAAATCCTACAGACAGATCCCACAATAAAATCCACCTTCAATAACCTCCCCCCCACCATCAATGCCAAAAAACAACCACCCAACCTACTGAACATCCCCACAGCATAAAAAAAAAGCATCTACACAACACCATTATAAAAGGCAACCAAAAATGCAACAAACCGAGATGCCAAATATGCACACATCTAAACACCGAACCAACAATCCAAATTCCTCACACCAACATAAAAATCCAACTCCTACAACACAAATGCGACAGTGCAAATATCATATACTACATATACTGCACAAAATGCAAAAACAGTGGGTATGTAGGGGATTATCTTCCCTTTGCCTGGAAGAGTTATCTTCCCGCTGTGTTGCCATTTGTGGCCACCAGGGGACCTCTGGTATATAAGTGGCTGATTCAAATGCTTCCCTCTCTTTCCTTACTGCCTCTGAACGAGCATATGGGTTAGACTTATGTCTACCCCCTTCTCGGTGGGACTTTGCCTCCCCCCCCTTACATTACTGTAAGTGTTTTATACAGCATGGACTATCCTTTATTTCCATGTCTGTAACATTTATGTTTTATGTACATTTGGGTATCTCGTTTATACCTAAATATTGTATCTTGTATTTACCATTCATGAATGTGTCCTTTTATCTCTACTCTTATATCTTATTTGTATCTTATGTATCGATGTACTTTATGTATCTTATCGTTACCATGTGCTGTACATCTATTAAATGTTTTGTCTCACAAGGTGTCGGAGCTGTTGTTCAATTATTAACTTTGAATCTTACAGGTACGTGGGGGAAACATCTACACCTTTTAGACTACGTCTAAACAACCACACATCTACCATAAAACTTAAATCTCCACACAGTAAAATTGCACACCACTTTAACACCCCATCACACAATTTAGATAACCTGAAATGCATCTTGATCCAGCAAGGTTTTCCATCCACTCAAGCAAGGAAACTAGCTGAATTAAGATGGATAATTAGATTAGGTACACACAGAAGAGGGCTAAACACTGATACATGAACACTAAAAGCCTACAAATATTTCCAAGACACCCCCTTACCACCAACTCCATGACCCCTAACAGATTACAAGAGCCACACAGTAAAAACTCATTAATCACCAACTAACCAATCAGCATCCAGCATCCCCACATAAAAATAACAACCAGCAACCAGAAAATCATTACTGTCTTCATAGAGTCTTGAAGAAGGGAGAGATTACAATCCCAAAAATTTACTACTACTAAATAAATGAAACTCCCCCCGCCAAAAAAAAACGAGTTTTCTGATATTTATTCACAGATGAATATATTATGATAACTACATTATTATAATATAGCACATTAATGCTTCACACTAATGCCCAAACCTGATATATGTACCTAAAAAAACCGGATACCGATACCAAAATCTCTCTCATATATATATATATATATATATATATATATATATATATATATGAAATTAAACATTTTGAAAAAACATGATGTTTGTTATGTAATTGCTAATTTCATACTGTCGGATTAATTTCCATCTATTTTTCAAATATATATATATATAATGGCCGGGTTAGCTTAGTTGGTAGAGCGTTCGGCTAGAAACCAGAAGGTTCCTAGTTCGATACCAGTCCTCGCCAACTCAGCGTATGAGTAGCACAGGGATCTGTGCAGTAAAGTAAGGAGCTGATGGTAGGTGTGGTGCTCTACCTCAGATGCCAAAAAACAATCTCCTTGGTCTAGCGCTATTGAAAAGGGGATAGACCCCTCGCTGACTGGCTGATACCGACTTTAGGCCGCCCTGACGACTTTACTTAACTTTTATATATATATATAGATAGATAGATAGATAAAAATGTGTACACTTTTATATGTATCAAGTGTAAGTTTAAGGAGATTATTAAGGTTAAGGTTATCCGATAAGGCTTTATATTGAATATGTGAAGGAGAGCAAGTATATTGGATACCTGCTTAAGGCAACTAAATTTTTATACATGAAAAATAGAATTATTTTTGCAAAAAATTATATTTTGCCTCTAGGGAGAATTATAATTTATTCAAATAAAAACTCGGCCACAAAATTAGATGATACAGATCTTATTGAAGACTGTGAAACTCAAAAGGTTTCTTTCAAATGGCGGTGTTGAAGAATTCATTTGCAAAATGTTTTTTTAACGTTGCGTACAGCTATGATCTTTTCATGCACCATGCTTGCTACAGAAATGAACTTGGATTTATTTCATAAAAGCAAAATTTATTCTGTTTGATTTATTTTTTATTTTTATTTTTTTATTTTGTTTTGCAATTTAAACAGAAACTGAATCAAATTAGAGGAGAAGTAACATTCCTGAATGTGACAAACAAATATGGGGGTGGCGAGGCGGATATACAGTATCATCCTAAATAAGTACAGCCCTGTTGGCTTCAGCTGTAGAATACGCTGACTGCACCTCTGCAGAGTGGAAAACACCCCCCAATGGGGCAACCTGTTGGCCGTCGGTGGCAAACCATGATGCTTAAGGATGGAATCCTGGTGGCTGAAAAGGGAAAAAAGGTATAGAAATTATAGTTTGAAAGAAAAAAAATGTTGGTTGATTTTATGGCATATTCACTTTATGCCAAAATCAGTTTAACAATTATGGTCTCCCATTTTATATGATACAAAAATCTTGACAATTTATTTTATGCAGATATTGCCCTGTTAGTGGGTCTGTAGAATACACACACTGCACCTCTGCAGAGGGGAAGACCCTGCCCCCATGTACCTGTGGGATGTGGGTGACGACCCATGATGCTTAAGGATGGAATTCTGGTGGCTGAGCTGCCCATGATATGTAACAATCCACTTTGGCTTTACTTAGGCTAGACAAACAGACAGAGAGACCACCTCTGATCAATCGGTTGGTCATGTCAAACCCTAGTATCTATATGATTGTCCCAAATGTATTGCTCTTATATCAAACTCTCAACCCTTTTTATCATATACATGCTAGAAGGCAGTGACTGAGGGTCTTAGTGTCTTGGGTATGATGTTTAACTGTATCTAGTGGTGAGGTTCCATGTCTGGAGTTCTGGGGAGTGTGGAGTACCACTTCATTACCATTACTCCCAGATCCACTTTGACCCTGAGTGGTAATACCTGTTAGGGTCCCATTTATGTGTTAAATAGATCAAAAATGAGTTTTAAAAAATTTAATACCCAACAAGAATGAATAAAACAAATGTTGTTGGCCTGAAATAACCCAAGAGTTGACATGTAAAATCTGTTCAGTCAACCAACAAACAAATGTTACACATCAGTGGGATTTTTATTAGAGAAATACTCTTAAGAGTTTGGTGTATATCCTATTTTTGCTATGAAAAATTAATATATAAAATTCATTTAAAATAAAAACATATTCTGATGTTAATTTTAAAATGTTATATTTTTAGATTCTAGAAATAAATATCTAGTCAATGCAAACCTTATTTTAGACACATAAAGTAATAAGTTTTGAAGAAAAACTCTATTGAAAATGTAGCCCCCCCCCCTGTTTAAGCAGAAAAAATATCAATGTATAATTTTTTCTTTTATAAGATACTAGCTAATTAAATAATTATCGAAATGAGTAAAAAAGAAATCTCAAAAAATTATTATTTATTATTTTTTACATTTTATTTTTCGATTTTCGGTACTTATTTTCTCATAGAATAGCCAACGTAATTTTTTTTGTTTCTATTCATTACACATCAGTGGGATTTTTATTAGAGAAATACTCTTAAGAATTCTAACAGATAATACAGTCAAAATTTCAAAATACAAAGCAGCAGTTTTGCAAAATGATAGTTATTTACTTAGCTTAGATAAGGCACAAAGCCAGCTATATGGGGCACCTAGTGAGAATCAAACTTGCTATCAATGATCTGCTAAGCTAGTTTGATAAGCATTACACCTCTTTTTTATTTTTTAAAACTTTCTGGGTTTTTTTTTGTTTTTTGGGTTTTTTTTGTCGCAGTGTTGCAAAATGATATCTGACATGAAAGCTGTAATTTTATTGAATTACTCTCTACTGAAAATACTGTAGCTACTTCATTCCTCAATGGTTGATAAACATTTTTGGAAACTGAACAGTGTAGGTGAACACAGTTAGGTGGTGTATAATGCATATCAGCATTAGTGACAGTGACAGTTCCTATTCTGTCAAACTGTCAACCCCCAAAATGAAGAACACCTTGATCTGCCTATCTGCATGAACGGTCTTATGCAGACATTAGCCTGACACTGACATTGTCATCACCACTATGAAAAAATGGGGCACATCTATTGGAGCAGATTTTTATGAGCGCAGCAAACAGGCACAATAAAAAAAGTTCAATGCAGGGTAGGAACTTTCATGGGGGTAACTTTAATATTGTATATGTATTTACCAATCTCTCCATATGAGCAGGATGTGACACATGGTCAAATTTTAAGCAGGGTTTTAACGATTTTGAATTCAGAGTTTTTCTTCCCCTAGATTGGTTGCTAACTAAGGTTAAAAAGCCCAGTCCACCCTACTATTTAACCATAGCTGGAGGAAGAATAAATGGATTCATACCTTTCCTAACATTATTAGTACTTGTCCTCAATATTGTATATACAAACTTTCATCAACGGACTAAAAGGGGGAGGGGTGGTCTGTAAAATCCATTGATTAAGTCATAAGCCACTATAGCAAATATCAGTGCTTATCATCAATGTAAATATGTATAGATGACATAAAGGAATATATACTATATATATATATATATATATATATACAGTACTTAAAAAATACAGCATTACACATTTACGTTGAATAACACTATCTCTCTATCTTTCAACAAAGGGAATAATGTTAATATACTAGCAGGAACTGTGGATATACCACAGTGTAATAATTTAATTATTACAACATTTGATATGTTTACTTAAAAGCTATTGCCAAATAGTTCAATTTTTAAAAAGTATAATGATCTTGATTTAATTTTCTCTCACTCTTTTTTCTTTCTTTCTTTTTTTCCTTCTTTTCATTATGTTTGATTGAAACAGATTAGCATTATCACTTTCATGCACTCACCCTCTCTCTATCTTTCCCCTACTCTCTTTCTTTTGTTCATATATTTTTTTGTGATGTATGTCCTTTTTCTTCTCTTTCTTTCTTTATAATAAAAACAGAATGATTCATTATTTAGCTGAAGTGACAACACTGATAAGAATTCAGTGGATAAGCAACACCAGGATTTACATTTTTGTATTTCATCTTGGACAATTTGAACAGTCTTAATCTACACACCTGTTAATGTGATATCCTGTCTTTGTACTACTCTTTTTCTCTTGATTTGAAAGAGGTTTTAAAAAATTAGTCTGAATATCCTACAATGTTTGCATTTTGGAGATGATGACCTGGATCACTTATTTTTAACTAAATAACAACTATTGTGCTGATTTCCTGTGAACCATTACTAAATGTTTGTTACTCTTGCATTGCTTTTTTCTTTTTTCTTTTCTAAACTTAAGAAATAAAACTTGTTGTCATTTTTTATTTTTTAATGTTAGATTGGTGGTTGTTTAGTTTAATAGCATATCAATCCTTGTGGGTTATTTAATGCCAGATCTTATTTTCTGTATATATATATGATTTGTTTAAGAAATAATTTTCATTATCTTCATGTGTATTAATAAATACTGGTGGTTGACACTCAGCCTTCTATCACCTATATGATAAAAAGGGGTGGGTGTTTGCAATTTGAAGAATATGGTTGATTGGAAAGGACCACTCTGGCTGCCCGCCAAACCCAAGTAGGAGCCAAAGGTTGAGTATTGCATGTCACTAGACTACTTAGTACCACTCAGCCACTAAAATTCTCTCCTTAGGCATTTGGATTGGCACCCATGGCCAACAGGTGTAGTCAGCATATTCTGCAACTGATACAGCGATGTTATTAATTGGAAAAATATTCTCCCCACTTTTGTTTTGCTGTAGGAGAAGGGTTAAACCATATGTTTTTAATTTCTCATGTGTTCATTGTTCTTCTCTGTTGTATTTTCAGTTTGGTGTCCCTGCTATGTTTCAGCACTGCAAAATCTCTCCCATACAAATATCAACCCTATTATTGGTATTTTTTAGTTCAAATTGAGTTTTGATGAAATAGGAATTACTTTTGACAGTGTTCTATTATTTTTGTTTTTCCTCGTCAGTATCAATAAATTATTTAGCTAAGTCTAATGCTTTGTTAAATAGCTCTTCAGTGATTGAGGAAGAGAAATTGTTTATGTCAAATTGAATAAAAACACACTTACTTTTATTAGATATCTCCTGGAACCATTTGATAGCAACTTTTTTGTTTTTTCCATTTGTTTAAATTGATAGTTCTCATCGTGTGGTTAAGGAGTTTGAATTCTGGTTTGTTTGGAAATCCTTCTTATGGTCCTTACTTGTAATATCTTGGTATAATATTGATATGGGAAATTTTCCCCAAAGACACCCGTGGAAGTGAACACTGCTTATTGTATGATTGTTATAATAAATATTAGTATTATATTGGCCATCTTGTGGTTTATACATGTCGTTATTGGGAGAGTCTTAAGAGTTAATAAGTAGCTATCTTTGAAATAAATAGAAGATATTACAAACATGACTATAGGTACAATATCTACATAGAAGTATATAGACATGGGTCACCTGTTTTACATCACTGTTGCCTAGAAACAAAATAGTCAATGATTGACTCTTTGAAAACAGATTACAGCATTTTACATTTTCAGCTATGATTCCAGGGTCAAGGAATGTCAGGCGTGGGGTCTGTGGGTTCTAATGGGTTAACTTTGTAAGATAAGACAATTTTTTTAGGAATATATACAAGGTAAAATTAAAAAGTATAAAAAATAAAGCTTTACATTTGTCAAAATTTGGTTTGTTTTCTTTGTTTCATGACATATCAACTTTGTGGGTTATTTAGTCCCAAAGCCATCCTTCTAGAAGAACAGTAGTATTTAATCAATAGGGAGGGGAATAAGGGGACTCATACTTTTTCAAGGGTATTAAATTTGATTAAAGTGTCTTTGAAAATGCTGAGTCAAAACCAGCCAAGTTGCAATTAAGTTGAGAAGAGAAGAAATTATCTCTTTTAGTCAGAAAATATAAAGTCAGAAGTCCAACAAGTGTGTAGTATCCAAGAATAATATTCCGGATAGACATTTACCCCAAAGACACCTGTGGAAGTGAACACTGCCTATTGTATGCTTCTTATAACAAATATCAATATTAGAGCCACTATTTCTCTGAATATTTGAGATGAGGCTTGAAAAAAAAAAAAAACATAATATGAGTCTAGGTAAAAAATCATACATAAGTAAAATAGGTAGATATTCTAGCCAAATCAAGACATTAGGTTTATAAGTTCCCAAAATTCACACTCAATTGTCCAATTGGATTAGGCAGTTAGGTTAAAACAGTTCTAAGTGACAGTTATCTCTGGTACCCGAGTTCGATCCTGAGTGAAAGCAGTTAGAAAAATAATTAATTAACACAACTCCTACCCCAGCTATGGTTAGCGGAATGAGAACAGGATACCCCCGTGGAATAAATAAAGGGTTAGGTTCAAAGTTCCGTGATGGCTCCCGAATAAGACAAGAAAGTTCCTGAGTTTGAAAAGAAGGTTCCAGAGTCCGACAAGAAATATCTGAGGAAGGCCGGAGGGTATATCGGCCGAAACGTTGTACAAATAACAATGAAGATGGGGACAATAGTCCGAATAACACAGATAATACTAGAGCCACTATATTAGGGTTTACATGTCTTGTTATTGAGTGAGCCTTAAGTGTTAATCTGTAACCATCCTTAAGACGAACAGGAAGATATTACAAGGTGCACTCAAAAAGTGTATAAAAATCCTTCTTATGTTCCTTGATAGTAAATAAAAGCTGTTTTTTTTGGTATTTTAATAACTTGGCTGCCTATATTCAATCTTGGCTTTATGATACCAGTATAGGGAGGCAAACGTTATTGTCTTCTTTTGGATTGTTAGGGGAGCATCCCACATCATGTGTCCATTGGTCATGTGATAATTCAGCTCCTTCAAACTTTCTTTTATCTTCCCTTTTATAGAAGGGACAAGACTTAACTGTTTGTGGTCCTCACTTGGATAAATAGTAGGACAGACTGGGCTCTTTAACCTTGGTATGGTAACTGGTCCCAGAGAAAGAAAACTTTTAATTCAAACCTGTTAAACCCCACTAAAAAATTACCTTGTGTCACATCCTACTTGTGCAGTGGGGTTAATAAATAAATAATTAAATAAATTGTTGTAATTTTGTCCTTCTTTTGTTTTGTTTAGTATTAATATATTATGGAGATACTAATGCTATTATTGGTTTTTGACTCGATTAAACATCTTCCTTAGTACCAAGCATCCCAATAGCCTGAACCCAGACCCAGTTAAGATTAAAGAACTTATAGAATCTATTTACCAAAGTTAATGTGTCTATTTTTTCTTTCAAACTAATATATATATATATATATATATATATGCCTGTGGGGGGGTGTATAAAGAAGCCATTTGTCAGTATTGGGATCATAATAGGAAATTCTTAAAATGGAATGGAATGGTAAAGAGCGCTGGTGAAATAAAAGAAGAAGGAGAAGAAGAAGAAGAAGAAGAAGAAGAAGAATCGCAGAATGGTTTGGAGTGAGACCTAGAACGTCTGAGTGGTTTGAAATTTGCAAGAGAAATAATTATAGGTCATCTTGGAATCTAATTCTGTTCTGTTAAAATGCAGAGACAGGAACACACGTCAGAGCCATCTCAATGTTTGGAACCAAATTACCATTATTCGCAGGAAATTGGAGAAGACTTTTAAAGACATGGCGTGAATATCCTTGAGTTTTCCTCCAATAACCTTATCTCATGAAGTCTTCAAAGAAACTGCCCACCTCTCAGTTTTTCTTTCTCCTCTTTCTCTTCTCTCTCTCTCAGATTTTTAGTTCATTCATTTTTTTTTTTTACTTTTATTTAATTTATCTCTCTTGCCATTTTTTAAATTTTCGTTTTTATCTCATGAAGTCTTCAAAGAGACTGTCCACCTCACAGTTATTATCTCTCTTTCTCTCTATCTCTCTCTCTCTCTCTCTCTCTCTCTATATATATATATATATATATATATATATATATATATATGTCTCTCCTCTTTTATATTCTTATTTCTTTTTTCTTTCTTTCTTTCTTAAGTTCTTCTCTCTCTCTCTCTCTCTCTCTCTCTCTCTCTCTCTCTCTCTCTCTCTTCTTTTTCATGTTTCACCTCTCTTATATCATTATTTTTCTAATTTTTTTATTAATTCTTCAGTACTTTCTGAATTTTTATTTGCACTCTCTCTCTCTCTTTCTCTCTCAATCTTCTATGTCTCTCTTATATTTTTAGTTCTTTCATTAATTCTTTATTAACTTTTATTTGCTTTATGTCTCACAATCTCCCACTTGCCATTTTTTTTAGATATTTCCTTTTTTGTCCTTTGGTCTTTCTTTTTCTTCATAGATATACATTCTTTCTCACTATACTTTTCTCATAATCATTTTTGGTTCTTTTAGAAAGAAAAAAACATCCCTTTAAATTAAAGTATCAACATCATCCTGAACTACTATCACTATAGAAACTTGTCAGTTTCACTGGCCATCTAGAACATACAGAAAAATAAACAAAATGTATATTGCCTTACTTCTTGGGAAAGGCTTGAATCCATAATTCCTTATGCATTACATCAGATGTATATATATATATATATATATATATATATATATATATATATATATATATATATATATATATATGTGTGTGTGTTGTGTGTGTGTGTATATATATATAAGGGGCCAGGTTAGCTTGGGGCCAGGTTTGCTCAGTTGGTAGAGCGTTCGGCTAGAAACCACAAGGTTCCTAGTTTGATACCGGTCCTCGCCAACTCAGCGTATGAGTAGCACAGGGATCTGTGTGGTAAAGTAAGTAGCTGTTGGTAGGTGTGGCGCTCCACCTCAGACGTCAAAACAATCTCCTTGGTCTAGCGCTATTGAAAAAGGGATAGACTCCCTCACTAACTGACTGATACCGACTTTAGGCCGCCCCAATGACTTTTTTTTAATATATATATATCACCCAGAACTGCATCTTATATGAAGATGAGAATTATCAAGCTCAACTAATCTGTGGCACCTGAAAACCCAGCAAAAAAACAGCACATCACAACTAGAGTTATATTAGAGCAATACATTAAAATGCTCCAGCTTCATGAATAATGCAATTTCCACCCAGATTTGCATGACCTGGAGTGGTTGTACCTGTTAGGGTCCATCTATGGGTTAAATTAGCATAAAGTAACCCAACAAGGCTTCACATGCTGTACAATCCAACCAACCAACCAACCAGATTTGTGTCTGAATGATAATTTTGTGGGGTAATCTTTTGACCCCCCCCCCAAATTATTGACATGATGATGATAACTATGAAACTTATTAGAACCCTTCACTTTTTTCTAGATAGAAATCATGGATGCTGTCACCTCGGGAATTTTACAGTTTCACTGGCCATCTAGTGCATACAGAAAAGTAAACAAAATGTATATTGGCATATTTCTTGGAAAAGGCTTGAATTCATCATTCCTTATCCATCAAGTCAGATCAGGGATTATTCCCTGCAACTGATATATAAAATTCATTAAAACCTGTTGTGTGTTACTTGAAGAGGATATGGGTGCTGTCAAATAACACTCATTGTCTTTGAGAGAAATTCTCAGTTTTGCATCCAGTTAATGAAATATAAAATCTCTCTCTCTCTCTCTCTCTCTCTCTCTCTCTCTCTCTCTCTCTCTCTCTTGTCTTATATTTTAATTTCTTTCTTTTTTTCTTTCTTCAGTTCTTTCTGAATTTTTATTTGCTCTCTCTGTCTCTATCTCTCCCTGTCTCTTCTTTTTTGATGTCTCTCATAAGAGAGGAGAGACATGGAAAAGAAAGAGATAGAGCTAATAAAAATTTATTTATTTAGTTCTTTCTAGATTCTCTCTCTCTCTCTCTCTCTCTCTCTCTCTCTCTCTCTCTCTCTCTCTCTCTCTCTCTCTCTCTTCTATTTCTGTGTCTGTCCTGTCTTATATACTCTTTCTTTCTTTCTTTAGTTCTTTCTGAATTTTTATTTGTTCTCTTTCTCTCTCTTACTCGGTCTCTTATTCTTCTTTCGCTTATTCTCTCTCTTTGATTGTCTCTCTTTCTTGTCTGTTGTCTTTCCTTCGTTTTCTCAGTAGATTTTTTATTGTCATAGAAATTAAAGTAGGTAAATAGACTTTACTAGACATGAGAGTAACAAGAACTTATCACAAACACACATGCAAATCAAAACACACCACACAACACCACACATATATTCTAGACATCTACTTCTATATACACTTGCAGATATATCTCCAGGGTCTCCTCTACTCTAAGGTATATGAGAAAGAGTCAAAAATTATCTGCATTTTCACCATAAGATATATTATTGTCACATTGTGCTCTGCACATGCGTGTTTATACTTATATTTACCCAACCCCTTCATGCATTGGATGCAACATACAGCAGGTTTGAATTCAGAGTTTTCCTTCTCCTAGACTGGTTGGCATAACAAGTCTAAAGGACCCTGGTTGGTCTACTATTTACCCATAGCTGGGGGGAGAAATGATGGATTCATGCCTTTTTAAGGGTATTAGCAACAAGTTAAACATACACAATCTCGTCCAGAATTTGAACTTGGCTCAACTAGTTCATTTCCTAAACTTCCTATGACAATAACCTCAACACTACATGCACCTCTTATATATATATATATATCAAATGAACATCTGATGAACTTTATCAAGACAACCCAAATAAAAAAGTAATAAAAAAGTTATAAAATTCAGCTAATGAATTTATTAGCAAACCACCCAAAAAACAAAAACACCTGTTTAAAAGGCTAATGTTAAAAATGAAATTCCTTTCCACTCCCACAAAAACAGGAAGAGGAGGTGAAATACTCATGTGTATGTATATATATACACATGCATGTAAAAATTAATTTTCATATTATCAATTAAAGCCTGAAGAAGATACCAGAAGATCTGAAACACGTGTTGCATATGTAAAACAAAAAGAATTAAAAAAATTTTTCTGAGAACAAAATACTTTTTTTATAAAATATTTAATTTTATCA
>CM042175.1:20932504-21000004 GCA_023376005.1 Doryteuthis pealeii
TAATTTTTATGTATATATATATCATCATATTTATATTTGTGATTATTAATGTATATCTTCATGTATATGAACAATTGCTATTCATGAATGGTGTATGAATTGTATAAATGAAAATATATTATTTTTTATTGTGTTTATATATATATATATATATATATATATATATATATAAAATAGCAAACATGACTTTCAACCAACTCCAGCCAATTTTCAATTCCTCTGAAACTCCTCAAAAAAAAAAAAAAAAAAAAGAAGATATACTGGATATGACATTAAACTGTGTCTTTTAGTGAGACTTTAGTTCTGGTGCTGTAGGGAGTGTAAAGTCACCCTTTCACTACCATTACTCCCATCATCTAGAGTCCATCCTGTCATCTGGGGCATACATTGACTGCACCTCTGCAAAGGGGTAAAATCCCCCAATAGGCCACCTATTAACTAAGGATTTCTGGTGGCGGAAAAGTTCATAACATGGAACACTCCAATTTGTCCCTTACTTAGGCTGGACGGTTAGTCAGAGAGGCTCTCTTCAATTAATCAGCTGGTCCCAATAAGCCCTAGCACCTATGGGATTGTCCCAACCCTATTGCTCTTATGGCAAACCCCCAATCCTTTTATCATATATGTGCTAGAAGGTGGTGGCTGAGGGTCAGTGTCCTGGGCATGATATTAACCTGCATCTAGTGGTGAAGTTCCAATTCTGGAGTTCTGGGGAGTGTTTGGGTACCCCTTGATTGCCATTACTCCCTGGTCCACTCTGACCCAGAGTGGTAGAACTTTTTAGGGTCTTATCCATGGGTTAAATAGAAAAAATTAGTTATAAAAAATTGTGTTTAAAAAAATGAGCTTAAAAAACTATATATCTAGACAGTAGAGCAGATATGTAAAAATGATCACTTAAGTTTATCAGCTGTGAATATTTTCATTGAAACTTTCAATTTGAAAGATTCAGTTTCAATACTTTTGATCACACTTTGTATTCATGTCTTTTTCATTTGAATTTCTCTACTGAATAATTTGAAAGTTACATGTTTGTTTTATTTCTTTTATTTCCTCATTGAATTCTTTGTCTCTTGCCATAGCCAATCAAAATCTTTATTCATTCAGACCTTCCATGTTCATTAAAATCAGTATTTTTCAAGAATTTATCACAGTGATATCATTCTAGAAAAAACAAAATATAATTGACTAATTCAATTATTTGACAGTGCTGTTAAAATGTAATAACATTTTTTTTAAAACTTAAAGAAAGACTGTTCGGTTAAATTGCAATAAAAATCTGAAGGAAATTTTACATTTAGTTGAAAAAATAATCAAAGTGGTGACAGTTTTTAAAAACGCTTCAATATTATTTGTTGTTGATTGGTTGTGTTGAATTATGATATTTGTTTGAATACATTGTTTCCACATAAATATAATAACAGTTCACAATGAAATGATAACAATGATATTTTATTGCTTAGAAAACTTAATAGAAGAAAAATCTGATATGACAGGTGTTCAAAGAAGAGCTTATACATAGTTGTATAAGAGAAATGTCCTAATTGGAAAATAGCCTTTTATTAGATAAAGTCCTGAGGCTGCTTATATGTCATGTGACCTGAAATGCTGGGGACACAAGATCCCCTTGTCCTGTAGACAGGCAACACATCTGGTGCATCTTACCTTTGTGAAAGTTGGAGGGTCTAAGAGAATTTGACTTTGGTGCTTCCACTTTTATATTGCTGCTCGCTATGCCACCTAGTGCCACTGGCATACATATATCTTATTTCCCCTGTTAGTTGATGTAATTAGTAATCCAACAGTTGGTTGGTTTTATGGCATGTCAACACTTTTGGGTAATTTCATGCTGAAGTCAGTTTAATAATTATGGTTTCAAGTTACACACAGTACAAAGATGTATCTTTACAATCATTTTAAACAGAGTAAATAGTCCAAGATCTTAAACAGATCTATTAAGACCCATAGATAGGATACTGCTAAATACTATTCTTTAAATTATGGAATTAGCACACTAAAAAGAAAAAAAATATATCATTAATTTAAATAATTTGATCTAGTTTGTTTAAGGAATATTTTATGAAGCTATAATGTTTGTGAATTTATTGGGTCTGAAACTTGGTTCCAGGGCAAAAGGTTTAATGTTTTAGGTTAAAAAGGTAGTGGTGGTTATTCTTTGGTGTGTATTCTTAGAGTTTTGCTTTTAACCCCATCTTACTTGGTGGTCATGCTGAAAAGGAAGGAATTCAAGGAATGAAAAGACAAAGACAGAAGGAGGTTTTATGATTTAAGCTTTATTCACTGGTCATAGGCACCAAGTGGCAAGAAAATGTCTCCCTGGCCAGTAGGAGTGACTAGACACAGTCAAGGCCTAAACTCGAATGGCTCTGAGATTATCTAGGGGGTTGGAAATGGTTTCTTTCAGTGAAGGCTCATGGGAGTTTTTTATTTATTTAAAAAAATTTTTTTAATCCCTGAGGACACATGGTATAACAGATATAAGCATTGGGTTAATACAACTATAAGTGACTTTCTGGAGGTTGTAGGTTCAATCCTGACCACAGGCAAAAATAACCTTGACTACTTAGCACAGTTTAACTCTTGTACCTGGTGATAGTTAACAGAATGAGAACAACCTACCCTGGTACCCACGAGATCACTGAAATCAAGCAATTATGAGCCTGTTCAATACTTAGATGAGTTACCATTTAAGCAACAACAAGTACTGCAAGAAACCTAAATTGAAAATTACTTGATTCAGCATTAAATGATCTGAAAAGGGTTGATATGCCTGAAAACAAAGCAAGCAACCAACCAATAATCTACCTCAAGGGGTTCAGTTTAAAGTTCCATGAAGATTCCCAATTCCATTCTTTCTACACCTGGAAAAATATAGAAAGTCTACAAGTAACGCTACATTTTGGTCATCACAACCTACTGCCTCATGTCCTCAACAGTTCCCAAATTTAGTCATTAGATAACCCATAAGGATTTGATATGCCATTAAATATACAAACTAAACCAAACCTATAAATAGTTATTGAACATTTAGAAATGAATAAGAATTTTGACATTAAATAACCCATAAAGGGTTGATATTCCATTAAATAAAATAAAAATAACTAAGCCATTTCTTTGGATTCTTTTAGATGAGGCTTGATAATTTGTATGATTGAGTTTCTCTTTAACTGTTGTCCTCATCTATTTATATACACAACATTTCAGCTGATGTACCCTCTGGCCTTCTTCAGGTGTGTCTTGTTGAATGTGTGAGCCTTCAATCTACCCCAAATGATTAAATAGAGTGTCACGTTCAAAGTTCTGTGAAGGCTCTTGATTACAACATGAAGGCTCCCAAGTTCAACAAGAAACACCTGAAGAAGACTGGAGGGCTCATCAGCTGAAATTTTGTGTATATAACTATAAAGATGAGGACAACAGTCCAAAAAATCTCAAGGGTAAAAGATCAGATCTAATTATGAATGATGTTTTTTTTTAAATGTCAGATCTTTTTATTTTGATGTTCCAGTTGAACAAAGTTGCTGAGTGAAATTAAAAGAAAACAAAATGCTGGATATGTATCAGGACCTCACCAGAGATTTAGATTTGTAGCTGGAACACAAGGAATAAAAAGCCTAGCAAGAAGGCTGGAAATCTCAGGGAGAATCAAGACAATGGCATAAATGAAAAGACTTACAGAAAGAAATGGAAGGAAAGATGAAAGGAAGGAATGAAGAAAAAAGAGACTAAATTTCTTGGAAACAGAAAGTGAAAGAAAGAAAAATCAAAAACTGACTCATAAAAGAGAGAATACTGAAGTAAAGAAAGTTAAAGTGAGAGGAAAAAAGAAGAAATAACAAGAAAGACGATAGGATATATTGATTGGTTTTACAGTATGTCAACTCGGGTTAAGTTATTTTATACTGAAGTCAGTTTAATAATTACAGGTCTCCATTTATATATGGTACAAAAATATTTATTCACAATCATTTTAAACAAGTTAACATCAATGTCATAAGAGTCAATGTATTAAGATAGTTGAAAATCATTCTAAACATTATCTCAGACAGATCTGTTTGATTGAAGGTACTACTATTTTGGGTCAGAGTGGACCTGGGAGTAATAGCAATGAAGGAGAGGCTCCACACCCCCCAGAGATCAAGAACTGAAGCCTCACTACTGAATGCAGTTTAGTTACATGAGAGAGAGAGAGAGAGAGAGAGAGAGAGAGAGAGAGAACAAAAAAACAATCTCATCATTTCAGACAGCAAGGATCAAACTGAAAATTCTCTCACCACTATATATATATATATATATATATATATATAGGGTCATCTACAGACACATGTTTCAACTTATCAAGGCTCTTCAGTGTGGCTCAACATTTTGTAAGCTACCTACAACCAGAATTGAAATCCGATCGGTTGGGTGTCAGTCTGACACCTTAACCATTAGGCTGTCTTCACTTACAGAATGGAAGGGGATTTTAACTGTTTTAATATACACATCGCTTTGTGTGTAAAGGCCGTCACAGAGTGCTCCATTCCTTATATAGAAGAGCGTCGCATTTAGTTTGCTATATTTATAAGTAAGCTTTGTTTGAAAATTGCATAGGTGAGAAATTGTTTTACCAAGTGCCGTTGTCTTTATGTCTATGCTACCCTAACTTAGATACATACTCCCACACTCCCACATATACACACACATACATACACACACACACACACACACACACATATATATATATATAGACACACATGTGTATATATAAATACATATATATATATAGACACACATGTGTATATATAAATATGAATACATATATATATATATATATATATAGACACACGTGTATATAAATATAAATATATAATATATATATATATAGACACACATGTGTATATATAAATATAAATACATATATATATATATATAGACACACATGTCTATATATAAATATAAATACATATATATATATATATATATATATATAGACACACATGTCTATATATAAATATAAATACATATATATATATATATATAGACACACATGTGTATATATAAATACATATATATATATATATATATATATATATATATATATATATATATATATATATATCACAGATACATAGACAGTCATACAAACACACATGTATACATAACACGGATTTTAATAGCATGCCAAACCCTCAAAAATACTGCAATTTGTATAGTTCTTCCATAATGCTCCCTTTCAAAAAATCTAAAAACAATTTCTTCTAATAAGAAATTTTCTCCTGACGATGACCTAAGGTCGAAACTAGTTGAGAATAAATAACATATAAGAAATATTCCTGTTTGTCTTATTACTTTTTGTTCATACTATATATATATATATATATACACATATGCTCACAGATACATAGACAGTCATGTAGACACACATGTGTGTATATATATATATATATATATATATATATATATATATATTAAATATTTTATATTTTTGCTTGAAGGCAATTACAATGCGAATATCGCATAAATTCGATAATTATAGAAGATCACAATGACAAGTGAATTTCGCAAAGAATTACTTGGCATGTAGAATATCGTACAGACTGTTTCAACTTTATTAAGTCTCATCAGTGATATATACTAACGATTTCCCTCCAACAGAAATCGAAACCAGGACTTCAGCAGGATAGTCAGACACTATACTGTTTCAGCCACGATACAGCACCGAGAAATCCTGCAAAATTACCCTGTCAATGATACTGTAGCGTCTCTACCATATGAGGTAAGGAAGGCACTGAGTGAATAATAACAAACACATCCTTGTAATTGCCTTCAAGCAAAAATATAAAATATTTAATATATATACTTTGTTCAGCAATGCTTCTAAAAAAATAAACAAACATCCAAAAAAAAAATCTATATATATATATATATATATATATATATATGCATATAGATAAAAAGTCATACAAACACACACACATGTATATATATATATATATATATATATATATATATACCTTTAAAAGAAAGAAAAACTCAATAAACCGTCTTTCTGTAATAAATTTAAAAGCCTTTTAAGTTTTGGTTGAAATAAATTTATTACAGGATGACGGTTTATCGAGTTTTTCCTTCCTTTCAAAAGTAAATATTGCTCTGTATTTAATCTAAAATAGATTATTATACATTGAGATCTCTTTAGGGATTCATAAAAATCCTTGTATTTGCACCTACTAAAACATGCAATAATTATACAGTGAGATTTTGAAGATCCCATGTAGAATCATTCCTTACTACCAGTTTTGGATACCTTACATATATATATATATATATATATATATATATATATATATATGGAATTATTAATCAATTATAAAGAGACAAAGATTTTTATTCCAGTAATGTTAATAAAAAGAAAAAGATTTATAACTTTTATAATGCCTGATTTAATAATATATTATTCACATTATTTAGATATCTTTATTTACCCTTTTTATTCATTAAATATTTTTTTGTTATTCTCATTATCTAAAGATATTTATTTACTTTTTTTTAATATTTATTTTTATTATTTTCATTATTTAAATCTATTTGTTAAAACAATAATCGTGCTGTTAATTGTATTTCATCCCAATGAATCATTAAGCAAAATTACTGCTAAAGAAAAATAATATGATCAAAAATAAATAAATAATTAAGACCTTATTCAAAATAGCTTGATGATAATTAAATGATAATAAACGAAAGACATTTTTGAAAATGATATTTAACAAAAATAATAAATGAAATAGGTTGAACGTTGAGCTTGTTAGATGCATTAATAATCCACAATCCTTAATATTTGCAATCAAGAGTTATCTCCCCTATACCTGTTTTTAGCCAAAAATGATCCTTATTTTTTCCCCTTTTTTTTCGCACGGGTTTTCTCTCCCTTCATCTTCTTCTTCTTCTGGTAAATAGGAAATTCTGGGAACAAACTCGAGCTAAAGAGAAAATATTGATTTATTGATGGCTTTACTTTTGACTTGGAACCAATTCCTTGTTCACGATGATGTTGTTTGTTAATACCAGGAAATTTGGTACGCCTGGAAAGAGCCAACTCTTTTCCTTCTTCTCCCGGATTCTCATGTGTAAATAAATCGGGTCTTGAACGGAACTTTCAATTCTATCTTATCATCTTTTTACCACTCAAATTGAAACACATTAACAATTTGTAAGAAGTCTGTTCAGGCGACAGATTTATTTTGCTCGGAAAATAAAGGATTATTGAACACGAGAGAAAATAATTAATAAAATAGAGAGATGTCTATTGGTGCTTAACAAGTTTCATTTAAAATCTTTAATTGCTTCGTACAAATTAAAAGAAAAAAAAGAAAACTGAGATTTAGTATTGTTAGCAAAGATTTAGCAAAAATGATTTTGTTTACGATTATATTCACATATTTGATTGTCTTGTATAGTGTAATAATTATTTAGTTAGGCTAGTGTGTTTGATTCTGACTGGGTGTCCCATTCTTCTGAATGTATATTAAATCAGATTTTAGTAAATTAATATAAAATACACATCAAATATATTTTTATATGAAATCATTTCCAATTCATTTTTATTATAAAATAATTTCAAAGGCATTTTTATAATCAAATCATTTCCAATGCAGTTTTATTATTTATTTCCCAGGTTTTTTTTATTTTTTTTTTATAGTAAAACCATTTCTAATTTATTTTTGTAATCAAATCATTTCCAAAACATTTTATGGTAAAATAATTTCCAAAGAATTTTTATTGTAAAAATATTTTCTATGGAATTTTTATAGTAAAAATCATTTCTGATATATTTTTATAGTAAAATCATTTCCAATCCAATACATATTATACTAGGATCATTTCCAATGTATTTTTATAGCAAAAATCATTTCCAATGTATTTTTATAGCAAAAATCATTTCCAATGTATTTTTATAGCAAAAATCATTTCCAATGTATTTTATAGTAAAAATCACTTCCAATGTATTTTTATAGTAAAAATCACTTCCAATGTATTTTTATAGTAAAAATCACTTCCAATGTATTTTATACGCAAGTCATTTCTAATAAATCTTTATAGTAATAATCATTTGCAATTCAATTTTTTAGTTCAATTTTTTCTATTACCTTTTTATAGTTAATGCATTTTCAATGCATTTTTTTGCTTAACTAATTTAGAATATGTGATATTAAAATTGCCAATGTATTTTTATAGTAAAATTATTTTAAATGGATGTTTATATCAAAATAATTTTTAATGTATTTTTTGTAAAATCCTTTCTAAAGCAATATTATAGTAAATTCCAATAGGTCTGTTTAAAAAGTATTCATATTGAATAGGAATACTTGGTACCATATAATTGTGTGCAAATTATTTGCATTAAGAATAGTTACTTGAAGCTACAATTGTTTACTAAGGATTATTATTATTAGCTATTTGAAACTATATATATGCTTGCAAATTATTGGTCTTAGATAGGAATACTTGCAAATATGTATCATGGTCATGTCATATTAAAAACACCAGTTCTTGTTTGATCACTGAAGCGTTGAGACTGTTCAATTCTTAATTATGTCTCCACTTAAGCAACTGCAGGTACTATAAGCAACCTAAATCCTTTGTTTACCAAAAAAAAAAATGAATTGATTCGGCATTAAATGAACTGAAAAGGGTTGATATGCCATAAAACAAAACAACCAGCCTTGTAACTGTGTGAAAGGAAATGATTATTATTAAATAAAATTGCTACTTTAAGCCATATCAGCCATGACAGTGAGGGAGTCTATCTCTTTTTCATTAGTGCTGGTCTCTGTCCGACACAGATATTGTTATTCCTGTATTGGTTTTATTTTCTGTGTAAATCAATGTGAATCTTTGTTTTTGAAGCATCATCTGTACATTAGAAAACAAATGAAAATGTTATAAAATATACTAAAGCAAAGCCCACAGGGATGAGCAATCTGTTTTTTATCTTTGTTGATTTTTCCAGAGAATTCTTTGGTCTCTGGAGAACTTAATGTCAGCAGAAGAACAGAATATCATCAATTTTACATGTGTAGTACAGTTGAACATGTTAACATGCACAGGAAAGCACATTGTATGCAAAAATAAATGCACTTACATGACTACACTAAAATAAAATACATACACATGAATATTTTTCCAGGAAAATAAAGGTATATATTATAGAATGTTCTGTGCACTCATATACACATTCAGTCTGTTTGTCTATTACTGAAATTCTCATTCTCTCTTTCTCTGTCTCTATGTCTTTATCTATCAATCTATTTATCTAAGTATGTTGAATATCTATTTCATTCTATCTATCTCTCTATCTATCAATCCATCACAGTCTGTTCATTTCCATCCATCCATCCATCTCAGTTCATTCATATCTATCCATATTTCTATCTATCTGTCTATCTTAGTCTGTTCATTATCTATCAATCTCAGACAGTTCATTATTTTTCTTTCTATCTATCTATCTCAAATTGTTCATTATTTATCTATCTTTCTTTCTATCTATCTATCTCAGACTGTTCATTATCTATCTATCTATCTCAGTTTGTTCACTATCTATCTATCTATATATCTATCTCAGTCTGTTCATTATTTATCTATCTATCCCAGTCTGTCAATATCTATCTAAGTCTGATCATCTATCTATCTATCTATCTATCTATCTCAGTCTGTTCATTATCTATCTATCTATCTAAGTCTATTCTATCTATCTATCTATCTATCTCAATCTGTTTATGTCTATTGATCTATCTGTCTATCTATCTATCTCAATCTGTTTATGTCTATTGATCTATCTGTCTATCTATCTATCTATCTAAGTCTGATCATTATCTATCTATCTGTTCATTATCTATCTATCTAATATCCATATATCTCAGTCTGTTCATTATCTATCTATCTATCCATATATCTCAGTCCGTTCATTATTTATCTATCTATCTATCTATCTATCTATCTATCTCATCTATTATCTATCTATCTTCATATCTATTTATCTCAGTCTGTTCAGTATCAATCTATCTATCTCAGTCTATTCAGAATTTATCTATTCAGTACCTATCTATCCATCTATCTATATCACCTTGTTCAATTTATTATCTATCTACCTTTCCATATATCTACCTATCTTCTGTCTATTCATTACCAATTATTATCTATCTATCTATCTATCTATCAATCTATATATATTTATAAATTTCTCATGTTTTCATGTACATATGTAACCCTAACTTACCAAAACTTCACATCAGAGTGATTTTTTTATTCAAGCAATCCATTTAAAATGTTTAGAGTATAAAGTCTGCAGGTAAATAATAATTTTGTGTGGTCTGCATTTGCATTAAACATAATCTTAAATCTTCCAAATTCTCAATATAACAGAGTTAATTATGAAATGATAATTAGAATCCTTTGCTCTTTCCTAAGTGACATTCTCTTATGGACAACTACATATGGACACACCAGCAAAATCCTACATTGATCAGCTCTATGCACATACGGATGTTGTGTGGAGAAATTGTCATGAACGATGACTGATAGGGACAAGTGTCAAGAGAGAGTCATGGGAATCCATGCTGTTAGGACAACATGATGATGATGATGATGAATTTAGAAACATCATTAACATCATAGAGTACTGTTACAAATAAATGCATGTATACAAATACCTAAACAGTAAAAATAAAATCATTTCACATCCTGTTCCTAATTTGACACCTTGCCAGAGTGTAATTGTTAGCAAACCAGTTTTAAAGATCAATTACTCATATGCACAAACTGGAATCCATTCTCGAGAATGAGATGCATACAATTCTCTGGGATTTTGACATACAGACGGATCACCGAATCCCAGCCAGAAGACCAGACCTAGTGTTAATTTTTCATTCTCGTAGACCACAGAGTAAAAAGGAAAAAAAAAGAAAAGATAACTTGGACCTTGCAAGAGAACTGAAAAACTGTGGAACATGAGAGTGAAGGTGATACCAATTGTAGTTGGTGCCTTGAACACTCCCAAAGTGTTTGGTAAGGGGACTGGAGGAATTAGAAATCTGGGGAAGAATTGAGACCATCCAGACAACAACATTGTTAAGATTGACTAGAATATTCAGAAGTGTCTTTGAGACCTGAGGAGACTTGCTGTCATTCAGCCTCCAGTGAAAGACCACAAGTCTCAAAGATCAATTTCTCATAATGCATGATAGTTTTGATCCTCACAAGGTGCCCCTTACTAATAGCCTTGAGCCTAAATGACAACAGAGTGTTCAATTCTCTTTAAGTGTCTAATACATGGGTCAAAATTAAGTTATGCTTAATTTTTTAAAGAAAATTTTATTTTATACTATAATAACTATTGAACAAATCTATCAGATTATTTCCACTGAATTTGATTCTAACTGGGTGCAGCATATCCTGCATTACATAATGAATAGAGATAGCCTATCATTTTTGTAACGTAGTGTAAAAGATTTAAATTTATCATTTAACTATAAAGATTAATGGAAAAATAGAGAAGTTCAGATAACTTCAAGTTGAACTCAAAGTGGATTCTCATTGGGTGAGGAAGTCACATGACTTAGTAACTTCTGGGAAAGTTAGAGGTAGTTAAGTGAGAATCAGCAAGATAGCCTTTGGGTTCAGTCACCTAATGGCATTGGTGCTATTCTTCCACGTGTATGTTTAAATATGAAGCTTAGGAAATAAATATGTATACCATAAAGAATTATGTCTCCGTATTCTTGATTTTATAAGAACTAACCAACCAACCAACTTTAACATAAAACTGGACCCTTTAAGTGGTAAACATGATGAAAATTTTCTATCAATCTAATACAAAATAGTTGCAAATTTCTCTCTGGACTATATGAAGGGGACTGATAAATTTTGAAAAAAAACAAAAAACAAATTTGTAAGCCAAGGTTCTGGAAGATATAATAAAAAAACAAATGAACACAAATACAATGAAATCATGACAGCAATAAGCAAACACTGAATAAAAAAAAAACCAAAGAACTCGATTGTATGAAAACTGCAATACATCGAAAACTACTGTGGAAGCTCATCCCAAAAATAAAACAACAAAACCCAAAACAAAAAATCATCCAAATGAACATAAACAAACATACCTAAAAAGTCCAGTAAAGGAATCGAGGATACCAAGGGAGAAACCAACTCAACCCCACCATATATATATATATATATATATATATATATATATATATATATATGTGTGCATAGAACAACAGTTATTTTCATAAGTAAATAGATTTCATGTTATTTATCGTCGATGAAACTGTTTATGTTTTTCTTAGGAAAGCATGAATCCATCTCCCCTCATCCAGTTATAGGTGGATTGGTCTATTTTGCATTAGTAGGGAAACTGGTAAAGAAGGAAAAACTCTACAGTAATTCCATGTCAAATCATCCAGAAAAAAGGAAAATTGTCACCCACTCCCTTGAATTTTTCTGAAATTTTGTCTTGTGTAGACTATGTTAAAGTAAGATAATCCCAAAAATTTGAGCTTCCAGTTAAAAAAAAAATTGGCTGAGTTATGTCAATTATTAGCTTCAAATTTGTGGAGGTGTGTAAAAAAATGGCAACTTTTTGCAATCTATTTTTGTCTGTAAAATGAGTTCTAGAGCTTCCCTACTCCTAAAAATTGTCTTATTAAATGCTATCAAAAAATTCTTCACAATAAAGATGAAGATAACAGTCCGAAAAAATGATACTTATCAAGCCTCATCTCAAAAATTCTGTAAAATAGAAAATAAATTTTTCACACTTTTCTAAACAGGGTATTAAGTTCCCTTTCAGACACTTGGGAAAAGGTATTAACAATCTTATCCCCAGCTATGGTTTAAATAGTACCATTACTGTTCATCTACAAGGATGGCTTTTGTATCAAATAACCCATGCAGGTTGATATGCCATTAAAACAAAGAAATATATATTGTCAAACACTTTTTAAAGTTAAAAAAAACAATTTCTTTCACAAGAAATGTGATGATGACCTAAGGTTGAAACTAGTTGAGAACATTTACAAAATAGACAACACAAAAGAAATATTCCTGTGTGTCTTATCATTCATTGTTCATCTTATATGTATATAAGCAAGATCCTTCTTTGATAAAACCTAGAAAGTTAACGCTGCTACTGATTCAATCCTCTAAATCAATTCTACATATGTATTGAGCACTTTTCCATATTCATTATTATTCTAACTCATTTGGTTTCTTTCTTTTTTTCTTACATTCAAAATTGTGATTCACTTGATTTTTTCCCTTTTTCTTCTCCATTGAGTCATTCTCTCTTAAAAAAGAACATTTTTATATATAAACTTGTAATGTATATACAAACGTATATGATAGCAAAGATCATTGGACGATGCCATATGTAGAGCATCTCGTAATAGATGCCACCTCATAGGGCCATTACATGACATTACCTTCTATCAAGCCATCTTGATTTTGAGTTAAAGTCATCCAGGGAATATATACATATGTATATGTAAGTATAAGAATATGAAAAAACAAATATTCAGATGTATTTATTTATGAATGAATAGTTATGCCTACATTTGGCTGTTTCGTTTTTATATATATATATATATATATATATATAGATATATCAAACCATAATCAAGGCAATATTACATTATTCTAATCTTTCTTATCTATGTATTCCATTCCCCTATTCTCCACAAAATGACACTAACATTTCCAAAACCGACATTAAATGTGGCATGCTTAACATAATAGTTTTCATTATTGAAAATGGAAACAGCAACCTGAGTTCAAATACTGGACGAGGCTGTTTGTGTTTCACTTCACCCTAATGACATCCTTGAAAAAGGCATGAATCCATCTATTCTCCCCTGCTAAGAGTAAAAAGTATGGCAGACTGGATTCTTTAAACATGTTAAGGCAACCAGTCTAGGAGAAGAAAAACTCTGAATTCAAACCAGCTGTACTCAGCTTAAAAATTGACTATTTATCACAACCTGCTTTATGTTTAGGGGTTGGGTAAATACATTGACCAGATGACATTATGGTCATCTACAGGTCATTGTGCTGCACACTTGCATGTATGGTATATCATAGGAAATATATTTGGTAACTTGAGTTCAAATCCTGATGAGACTGTTTGCATTTTACTTCAAGTTAGTGCTGACTGGGCTCTTTAGCCTTGGTATAGCAAATTAAACTCTGAATTCAAACTAGCTGTACTCCATTTAGAAAATTAACCATGTGTTACCACCTGCTCTTCATACAGAGGTTGGATAAATATGTACACCAGACAACATTGAGGGCATTTACAGGTCATCACGTTACACACTTGCATGCATGGCATAATTGTTATCATAGGAAGTATACTTGGTAACCCAAGTTCAAATGCTGGATGGGACTGTTTGCATTTTAATTCAAGCTAATGTTGACTCGGCTCTTTAGCCTTTGTATAGCAAAGTAAGCTCTGAATTCAAACCAGCTGTATTCCACTTAAAAAATTGAACATGTGTTACAACCTGCTCTTGGTGTATGGGTTGGGTAAATACATACACCAGATGACATTGGGGTCATTTACAGGTCATAACAAGCTAATGCTGGCTATGCTCTGTAGCCTTGGAATAGGAAAGTAAACTGAATTCAAACCAGCTGTACTCTACTTACAAATTGCCCTTGTGTCACATTTTGCCTGCAGTAGAAGAGGAATTGGTTAAATCCATACATTACACAACAGTTCCCAGATGTCTTTGGTGACATTTGGGTTTGGCAACATTGCGACATTCGACTTAAATTGAAAATTGTGCCGCCTGGAGGCTTTCTGACAAGAATGGGTTAAAATAATTTACAGTTTAGATTGTTGCTGGCACTTTCTGTCACAAACTGAGATAAATTTTAGCTTTTTGATATATGACTGCACTACAAGGCTGGTAAGAAGTAGAGGGCTGGTGATTCTGTGGTTTAGGAGGTGGGGAGTGAAAAGATATTGGGAGAAAGTTATTACAGACTTTATCATATTTAGAAAGTCACTAATTTGGCACAGCAAGTACTTCTACTAAAAGTGTAAAAAAATTCAGTAGCTCGATGAAATAAATATTAGATTTCTTTTTTTTTCTTCTCCTTTTTTTCTTACTTTCATTTTCAAATTATCTACAGCAGATAAAAAATGAGAGTGGACAATGTCCAGCTTAGAGAATAAACAGATGATAAATCAGTTTGGATTTCTTCATTTGGGGTTTTTTTTTGTTTGTCTTTCTTTTGCTTTTTCTTTTCTTTTCTTTTACTTTTTCTTCTCATTTCTCTTTCTTTTCATTCACTTTTCTTTTTATTTCTTATTAAGTTTCCTTTCTAATTCTTTTCCCTTCTAAACAGAATTATTTCCTTTTTTACATCATCTTTTGTTTTCCTTTTCATTTTTCTTTTACTTTTTTTCTTTTGAATTCCCTTTTATTTTTCTATCTTTAATTTTTTTTTCTTTTCCCTTCTTTTTCCTTCTATTTTCTTTTTCCTTCCTTTTTCTTTATCTTTCTATTCCTTTTTCTTCTATTTTCCTTCACTTTTTTTTTCTATTTTCTTTTTCTACTATTTTCTATTTTCTCTCCTTTTTCTTGTTCTTCAATTTTCTTTCCTTTCCCTGATTTTTCTTTTGCTTTCTCACTTTTCTTCTATTTTCATTTTTCTTTCTTTGCCTTTTCTTTTCATCTATTTTTTTTTCTTTTCATTCTCTTTTCTTTTTCTTTTCCCTTTCTTTCGTTTCATTTTCCATTTTTTCCATTTCTTTTTTTTTTTACTTTTCATTCTCTTTGCCTTTTCTTTTCTTTTCCTTTCTTTTTTTATTCTGTTATTCCATTTTCTTTTCTTTTTTTCCCCTATCATTTTTTCTTCTCTTTACTTCCATTTTCTTTTATGCCCATTTTTCCTTCAATTTTCTTTTTTTCCTTTCATATAATTTTTTTTTTTGTCAATTTTCTACTTTCCTTCCATTTTTTCTTCTTTCTTTTCCTTTGATATTATTTTTCTTTTCCTCAATTTTCTTCTTTCTTTTCTTCTTATTTCTTTCCTTCCATATTATTTTTCCTTTTATTCTTCTTCTTTCTTTTCCTTCCTTATTATTTTCCTTTTTTTTTCTTCCTTCTTTTCCTTCCCTTTTATTTTTCACCTCTTCTGTCTTAATGATAACAATCTTACTTTTCAAAGCCTTTCTCCATAAACTATACTGACCACTTCATTTTACCACATTTTTGAAAAAAATCTTTATTCTCTGAAATATTTATAAATTCTAATCTATAAATGTCTGAGAATTGCCATAAATTTTACTAGAGTGTTTTTTCAGGGTTTTTTTCCTTTTTTCTAGATTGTTTGTTTTCACTCAATTTATAGCAACTAAATATGGAGGAAGCAATGTATTTTCTCATTTATTTTTCTCTATTTTAATCTATTTTGTATTCACACCTCGGAACCATTAAAGATTTTACAAGTATTAGAAAAATTACAAGTAGAACTTTTCTTCCTTACATGTCAAACAGTTTTTTAAATAGTTTTTTTTAACCATTATATGTTAGTTGTGTTGCATAGTCATGGTACCAAATCTTGATATTATATAGTTTTTATTTTAATATCAGTTGGATTCTCTCTGTTTTCTCATCTTTTCCTTCTTGGGATTACTCGGGTCTTCTCATCTTAGTTCGTTGTTGCTTTAAGAAAAAAACACAAAACTGATATTGTTTTTCTTAGATGTCTTTATTCAATCCCAAGTGAAAACAAACACACATGGAGAAATGGCAATTGAACGGGACAAATACCATTTTGCATCTGGTCTGTTTCATCCCCCTCCCCAAAACTAAACTTCCTAACTATCTTTCTGTGCTTACACTTGGCTCTCAGGCCAATGAGAACCAAGGTCAGTGAAAGGTTATGTCCTGTCAATCAGTTACACACATCACTTATTCAGATTTTTCCATTATTCAGAATCACCATTATTTTCAATTTCTCCTCTATCGTACATGATTTATAGGCAACCTATCAATTGTGTAACAAGTTTGTTAATTAGTTGTTTAGATTTTATGGCATGTCAATTCTTGAGTTATTTTATGCCAAAGACATTTTTTGGTTTACGTTATTGGGTATTTAAATCTTTTTAAAAACTCCCTTTTTTCTAAATTCATTTTTTAAAACTCATTTTTTTATCTATTAACCTCATAGATGAAACCCAATAGGTACTACTACTCCAGTTCAGAGTGGACCTGGGAGTAATGGCAATAAAGGGGTACCTCACATTCCCCAGAACTCCAGAATTTAACCTCATCACAAGATACAGTTTAACATCATACCTAGGACATATATTAGAGGAATTTTTGTTGAATCTAAAATGTCACCCTGTCAACTGGGGCTATAGAATAAGCCAATTGCACCTCTGCAGAGGGGTAAGACCTTCTCCCAATGGGGCCACCTGTTTGCCATGGGTGGCCACCCAGTAATACCTGAGGATAGGATTGGGATGTGACCTGAGTACTAAGTGATCCCATGAGATGCAACACTCCACTTTGGCTCTTACTTGTGCTAGACGAGTGGTCGGAGAGGCCTCATCTGATTAATCAGCTGGTCATGTCAGACCCTAGAAAGTATATGATTGTCCTGACTGTGTTCTTTAAATTGCTCTTATGGTAAACACCTACCCCTTTTCATCATACATGTGCTAGAAGGTGGTGACTGAGGGTCAAACACTAGTATTTATTAATACACATGAAGTTAATGAAAATTATTTCGAGCAATTTATTAATACATATGAAGTCATGAAAAACAAGGGTAATTTATGAGGAAGTGCGTCCCAGTCTCCTGCCTCAGAAATTGCTACCCGGTGACTATTAAAATAACGTCCCCAGCTATGTCGTCTCCATTTGTTCATATCTATCTATATTATTTTGTTTGTTTATCTATCTATCTATTTCAGTCTATTCCAAACTATATATCCATCTTCATATCTAAACAAGAATTACGACAAATTACAATAAATAAACAAAAATTACGACAAATTTCTATAAATAAACAAGAATTACGACAAATTTCTATAAATAAACAAGAATTACGACAAATTACGATAAATAAATAAGAATTACGACAAATTACGATAAATAAATAAGAATTACGACAAAAAATACATTTATCGCCCTAAGTTGGTTGTTTTCTTTCAACAAACACTGCCGAGACGACATAGCTGGGGATGTTATTTTAATAGTCACCGGGTAGCAATTTCTGAGGCAGGAGACTGGGACGCACTTCATCATAAATTACCAAAAAAAGAATTGACATAAAATAATCCACAAGGGTTGATATGCCATTAAACACCAACCAATTCTAAAATATTTCTTAAAGCAATTTTTCAAGTTACAAAATAATCAGTAAGACAACCATTCAATCAAAACTAGAGCCACGTGCTGGTTACAACTTTTTGTCTTTTAAGATATTTATTTATTTGGTTTGCTTTATTTGTTTAACAGGATATCAACCACTTATGGGTTATTTAATACCAAAGCTTGATTACAATAATAACTATATTTTCAATGTTTCATTACACTTCTTTTTTTATTTGTCTATATTCATTTGTTTGCACACAGTTATGGTTTTAAGTATTGCTATTTGATACTAATAAACAAATCTATTTGATCCATAGATGGGACCATAACAGACACTACCACTCTGAGTCAGTGGATTTGGGATTAACTCTTTGTCTACTGCTCACAGTGGCTCTCCCACCACTGCGATCCTATCATAAACGTCTGGCATGACTCTTGCCCATGTCACTTGTTTACACTGAAAAATTACTACGTGAATACCCCTGCCATTTTTTGGTTTGTCTGTGAACCGACCCTTTTGCTATAGTGAAAAATACCAAGAAAATTTGGTATGGCGGGAGGGGGGAATTTGATAAACAAAGAGTTACACAAAGAAATAAAAACCAATAATTCTTTACTCAGGATTATTATTATTATTATTATTATTATTATTATTATTTTACTCCTTTCAATTTGTTCATCCTAGTTTTAACAGGCGGTTATCCATATGTTATCCATGTGACAGCAAGTCTTCTCAGTTGTTCAGGATCCTTCTGACTATTCTAGCTGATTTTAACAGCACTGTGGTCTGGATGATCTGGGTTCTTCTTCTGATCTCCAGTTCCCCAAGTCTCAGTTCCAGGTCTTTGGGGACCATTCCAAGCACACCAACTATAATTACTATCATTGTCATCTTCATGTTCCTGGGGGGAGTCCCCATGATGTAGTGGTTGACATGTTGGACTGCAACATCATAGTCAATGAGTTCCAACTCCATTTGCACTATTATGCTTACCTTTTGACAAATACCCTTGGGAAAGGTATGTTGGAATTTTTTGTAATATAAGGCGTGTGCCAGATGGCTACTTCTACATATAGACTCGCCGATAAGCATGTCACCTGGGAAAGATTCCTATTGTCCAATCATGCTGCTGCTGCTGTTGGTGTATTTATACTGCCCGATTCTAATCTTAGCTCACTGACACTTGGATCATCTAGGACGGACCTAAAGGACCTATCCCACAAGGACTTATTGATTTACTTACTTGTTTACTTTAAGTTCTTTTACAACTGGAACCAAGGATGGCGGCCAGTTACTCAACAATGCCCTCATCTAATCGGCAATGGATTAAATAGTACCACTAATATTCTTCTACAAGATGGTCTGTAAAAAGAATAAAGCAAGATGGATTTATATAATTGAGAATGTCTTTTTATCCCAGTTCTTTCTTCTGTTCATATACAAGAATTATTCAATAAATAAGAGGAAATTTTTTTTAGAAAAATGCAAATTTATTTATTTTTTCAGAATTATAAATGTAAATTCTGGATTGTTCTGAATTGTATAGTCAAATTTATCACATAGTATTGTTCTTTTCAAATGGGAATGCTGGGATTAAAAAAAATGCTTCTGTGATGAAATTTAAACATATGAATGTTTCTTTTCTTGTATCACTTGATAAACAAAATCCAACATTCAACTGGTGACATTTGAATGTTCTAATGAAGATTGTGAATACATATTTGATATGTATTTAATTAGAGATATTTGATATGCATCTAATAATTGAAATGTTTTAAACATTGACAATAATTTTCAAATATTAATAAATCATCCTCATGACTCTTATTTTTCACATTTATTTATTACTTTTCACACACACACACACACACACACACACACACACACATATATATATATATATATATATTATAGGAGAGGAGTGTTAAGACTTACAGATATGCTGATAGTACGTGTCCTGTTTCACTGATGCATAAAAATCTAAAAGGACGCGGAAAAATCATATCCATGTGTCCCAGTGATTTTAATTTTTTAATTTTTTAAAACAAATTACACTATATGAGGTATAAGGTAGGGGTTAGATGGCTTTAGTTGTTCATAAATAAAAACTCTATAATTTATTAAAAACATTAATTGGGACCCATCAAATTTCCCAGGGACTCATTCAAATCAATGAGATGCGTCTAAGAATGCATTAAATTATAAAGCTATCAGCATCACTGGATTTAGTACACATTAAAATTACATAATAAGGATGAGACAGTAAGTATATGTTCAATCAAATAAATAAAGTTAATTTTAATTTTGTACTGAATAATTTTATATGATTTTTTTTATAGTATAAGCAATACATTCCTTGCTTCTTCAAACCATACACCACTGCTAGAGGCGCTGGTTGTGTAACGGTTATCAGTGAAGGATATGGACTTGGTAACACCAGTTTAAATCCTGGATGAGGCTGTTTGCATTTCATAAAATATACCTTTGGGAAAAATATGTATCCAACTATTCTTTCTCCAGTTTTGGGTAAATAGTATGGCAGACTGGGCTCTTTAACCTTTGTTAGGTAACCAGTCTAGGAGAAGGAAAACTCTAAATTCAAACCTGTTAAAACTTAAGAGATTGACTATGTGCTGTATGTGGTTTGGATGGAGGGGTTGGGTAAATACATATACACCACTGCTGATAATGTTTCAGCTGCAGCGCCCTCTGGCCTTCTTCAGGTGTCTTTTGTCGTAGTTGATAAATTTCATAGAATTTTGAGATGAACCCTTTATTAAATCCACAGAGGTAGATTGTGCATGTCCTGGAATATCTGATATCACTTAATTTTCCTTTCTTATTTATTTTGCTCCTTGTAGTGTTCGCTTTTCTTTCAGCTGAACCTGTGCCCTGGGATTGAACTTGATAACCTTAATAGAATTTTAAACAACACCCCTTTATTCACCCCATGGGGGGTAGATCATTCTCGTTCCAATGTTCATGACTTGGAATATCTCGTATCACTTAATTCACCCTCCTTGCTTATTTTACCCTTCTAATGTCACTTTCCTTTCTCTTGAACCTTGACCCTCGGACTGAACTCATGACTCTCTGAAAAAGGTCAAGGATACATTCGGATGAGGACAATAGTCTGAATCATGTAGATAATGCAAATAAGATCTCATCACTTTATAATATAAGTTGCTCAGTTGGGCGCACATCTTTATTTAAATTCTAAAATTTAAAAAAAAAGAAAGAAGAAAATAATGCTTTTATTTCAATAATTCTTTATTGCACCTCATATGTACAAGACCTACAAGAAAGGTATATCCTGTGTATGACAATAAACTGTGTCTGATGCTGACACTCTAGTTTTGGAGATCTGGGGACTGTGGAGTACCCGGTCATTTCCATTACTCCCTTATAAGAATAACAATAAAAAAACAACTACAAATCTTTGAGGCAATTTGCATAAAAAACAATAACATAAATAAAATAGCATTTAACACTTGCAACAATATACTAAACGTCTTTAATAACTAACGCACTAATCTTAGCAACCCTCCTACAATAAACTCTCTTAGCTGAATAAACCACACACAAAAAACCAAAAAACTTCTAAATTAATAAATCTCACAACCAAAAAATATCATATGCACTGCCTTCTAGCACATGTATTATAAAAGGTTGGGAGTTTGCCATAAGAGCAATACAGTTGAGACAATCATATAGGTGCTAAGGCTTGATGTGACCATCTAGTTGATCAGAAGGGGCTTCATCGACCATCTGTCTAGCCTCAGTCAAACTGGAGTATTGCATGTCATGGATTGCTCAGCCACCAGGATTCCATCCTTATGCATCACGGGTCACCACAGAGGTAATAGGGCAATAAGTATTGATAGTTAATTGGTAGGTGTACTACCATTATTTGTTGAGAGCATATGAATAGACTCTTCCCAATTTGGTTTGGTTTTACAGCATATCAACCTCAGTGGGCATTTAATGCCGATAAAGTTTTGAAATAAAGTCATTCCTAATGGATACTCAATTTAAAAAAAACAAACATTTTTCTATTTAACCCATAGATGGGACCCTAACAGGTACTACCACTCCGGGTCAGTGTGGACCAGGGAGCAATGATGATGAAGGAGTGCTCCACATTCCCCAAACCTCCAAATCTGGAACCTCACCATCAGATAGAGTTTAACGTCATTCCCAGGACATATAGATCTTCAGCCACCGCCTTCAAGCACCAATATGATAAAAAGGGTTGGGGCTTGCCATAAGGGCAGTAGGGTTGGGGCAATCATATAGGTGCTAGGGCTTGACGTGACCAGCTGATTGATCGGAGGGAGCCTCTCCAACCGCCCGTGTAGCCCAAGAAATGGCCAAAGTGGAGTATTGCTCAGCCACCTGGATTCCATACTTAAGCATCACGGGTCACCACCCACGGCCAACAGGTGGCCCTATTGGGGGAGTGTTACCCCTCTGCAGAGGTGCAGTCGGTTCATTCTAATGCCCCACCGACAGGGCAGCCTAATTTGGAAAATTGATAAATAAAATTAAAATGAAGAAATTGAAAATTCTTTACAATTTCTAGGATTTATTACTCATGAGTAATCATTATTATTCAGTTGGTTGGTTGGTTATTTGCTTTAATGGCACATCTACCCCTGTGGGTTATTTAATCCCAACTATTTTTTTTTTTATATATATAATTTGTTTAAGAAATAATTTTAGTTAACTTCATGGGAATCAATAGATTGGTAGAAATAATTTTCTTTTAACTTCACGTGTATTAATAAACTGGTGGTTGACTTTCAACCACTAACTTCTAGTAACTCTATGATAAAAAGGGCTAAGTGTTTGTTATAATAGCAATTTTAAGAATACAGTTGAGATAATTGTATAGTTGCCAGGTAATTGATTGGATGGGATCTCTCTGACTGCCCATCTAGTCCAAATAAGGGCCAAAGTGAAGTGTTGCATACCACAGTACCATTTTGTATCTGGGATACAAACTGCTCGGACACCACAATCCTGTCATCAGGCATTACAGGGCCACCCATGGCTAACAGGTGATACAATTGACACTGCTTAAAAACTATCTATCTCTATCTATCTCTCTCTATATATGTATATATATATATATATATATATATATATATGTAGAGAAAAGTAGACAAACAATAGTGATGTCGACGTTATCAGTACCTACAATAAACATCCATTTTGTACAACATTCTGTGTTTGTCTACCTTTCTCCACATATTGTCAGATTAATTTCCTCTTATTTCTCCATATATATATACATATTTCTCTAAGTCTGTTCTGGTCGGTCTATGTATCAGTTAAGTATAGTCTATCTCAGTCTGTTCTTACCTACCTATCTATCTATCTATCTATCTATCTATCTCAGTATATTCATATGTATAGATGTATGAACACACACACACACACACACACACACACATATATATATATATATATATATATATATATTTATCAACCCATCCACATGAACAGGATATTACACAAGATCAATTCTTAAGCGGTGTTTAACAGGTTTGAATTCAGAGTTTTCCTTCTCATAGACCAGTTCCATGCCAAGGTTAAAGAGTCCAGTCTACCCTGTTATTTACCCATAGCTGGGGGGGGAGAATAGTTGGATACATACCTTTCCCAAGGGTATTAGCATTGAATAAAATGCAAACAGCATCATCCAGGATTTGGAATGGTAACCATTTCACTATGAACGCCTTCTATGGGAAAATGGAAATGAATCCAACAGTATATAAGATATAAAAAAAATTCAGAGGATAATTTTATTATAGTTTGAAGCATTTGTCATGGATGATACTTTTAATTTGTTTTTACATATTTTGTATATATGTTTATATATATAGTGTTTATGTTTATATATATAGTGTTCGAGTGCCACTTTAACATTTCTATTGTAGAAGCATAAGTAATTTATCCAAGAGTGCTCAATACTACATAATAAATAGAGCTATAATAGCATAGCATTGGCTGAAACCTCCCCACTTACCCATTGACAAATAAGGATAAATATTACTTAGTCTAATAAAACCCGGGGTCCTGATGAGATTGTATAGGATCAAAACAATGGTAGACCCACAATTTCTTCCACAATTATGTATATATATATATATATATATGTATATATCTTAGGCCATAAAGTCTAATATATATACATATATATATATAGGGGCCGGGTTAGCTTAGTCGGTAGAGCGTTCGGCTAGAAACCACAAGGTTCCTAGTTCGATACCGGTCCCCGCCAACTCAGCGTATGAGTAGCACAGGGATCTATGCGGTAAAGTAAGGAGCTGATGGTAGGTGTGGCGCACCACCTCAGATGCTAAAACAATCTCCTTGGTCTAGCGCTATTGAAAAGGGGATAGACTCCCTCGCTGACTGGCAGTTACCGACTTTAGGCCGCCCCGTTGACTTTAAAAAAAACTTTAAATATATATATATATATATATTATATATATATATATATATCTTAGAAATGAAGGAAAAACTCAACACCGTAATTCCATAATAAATTTATTTCGACCATAATTGGGGCCTTTATAAATCTAAGTTGATTTAAAAAGCTCCCCAAAATTTTGTCTCATCAGATGGTAGATGGAGATAATTTGAATTGCATAACTGAAAAATTTACTTCTCGAAAAAAAAAAAAAATTTTTTTTTACATTGTAAGACTGTCACCATGGCGACAGGAAGTCAAATGAGAAAAAAGGATATTCTCCAAGGTCTGGTTTCTTAGGGGGATGGTAGTCAGACAAAATTAAACTATGAATTAAACTATTGAATGAGTCTGAAAAATTATAGAGTAAGGATAAAACAAAAAAATAATATATGAAATATAAAAATATATAAAGAAATATATAAACAAATTTGATATATAAAAAAATATATACATAAAAAAATGTATATATATATATATATATATATATATATATATTATATATATTAGACCTTGGAGTCTAAAATAAACCTTTGAGAAAGGGGAAGGTCCTCTGAAATATAAGAAAAATAAGATTAAGAATATTTATGATTTGGTTTGATTCTGATCTTTACCCTTCAATATTTATTTTTCCATGATTCTAAGACAACCAAAAAAAAATTTTTTTCCCAACATTCATCACATATACCTACAAAGAAGCATACATGGACTCTATAACATCATTATATATATATATATATATATATATATATATATATACATAGAGAGAGAGAGAGAGAGAGAGAGAGAGAGAGAAGAGAGAAGTTTTGTTTGGTTGGTTTCTCTGTTTAATGGCATATCAACCATTAAAATAGTTTCTATGCAGCAGCAAGGAAATTAGAGGAATTGGAGATCTAAGGAAGAATTGAGACCACAGCACTTAAAATACTTAGAAGAGTCCTGGAGTATTTGGATACATATATATATCATCATCATCATGTCGCGCTTTCAGCGCGGATATCCATGACAATCTCTCTCCATCCGTCCCTATCGCTCATCATTCTCGGGAGGTCCTCTATGCAGCATCCTGCATCCGCACAGAGCTGATCAACGTACGTTTTTGCTGGTCGGCCCACGCTGGCTTGTCCATGTGCTGGCTTCCACAGGAGGATGTCGCTTATAAGTTCGTCCTTGCTTCTCCAGCAGTGTCCCGCATGTCTTGTCCGTCTCACTCGGATGGTTTGGGTGATATGTGGCAGGTAGCCGTACAGCTGCTTTCTGGTAGGGTGCTATTTCCACGTTTTGTTCATGATCACCCGCAGCATTCTTGTGCAGCTCCCATCTAGTTTATTCTCTAGTCGCTTAGTTAGGGTCCAGGTGGTGCAGCCATACAGCAGTACTAACACAACAATGGCCTGGAAGAACTGTCTCTTTAACTTGTCTGTGAGATTGGACCTCCATATGATCGATAGTTTATTTATAGCGGCCCATGCTTTTCCTATCCTATCTATCTCAAATTTTGAATGTTGATTTCAAAGTAAACACATTTTTTCTACTTACAAGGTATAAAATAATCTTCCAGCATCTGGCAGTACATTATTGTACTTGTAAAGTTTATATGATGTAAATATCTATTGACATCAACATGTGTGTGTTTTTGGCAATATCTTATTAAGTATCTCATGAATAAATAATGAGAAGAACACTGGAAATCTTGGAGCTTCAGGATAAAGTAAATATGGAAATATTAACAAAATTAGTTGTTCTTATAAAATATTGATTATCTATGGGGATGTTTCTTTAAGGATATATATATATATATATATATATATATAATATATAAGATAGATAGATAGATAGATAGATAGATAAATAATATAGTCATGGGCTATTTAATGGGCTATTTAATGCCAAAGCCAGCCTTGTGGAAGAACAGTAAAGTAAATAAGTAAAGTAGACATAGTTGCCTATTGTCAGTATCAGGCAGACTGCAAGGGAGTCTATCCTCTAGTGCTAGACCAGAGAGATTGTTTATGTGTCTTCAGTGGAGCGCCACACCTACCACCAGCTCTCCTCTTTACTTCACAAATCCAAGCTGTGCTACTCATGCGCTCTGTTGGCGAAGACTAGTTTCAAACCTAGAACCTTGTGATTCCTAGGTGGATGCTGTACTGACTGAGGTAAACCTGCCCCTATATATATATATACATATTAGGGTTACCCATTTTTGTTGGCTGCTAAGAGTTTTAAAAACGAATTAAACATAATTAAATCTATTATTTAAGGTCAAACTTTGTCTAAATCGATAATAGTAACATAATGACCATCATTAAAAAAGAAAAATATTATTACAATATGTAATTTATTTTTAATACAATTTATACATTAAAAATCATCCAAATTTCTACGAAAAGTTAAGTTGAATTTATTTTGATTTATCGTGTTCAATAATGGTTTAAAAATAGTTTTAAAATACTTATAAGCATTTCTTTGTAGAAATAAGTAAAGCGTTACTTTAAATACATATTTATTAAATATTACTGAAATTTTACTCACTCGTTTTAACTTTTAACCAAGTAAAATCCGTTTTTTTTATAGTGTTGCATAAGTGTCATAATATTTTTTTGTCTTGTTTGATTGACGTAAAATCCGTTTTTTAAATCTGATAGATTGGTGTGTAATCGATAATAACCCATTGAAAGAAAAAAAAAATTTTTTTTTGAGGTTCCGATATGGGGATCAATTTACGATAAACTTATACAGGGAACTGAGCACCCCTGAAAACTCTTAAAATGAAGAACTTTTTAGAATTTTTTTTACAATCTGATAGATTGGTGTGCAATCGATAATAATCCATTGAAGGAAAAAAAAAAATTTTTAGATGGGGGGGCTCCAGATGATCAGTTCCGCCGAGAGAAAATTAAATCACTTTTTTTTTTACGTATTTCAATTTTTTCTTCATAAAACGGATTTTACTTGGTTAAAAGTTAAATATTTTAAAACTGAAAGTTTGAAAGAGTTATGCTAAGGGAGGTAATTCATATTTTTATTCTTGGTGGTTTCCATAAAATTAATTTTCGAACATTATGTGCATTATATTGAAAATAAATTTAATTGTTTTAAAATATGAAAAGCCTTATCTTAAGTTTAAAATGTTATATTTTTAGATTCTAGAAATAAATATCTATTTAATGCAAACCTTATTTTTTTCGAAAAAAGTATACTTTTTGAAGAAAAACTTGATTGAAAATGTATCCCCCCCCCCCTTTTAAGCAGAAAAAATATTGATGTATAATTTTTTCTTTTAAAAGATAATAGCCAATTAAATAATTATCGAAATGAGTAAAAAAGAAATCTCCAAAAAATTAATTATTTATTATTTTTTTTACATTTTATTTTTCAATTTTCGGTACATATTTTCTCATAGAAAAGCCACCATAAAAAATTCTTTTTTGTTTCTATTCATCTTTTATCTCATTATTTATACTGTAATTAGTATCGAAAATGACCAACTCACAAAAATGTTACGCCCCCAAAATAAGGGGGGGGGTCAAAATTAAGTGACCAGAAAAAAATGAGAAAGTTTTGAAATAAAACAAGTAATGCATTATAAAGATCATTCATTGATACATAAACACTGAAAATTTCATTAAAATCCAATAATTCCCTGATTTTTGGTAAATTATTTTCTCTAGGTGGAGGCTAAAATCATTTTGTCAAAAATGCAATTTAGTCTCATTTTGGGTAACCATATATATATATATATATATATATATATTATATATATATATATATATATATATATATATATATATATATATATATATATATATATATATATATATATATATATATATATAGTGTGCTATATTTATAAGTAAATAGTGCTCAATATAATAATATGTATTACTAAGATAGGGTAGCAAAAACATGTAGTTAACAGCACTTAGTAATAACAGTTTCTTGCCTATACAATTGTCAAACCAATTGAATTATTTATGTTCATGTTTTTCATTATATGCTGTTGCATGGTGCATCATGGGAAGGGTAAAATACCTGAGTCATGGTGGATGGGCTATTTTAGTTTGTAGAGCATGATGGGAAGGTTGATTTCATCCCTCGTATTGTAGTCCTTTTGTGCTAGTTTGCTGCATTCGCTTATTATGTGATTAACCATTTCATCTACATTTGCTATTCTGTTGCGTCTTATCTTTTTTTGCTTTGATGGAATTATTTTGAGCTGCTATTAAAAGAGATTCCTTTTCTCTCTTCAGGTTTCCATTTCTTAGCCATGCACAAGTTTTCTCATGTGCAGTCTCTCCAGTTTGTCACTTGAAGTATCCATATAGTTATTTTTTCTTCCATATCTGTTTTCTAGTTATTGTTGTTTTTCTGTTTGTCCAAATTTTGTAATTGCTGTAACTGTTGGCTGTTATTCGTCTTTCATTGCTCTTTTTAGTTCATTCTTCTCCTTTTTTCTTGATACAAAGAGTCTGTCTATATCATCTCTAGGGTGTAATACCTTGTGTATTGTATCAACTTTCTTGTTCTTTTGTTCATCTGTTGGATTACCATCCTAGTCCATTTTAAGAATGGTCCAGTGTATCTTACAAGGTGGTTATTCTTTTGATGAGATTTCTGCTGCAGAGATTTGTTTTCTTGTTCTGAGATATTCTTTTCTTACTTTTACTTTCATCTGTTTGATAGTGTCTCCTTCCAATATTTCCAAGTACTTGTAATTCTATTTTTCTCTAATTGTTCTCATATTTTCTAAATTTAGTAGTTCTTTTCCTTCCATTATTCTCCCAACCGTTTTTATCATATACATGCTAGAATGCAATGGCTGAGGGTCTTCATGCCCTGGGAATGATGTTAAACTCTATCTGATGGTGAGGTTCCAGTTCTGGAGGTCTGGGGAATGTGGAGCACCCCTTCATCACCATTGCTCCCAGGTCCACTCTGACCAGTGGTAGAACCTGTTAGGGTTCTATCAACGGATTAAATAGTAAAATGTGTTAATAAGAAAAATTGAGTATCCATCAAGAATGAATTTATTTCAAAACTTTGTTGGCATTAAATGACCCACTGAGGTTAATATGCCATAAAATAAATCAAACCAAACCTTCCATTGTTTCTCTTTCCTCCATTTTTATCAACAGCACAGCACACTTTTTGATTCCAAATTCCATTCCTATATCCTGGCTTTATATTCTTATTGTCTGTACAAGAGTTTCCAGTTGCTTTTAATTTTTGGCAAATATCTTGTTTGCATCCAAGTTCATAAGGTGGTTTAATTTTTCCTGGTATTTTGTAAATTTGTAGCCTCTTGTAGATTTCCAATGTAATTGAATGGCATCATTGCTATAACATTATTATTATTATTATTATTATTATCATTATTATAGCAATAATAATAATGAAGATGAAGCAGAGGAAGAAGAAGAAATGCAAATAAAAACAGTTTTTGCAAACTACCATAAACAATTTGCAATTTAACAATATATTAATCTGTCCAGTGTTATTTTATGCCTAGAGGTTAAGGAATCATATTCATTGTACATTCATATCTACATTGTACATTTTGTATAGTTATTTTTTAAGGGTTCAGTTCAAAGTTCTGTGGAGCCTCCCAAGTACTATATGAAGGTTCCTGAGTTTGACAAGAAACATCTGAAGAAGGCAAGAGGACACATCAGCCGAAATGTTGTGTATATAACAATAAAGATGAGGACAACAGTCTAAAAATTCTTAATATATTCTAAAGTTGTTTTAAAATGAATAATTGTTGCATGAATAATCTTTGAGGAAAAAATACAGACAGAATTATTCTCAAATTTGGCAGTTCTATTCCTTCTGTTGTTTCTGTTTCTGTTTCCCTTTTTTTTTCATCGAAAGCATGTCCCACTGTTTAATTCCAAATTCCATTCCTCTATTCTGGTTATATATTTTTATCTGTACAAGGGTTTCTCATTATTTTTCATTTTTGGCAATTATCATTATAGCAAATATATGCACCCTCCGGGTGCAAGTATTTAAGTTTTAATGTAATAAAATATTGTATTAAATTAGAAAGGCCCTCTTCCATCACTCTCGTCTTTCAAATTTAAGTATTTAGTTAAAAGAGGAAGTAAAGAATAAAATGACAGTTATTTTTCTTGTTAATGATTTCATTTAATATTTATTGAAGAGATTTTTGCTGAACAGTTAGAAATCAATAGTACTAAACACATATTTATTAAAATCACATTTTAAATATCAATATGCAAACCTTCCTGTTCACACTGTAAACCGCTACGCATGTTATTAATATGTGGATATGGTCAACAGCATTAATAATGTAAACAATTTTATTAATAATTGAGATTTAAATAAAATAAAATCATTGATATTGTGATGTCAATAACAAAGGGAATTGTGACTTGAGTAGTAATATAGTTTCGGTTACAGACAGAAAAACACACAATCTCCATTATAATAAGATAATTACCTCTTGCAAGTTTTTCACTGGAGTCTGAGTGACAGTAACTCTCCTCGGGTCCCCAGGACTCCTCTGAGTATTTCAACAGTGCCATTGTTCCTCTGATTTCCAATTCTTCCAGTCTACTTTCCAAACCCTTGAGGATTGTTCCAAGGTCACCAATTACGATTGGTATTACCTTCATACTCATGTTCCACAATATTTTTTATTTCTCTGAGATTATTATTATCATTGTTTCTTCTTGCATTCATATGTTACTAGCAGGACATAAGGATATACCACAGTATGATAATTCAATTATTACAACATTTGATATGTTTACTTAAGAGCTATTGCTAAATAGTCAATATGCAAAAAATATAATAATCTTAATTTAACTTTCTCACTCTTTTTTTAACCCCATCTTTTTATCTTTCCCCTTGTCTCTTTATTCCTTTCTTTCTTTCATATCATATTTTTTTCTTGGACAATTTGGATGGTCTCATTTTTAACCAGAGAATATTGCAAAATGATAACAATCAGAAGATTAAGGAACAAGAGTATTATATCAATACAAGCATCATTGGTATAACTGCCATGGACACCCGGTTCTCTGGGCTAAAATTATTAAGGAAAATATCTTCTGTAATTTACAATTTCAATATTACAAATATAAAACAAACATGTAAGTATTTTTTTTTCAATTCATTTTAATTTCATGTTGGGCATTTAAGTGACTCAAGATTATTTGGACAGGTTGGTGAAAAAAATGGTAGAAATAAGGATTTTGCGATTAATCGACTCCAAATAATTCATATTCATATCTGTACATTTAATCTTGGATGAGTTGGACGGACTCGTTTTTAACCAGAGGGTGGTGCAAGTGGTGTATTAATATATAGATGCTTTCTATAATAATCTATATGGAGGTGTGTGGCATAATGGTTAGATTCGTAGGAAATGGACTAGTTGAACCGAGTTCAAATCCTAGACAAAGGCTGTTTGCATTTCACATAGCGCTGATACCCTTTGGAAAGGTATGAATCCATATATTCTCTCTCCAGCTATGGGTAAATAGTAGGGTAGACTGGGCTCTTTAACCTTCGGTAGGTAACCAGTCTAGGAGAAGGAAAACTCTAAATTCAAAAATCCTGAAGGTCAGTTGTTGATTGTGTTTGTGGCATTCCTTGTGCACTAATTCTTTCTTATTGAAAGTGCGGAATGGTCTAACACAAGCCTTCACCACTATAAACAAATCACTGTGTTGGTTGTTCATTGGATGAACCCTCACGCATCGAAAATCGACAAGAGAGTCCATTTTTTTTTCTGTAATAATCTATATAGATATGATGTCAACCATCAATCTTTGGTCACATTATATAATCAAATATACCACACAATACAGTTTTATTAGCTAATTATTAATTTGATTATTAATTAATCTTATAATTTTATGGAAGAAAAAATAGAAATAGAATTTACTTTTTGATTCAAAATTCCATTTCTACATCCTGCTTGTACATTCTTATCGTCTCTACAAGGGCTTCTCATTATTTTTCATTTTTGTCAATTATTATTATTATTATTATTATTATTATTATTTACTCTTTTAAAATTCTAGTTCTGCTTGTAAAGAAATATTAAACGAAGTAGAATATGCATTATTTCAGCTTCAGAGGTAATTCTGCTCAGCCGAGAGCCTTTCAGCTTTGGAAAAAGGGAATAAAAGAAAAGAATGTTTTAAATGTATTTTTATGGCCTATAGTGAAAAGCAAGTGGTGTTAAGTTGTACCAACCATCCAACACCTCTCCTGAATTTTCTGCGAATCCTGCAGGCAAACACTTGCCGATTCCATCGCCACCAGAACCCTGGGGAATACAGTAATGGCAAATCGGAAAAAATGACAGAGCAAAAATTCCTCACAGCAAAATCACTAGAACTTGTTGTTAATACGGATATCCTGAACAATTATTTTTGACACTCAAATTGGTCAGCCGTTTCGTGATCCAAACAAATTTCCCTAATAAATGGATTCCTGTTGGGATTATTGGCTTTGCATGCCAATGTCGGGAAATGGCGCGGAAAAAAAAAATGGCCCTTGTGTTTATTAGAGGCTGAGGAAAAATTCATTGTTTTGGAAGGATTTAATTTGGTAAATTTAGTCGCACTGTTTTTAAAATGCTTTCTTTGGTGGTTGAGTGGAAAATGAGACATAAGTTCAGTCTTTATAAAACGAAGCTAGAAAAATATTTTTCATGTTCTGCTACATTTTCAGCTCTCTGGCAAGGTCCAGGTACTTGTCTATCTTTTTGCTTTCTTTTATTTCCACTCTGTGGTCAGCTGAAAAGACAACTCCATAAAGGATGAGACATAAATCCAGTCTTTATAAAAAGGAGCTATAAAAATATTTTGTATACCATTAGATGATGCACAAGATGAAAACTGTACTTATAATTGCTTTTCACTGATGTCTGAGTGACAATAAATCTCATATTTCCAGGACTCTTTTCAGTATTCTAAGCAGTGCTGTGGTCTAAATACTCTCAATTCTTCCTCTGATCTCCTGTTCCACATTCTCTTTTCTTAGCATTTTTAGATCCGTTACAGTTGGTATCACCATTATCTTCATGTTTTGCTATTTTTTCAGCCCTCTGGCAAGGTCCAGGTACTATGAGGAAATGTAGCAACTCCCACATTTGTTGAAGTAAGGGATTTGAGAACACAACAATAGGTTTGATTAAAAACATTTATTAAAAAGAGAAAAGAAAAGCGGCTAAAAACAGTTTTGTTTAGCATTATTGTTTTAAAATAAAAAGGGTTTTATGTTTGATAATCCCTTATCTGAGTCCGTGTTTGCTTTGAAATTATTCCTTCATTAGGCTAAACATGTCTGTTCATTTTGTATTCTATCAACATCTGCTAGTGTCTAAACTTAAAACTGTTGCCCCACATGGTACTCAATTCCCATTGGTTAGGACATAAATGCTAATGGGATATAACCCCTATATTTATATAGAACTTTTCTATCTTTTCACTTTATTTTATTTTCTCTTTTTTGTTGGAAAGCAAAATGCCACCAGATAACAAGTTATTTTCTTTTTGTCAATTAATACTAGGTCTTTCCAATCCAGTCATGCCTAGTATTGTATTCCTTTTGTGCCAGTTTTCTGTATTCACACATTATATGACCACATAACCTTGCTACTCTCCTGCATATTATCAATTGTTGCTTTGAATCCTATGGCATTATTTTTTGCTGCTATTAAAAGAGATAGAGTTTCTCTCTTGAGGTGTCCCCCTCCTTAAACATGTCCAGGTAATTTCATTGTCATTTTAGAATGCTTGATATGCATATTATTATATATTGATAGTATCTCTATCTCTCTATCTGTCTAAGACCATTAGTATCTATTCTAATTATATTTCCTTTCTCTCACTTGTTCTCTCCATATATATATATATATGTGTGTGTGTGTGTGTGTGTGTGTATTACTAATCTCTCTGCATGAGCAGGATGTGACACAAGGTCAATTTTTAAGTGGAGTTTAACAGGTTTGAATTCAGAGTTTATCTTCACCTAGATTGGTTGCCATACCAAGGTTAAAGAGTCTAGTCTGCTCTATTATCTTACTCTAGCTAGAGGGAGAATAGATGGATGCATACCTTTCCCAAGGTTATTAGCACCAAACCCATGTCCAAAATTTGAAATCATGTCTCCTGTTCATTTCCTATGCTGATTATGATTTGTAGTAAGCTAGTCTCATAAATCCGTTACTACTTTAAAGTGAGTTTGGTCCCCCACTGGTTGCCCCATACTTAAGATTTAGTGTCATTTAGACGCCAGTTAAAACTCTCACTTAGAGATTGTGGGGAAAAACTGTCAAGGAGTAAAATAACAGTAAAGAAAAGAATCTTTAAACAGTAATCAATCCTTTTTAGGTTTAAAACCTAAAATTTTAAAAATAACACAGCAGTATTCTTTTCCCATAAATTTGAATCATACATTCTTACATACATATATGCTGATATGTACACAGGGCCACACATGTTTTTATATATATATATATATATATATATATATATATATATATATATATATTGATAATGTAGTTTGCTATATTTGATTTGAAAATTACATAGGTGAGAAACTGTCAGTTACTAAGTGCTCTTGTTTCATGTCTTTGCTACAATAACTTATATATATATATATATATATATATATATATATATATATATATATATATGTGTGTGTGTGTGTGTGTGTGTGTGCTGATGTATGCATTATTATATAAATGCATACATACAGTGATATTGATATAGAGTATAACAAATCTATCTACCTAACTTAGATATATAAATATATATATATGTATGCATATATATGCATATATTTATATATACATATAAATATATATATATATATATATATATATATATATATATATATATATATATATATATATATATATATATGTGTGTGTGTGTGTGTGTGAGTGACTCTGTGTACTAATACATATGCATACATACATTGATATCCATATAATATATAGTAAATCTATATGTGCTAACTTATATATCTATATATTTAGAATATAATGAAGGATAGCAAATAAGAAAAGTGTTTAAATTGAAAAGTGCTCAATGCTATAATATTTAAAATGTAAAATATAAAATTATGGGAATAATCTTCTCTTCTAACTGAGGATTGTGTAAGAAACATGAGGCTTGAGTAACAATAAAATAGTCTCATAGCCTATATATATATATATATATATATATATATATATATATATATATATGGTAGTACGTGGCATAATGGTTAGAGTCGTGGGAAATAGACTTGTCGACCCAAGTTAAGATCCTTGACAAGGCTGTTTGCATTTTACATAGCGGTAATACCCTTGAGAAAGGTATGAATCCATATATTCTCCCTCCAGCTATGGGTAAATAATAGGGCAGACTGGACTCTTTAACCTTGGGTATGTAACCAGTCTAGGCGAAGGAAAACTCTGAACTCAAAAATACTGTCAGTCATTGATTGAGTTTGTGGCATTCCTTGTGCACTAATTCTTTCCTATCGACTGTACCAAAAAGTGTGGAATGTTCCAACACAAGCCTTCACCACTATAAACAAATCACTGTGTTGGTTGTTCACTGAATGAACACTCATGCATCGAAAATTGACGAGAGAATTTAAAAAAGGGTATGATACTATATTACTGTTTCATGTATATATATATATATATATATATGTGTGTGAGTGTATGTGTGTGTGTGTCCGTGTGTGCTGATGTATACATTATAATATATATGCATACATACATATATACAATATTCATATAGATATATAATAAATCTACCCTAACTTATATGTGTGTGTGTGTGTGTGTGTGTATGAGTTTGTGTATGTACTGATGTATGCATCATAATATCTATTTATACATACATCAATATTAATATAGATATATAATAAATCTATTTACCATGACATATATATATATATATATATATATATGTGTGTGTGTGTATGTTTATGCACTGATGTATACATTATAATATGTATTTATACATACATAGATATTGATATAGATGTTTAATAAATCTATCTGATATAAGATAAGACAATCAATTGCAACCCTTGTCGATTTTAGTCTTATAAATCAACACAAAGTTTATTCAATGCTTATTGCTTATTTACCTTGCTTATTCAACTGGCTTCATAAAGATATTTCAAATGTTTTCCTTGGCAAATTTATGGCTTCTCTATTGACCAAGTTATCAAGAAATGAAATAAAAGCTTCAGGCAACAGGTCCGCTTGCAGTGGATTGTGATAAATTATTTAAAATTACCTGAACCATTAACAAACGTCATTTTGTTTGCATAAAAATGACACTACACATACAAACACACATATAGATAAATATATATATATATATATATATATATATATGGGTTGGTGGGTGGTGGTGTTTGTATAATGTTGAAATATTAAAATTGTGTCTCTAAAAATGATTTCTAAAAACAAGGTTCATATTTGCTGTTTAAGGAATTAATTTATATCTTTTCACATCCCATATTCCTGAAGTATTATTTCCCCAAGGACAGGATATATATATATATATATATATATATATATATATATATATATATAGTTAGCAAATTAATGTTTAAGGAATATGGAATATTAAGAAATATAAATAACAAAAAGGGAAACAAAACAGCTAATATAATATGGTTCACAGTTTAACCAATAAAAATGATAGATAAAAAGAATTAATATAAAAAGAATTAACAATGAAATTCTTATTTTTATTTGGTCATGATTTTTTGTATCTATCTATCTACCTACCTACCTACCTACCTACCTATATCTATCTATCTATCTATATATATATATATATATAGAGTTGTATCTGTTAGAAATATTTATATTATGTCTTCAAACATTTACCCACAGTAAACAAATTAAATCCCCCCAAAAACATTACATATTCATCCTCTAAAAGTTTCACTTTAATATATTGACATTCATATTGAAAATGATAAAATGAATGTTGATCACTGGGAATTGTGCAAGAGACTAATCTCCTAATCCTAGCCAGGAGATCAGATCTAATGTTAATTAACAAGAAAAATAATGTCATCTGGTGGATTTTGCTGTTCCACTGATTCACATAGTGAAAATGAAAGAAATATACAAGATAGACAAATACTTGAGAACTAAAAAAAACAAACTGTGCAACATGGTGTGTGTGTGTGGAGGGGGGGGTAATACCAAATGTAGATTGTGCTCTTGAAATGGTTCTCATAGGTTTGGAATTGGAAATCTGAGGAAGATTTTAGACCAAAAACTGCATAATTAAGATCAGCTACAATAATTAGATCTGAGGAGACTTGCTGTCACTTATACTCCAATGAAAGACCACTGGCTAATGTTGGTGTGAAAAACTCACAAGGAATTAAATAATACTAGTACTACTACCACTACTAATACTACTACTAATAATAATAATGATGAATGCATAAAATTCTCTGAGACTTTAAGATAAAGATGGATCATCTTATACCAGCCAGAAGACCAGACCTAATATTGATTAACAAGAAAAAAGAGAACTTATCAATTGGTAGATTTTACAGTTCTAGTAGATCACAAGGCGAAGAGTGTAAAAATATAAAGATAGACAAATACCTGGATCTTGCCAGAGAATTGAAAAAAAACTGTGGAATATAAGGGTAAACGTGATGTCAATAGTCATCTTATCAAGTAAGGCATAGGACCACATCCTCAAAAGTTTAAAAGATAGTCTAGAGGAATTGAAAATCAGATGAATAATTGAGACCATCTAGACAACAGCACTGTTAAGATCGACTGTAATATTTAGAAAAGTCTTGGAGACCCAAGACACTTGCTGTCACTTAGATTTCAGTGAAAGACCATCAGCTCACATGAATGAAATAATAATAATGTTATAGCAATGATGCCACACAATACTTGGGAAATCTACATGGGGCTACAAATTTACAAAATAACAGGAAAAATTAAACCACCTTATGAACTTGGATGCACTCAAGATATTTGCCAAAAATGAAAAACAACTGGAAACTCTTGTACAGACAATAAGAATATAAAGCCAGGATATAGGAATGGAATTTGGAATCAAAAAGTGTGCTGTGCTGTTGATAATAAAGAGGAAAAGGGAAACAATGGAAGGAATAAATCTACTAAATCAGGAAAATATGACAACATATGAAAAAGAGAAAGTACTTAGTAAAGTTGGAAGGAGAGACCATTAGAGATGACCATTAGCTTAAACTGGTATGAAAACAAGCACAATAGGTGAAATAATAATAATAATAATAATAATAATAATAATAATAATAATAATAATAATTTAGTCCAAAAAAGCTTGGAAAATCTGGAAATCAGAGGAAGAATTGAGACCATACAGAATACTGCACTGTTGCAATCTGCCAGAATACTCAGAAGAGTCCTGGAGACCTGAGGAGACTTGTCACTCAGACTCTAGGGAATTACTATCAGTTAATGCTAGTGTGAAAAACTAGTAATAATAATAATGAACAAAGAAGAGAATGTGTCAACTGGTGGACTTTGTGGTTCCAGCAGATCACAGAGTGAAGCTGAAGGAAAATGAAAAGATAAATACCTGGACCTTGCCAGAGAATTGAAAAAGCTGTAGAATATGAGAGTGAAAGTGATACCAATTATAGTTGGGGCACTTGGAATGGTCCCAATAAACTTGGAAAAAAGACTGGAGGATCTGGAAATCAGAGGAAGAATTCAGACTATCCAAACTACTTAGAATACTAAGAAGAGTCATGGGGACCTGAGGAGACTTGTTGTCACTCAGCCTCCAGTGAAATACCATCAGCTAACGCTGATGTGAAAAACTCAAAAGGAGTGAAAATAATATTCCAGAATAATTGGATGACAGAAAGTGTTCAAGGTAACAGAGCAAGTTGTAAACTTCATCCCAAGAGATTTGTAAAGCTGGAAAGTGGAACTAGTAGCAGTACAGACCCTATCAAAGTAAAATCCCTTCTTTTATTATAGCAATGATGACACTAAATTATATACTATGTATGGCAAACGATTCTACTATAAAATGCATAGGAAATTACTCTACTAGAGAAATGTATTAGAAATGATTTTACTATAAAATGTATAGCAAAAGACTTAACTATAAAAATGTATTTACTATAAAAATATGTTAGAAAAGATTTTACTATAAAAATGAATGACAAATATTTTACTATAAAATGCATCAGAAATGTATTTACTATAAAAATGTTTTAGAAATGATTTTACTATATAAATACATTGCAAATTATTTTTACTTTAAAGATGCAAAGATTGATTTATAAGATTTATTATAATAATTTATTTATAAGATATTATTATAAAAATTCATTGGAAATGATTTCATCATAATAAAGAATTCTAACTGATTTTACTATAAAAATACATTACAAATGATTTTACTATAAAAAGAATTAAGTCATTTAAATATAAAAATGCATTAAAAATGATTTTATTATAACTAGCAAATATATGCACCCTCTGGGTGCAAGTATTTAAGTTTTAATGTAATGAAATATCGTATTAGATTAGAAACGCTAATGAAACTAAATAAGAATGCAGATGAAAAGATTTGAAACAGAGGAGGTATAATCGAAAAATAGAACAAGTGAAATTTACTCTTCCATCACTCTCGTCTTTCATTGTTATTTTTTCTAATTTAAGTATTTAGTTAAAAGAGGAAGTAAAGAATAAAATGACATATTCTTTCTTGTTAATGGATTTCATTTAAGATTCATTGAAGAGATTTTTGCTTATATTCATTAAAATAAAACCAAACAGCTAGAAACCAATAATACAAAGCATATATTTATTAAAATTACATTTTTAATATCAATATGGAAATTAGCCTTCCCGCCACATTAAACTGCTATTTTGTTGTATATATAAATACAATTGCATGTTATTAGTATGTAGATATGGTTAACAGTATAAATAATGTAAAACAATTTTATTAATAATTGAGGTTAAAATAAGGATAAATTCATGGTGAATGTGACGTCAATTACTAAGGGAATTGTGACTTGAGTAGTGATTTAGTTTCGGTTACAGACAGAAAAACACACAATCTCCATTATAATAAGATAATACATTAAAAGGGATTTTATTATAAAATGTATTTGAAATGACTTTTCTATAAAAATATATCAGAAATTACTTTACTAAAAGTATTTATGGCAAAAGATTTTATTGTAAAAATACTCTGCAAATGACTTTACTATAAAAATGTATTAGAAATGAATTTACCATTAAAAAATATATAGCAAAAGACTTTACAATAAAATGCATTGCAAACGATTTTATATAAAAATTCATTGGAAATGATTTTATCAAAATAAATAATTAGAACTGATTTTATTATAAAAATACATTACATATCATTTTACAACAAAAATGCAATAAAAATAATTTTATCATAATAATGCATTGCATAGGATTTTAGTACAAAATGCATTGGAAATGACTATAAAAATTTATCAGAAATTTATGGCGAAAGATTTTACTATAAAAATTCATTGAAAAAGACTTTATTATAAAAATCTATTAGAAATTACTTTACTAAAAGTATTTAGAGCAAAAGATTTTACTGCTTTGGAAATGAGTTGATTATAATAATTCATTGGAAATTGCTTTACTATCAAAATGTATGACAAACATTTTACTATAAACTGCATTAGAAATGATTTTACTATAAAAATGTATGGCAAAGATTTTATTACGAAAATGCATTGGAAATGACTTTATTAGAAAAATGTATTAGAAATGATTTTACTATAAACTGCATTAGAAATGATTATACTATAAAAATGTATGGCAAAAGACTTTACTATAAAAATGTATTAGAATGATTTTACTAAAAAATGTATGGCAAAAGACTTTACTATAAAAATGTATTAGAAATGATTATACTATAAAAATGCATTTGAAATGACTTTACTATAAAAATGTATTAGAAATGATTATACTATAAAAATGTATGTCAAAAGACTTTACTATATAAATGCATTGGAAATGATTTTACTTTAAAATGCAATGCCAAAGATTCTACTATAAAAATACATTAGAAATTCTTGTTGTATAAAAATTCCTAGGAAAGTGCATAGCCATACATGAAACAGTGTGGTTTTCTATAGAGGACAAATGGCCAAACACTTCCTAATTATTGATATAAATGTCTACATCTTTGTGTGTATAGAAGATTGATCCTTTTATTGTATTTATCTTTGCATCCTCGTCTTTATGACTTGAGGATGTAATTGTAGAATGTATGCCAACTGGAAAGTGCTGACAGCTTTGTCCGTTTGGGGTTAATGTTTTGTAAATCTTATTTTCCAAACAAAACAAAAAAAATCTTCTGCACTTTGCCTGAGCCATAAAAATAAACTATGTACACTAATGTCTTCCCATCAGTCGTGATTTATAAATATGTTTGAATACTTCAGTGTTCAAGTGCATGGAAGGGGAAAAGATAAAAGGCAGAGACAAACATGCATATATATATATATATAGTTATTTACTAAGCTTTGCTTAGTTTTGACACAAGGCATAAAGTATGGGGCACCCAGTGAGACACAAACTCACTAGTAATGTCCTTCCAGTCTTGCTTGCTAACTATTGCACCATGTGAGGTGTCCTCTACACACACACACACATACACACACACACATCTATATATATAAAAGGAAGATTGGTATGTACGTGTCGGCTTGTAACTCAGAAAAGAGATGTTATTCAGATTCGAAATCTTGCATACACCTTGACATCCTTATAACTAAGAAACACCAAATTTGGTTATTGATTTTTACTGATTAAGGGATATAATTAATTAATTAATCAAAAATCAAATGATTTGCAATAATCGGGGCATAGCTGCTGCTGCTAATATAGAAAAAATTTGCTTGACTGCTGCCTATATTCAGTCGTGATTTAAAATGCCGCTGCTACTGCTGGTAATTTGAAGTTGACAATTTTGTGCCCTAATCATTTCAGCTTGAAATTTCTTGCGTATTACCGGTCTAATCTTAGAAATATTTATTTGGTTAGAACGAAAATAAAATATTCTTTCTAAATATCTAATTTGTATGTGGGTTTTATTGATTGAATAATAAAGTTTAGGGATGCATTTTTAAAAATAATATCTTAGATGCAAATAAAAAGAAAAAAAATTCCTAAAATAAACAAACATTCTACTATACAAATTTACCGCGATTTTTGTTTTTTTAATTTGATAAAACATTTACCAAACATTTTCTCCCTTACTCCTATTTTCTCCTCACTCACTCTCTGGTGTTCCTAATTTTTTTTAGTCCGGTCATGGACCGGGTACTTTTGCTAGTATGTATATATAATAAATGCAAATGTCAGTCTCTCATTAAGTATAGGGCACCCAGTGAGACTCAAACTCACTAGTAATGGCCTTCCAGTCTCACTTGCTAACTATTGCACCATGCAAAGTACCAGTACACACATACACACACACATACATACATTTATTAACTGCAACTGTAGGATTAAAGATGAGTGCCCCGTAAATGGATTTTGCAACTCAGAGAAGGTTGTTTACAAAGCAACTATCTCAACTATTGAAAACAAAACTAATGTTAAGGCTTATATAGGTATCTCCGCTGGGAAGTGGAAACAAAGATTTTATACCCATAAACATTCTTTCTCTAACCACAAAATCAAAAATCAGACTGCACTATCAAGCTACTATTGGAATCTGAAAGACAGAGGCTTAACCCCTTTCATAAAATGGGAATTTATTAAACAATCTTCCACCCCAAAGGGATTTAAAGGTAGGTGTAACCTCTGTCTGGATGAGAAGATATGTATCCTGAAATATAGACCCACTGGCCAATAAAAAGAAACCAATTGAGTTTTAAATGTAGACATAAAAACAAATTCAAATTAGTATAATCCTATAGGACTGGAAGTTAATGATTAGAGTTGTGGTGTTCTGAGGAATGGTTTCTTGTTCAAAATGTATTATTTGTAACCTGTTACTGTTATTTGTATTATTATTATCGGTAATTTAATTCATCTAATTATCTTGATTATTATTTTATTATCTTTAATTTATTTTATTTTATTATTAATATCATTCATATATATTTATATATATATATATTTTTTTTTTTTTAATTTAAAAAAAAAATTTTTTTTTTATATTATTATTATTTATTATTATTTTTATTATTATTATTATTATTATTATTATTATTATCTTTATCTATCTCTCATTCTATTATTATTAATTTATTTTAAATTATTCTATTTCTATTTTTAATTTTATTATTATGATTTTTATTTTTAATTTACTTTATTATTATTATTATTATTATTATTATTATTATTATTATTATTATTATTATTATTATTATTATTTTCAATTCATTAATTTTCTTATTATCATTATATATTTTTTTACCATATCTTATTATTTTTATTATAATTTATTATTTTTTACCCTATCTTATTTTTTCATTATTATTACTATTATTATTTACTTTACCTTAATATTATTATTATCATTATTTACTTTTTCTTATTTTTAATATTATTATTATATTTATTTACCTTATCTCATCTTCTTATTATTATTATTAATAATATTTTTAATATTATTATTATTATTTTAATTAATTTATCCTATTATTATTACTATTATTATTATTTTTATTATTATTATTATCTTTACTTTATCTTAATATTATCATTATTTTTATTATTATTATTATTTTCAATTTATTTATTTTTCTTCTTATTATTATTATTATTTATTTTTTACCCTATCTTATTATTTTTATTATAATTTATCATTTTTTACCCTTTCTTATTTTTTCATTATTATTACTATTATTATTTACTTTATCTTAATATTATTATTATCATTATTTACTTTTTCTTATTTTTAATATTATTATTATTATTATTTAACTTATCTCATTTTATTATTATTATTATTAATAATATTTTTAATATTATTATTATTTTAATTAATTTATCCTATTATTATTACTATTATTTTTATTTTTATTATTATTATTATCTTTACTTTATCTCAATATTATCATTATTATTATTATTATTATTTTTAATTTATTTTATTATTATTATGATTATTTGTAATTTATATATTTTTTCAAATTATTATATTATTATTTTAATTAATTTATCCTATTATTATTACTATTATTATTATTTTTATTATTATTATCTTTAATTTATCTTAATATTATTATTATTATTTTTAATTTATTTTTAATTTATTTTTAATTTATTTTATCATTATTATGATTATTTTCAATTTATATATTTTTTCAAATTATTTCATTTTTTTATTATTATTACTCCTTTTGAGTTTTCACATCAGTGTTAGCTGATGGTCTTTCACTGGAGTCCGAGTGACAGCAAGTCTCTTCAGGTCTCCAGGACTCTTCTGAGTATTATTTTTATTGTTAGTATTATTATTTTTAATTGATTTTTATTTCTATTATTAATAAATAATAGAAATAAAAATCTTTAAAAATTTTTAATTTTAATTTTTATTATCGTACTATTAATTTATTTTATTATTTATATCTTAACTAGTATTTTCTTTTATATATCATTATACTCTAATGTTTAAATTTAAAATCTTTTTATTATACTTGTCTATTTATATTTTAATATACTACTCTTTTTTTTTTCTGTCCTGTCACTTTTTTGTCTGTCTGAACAACCTAGGAATCAACCTTGAGATGTATCTCTTTTTTTCATTCACTTCCTGTTTCTATGGTTACAATCCTACACTGTTAAAAATATATATATATATCTTTTTATTATTTTTTGTTTTTGTTTGAATTTATATATATTCAGCTCTTTGGGTTTTTTTGTGATATGCTTGTCCATAAGTGAATTGAGACCCATCTGATGAGACGAAAATTTGGGGAGCCGGTTTAAATCAACTTAGATTTATATGGGCCCCAATTTTCGTCGAAATAAATTTATTATGGGATTACTGTATTGAGTTCTTCCTTCCTTTATTGATAAGTATTGCTCTGTATATAATCTAAAAGGTTATTTTACATTGAGCTCTCTTCAGTGATTTAAAGATTCGCTGTATTTACACATACTGGATCATCAATATTAGTACAGTGGATCTTAGAAATCACATATAGAATCATCCCTTACTACCAAGTTTTGGATAAATCTTATATATATATATATATAATATAATATAATATAATAAGATAAATATATAAAGGTTTTACATATCTATCTATTAGGTGACAAAGGAACATTCACAACCATATTGGTTTCATGCGATGCAATCATCAGGGGAAGATGTTTCAAATGACATTTGAAACATCATGCGATGCAATCATCAGGGGAAGATGTTTCAAATGACATTTGAAACATCTTCACCTGATGATTGCATCGCATGAAACCAATATGGTTGTGAATGTTCCTTTGTCACCTAATAAATAGATATGTAAAACCTTTATATATTTATCTTATTATATTATATAACAGCTCTATTTTATATTGAGCACTCTACCAATAATACTGCCTTTGGTACACCATTCCAGCAAAAGCTGAAACAGTGACCATCTCACACTATATACATATATATATATATATATATATATATATATAAAAGCAAATATCAGTGTCAAATTTTTAAAACTTTATTCCTAGAGGCTGTAGCCCAATATATCATACTCTTTCAGAATCAGGCTGATTATATGAGCAAATTAAAAAGATTCTGAATCAAATTTGGAGCTGTGATTCTGAGATTTTGGATTTCCAAGTTTTAATTATTGAAATTGTTTTTGGTGAGTTTTTACATAATTTTTGCAACAATATTTTTTGTACAATAAAAGTTAATATATACTCCATGTATGAAGTCTTATTGTTGGGCCTAAGGCCTAATCAAGACCTCTCTGTAGGAGCTAGATTAATTGCAAACTGATTGGGTGGCTTTTAAGCTAGTATATATATTTGAATATGTATGTATTTATCAGTAAAATTCTCTTCTGTTTGTTGGTTGGGCTGATAGCCTGGTGGTTAGAGGCTGTGATCCTGGTTGGAGTCAACCTGCTAAGTCTAGCCACACTGAAGAGATATGATACATCAAAACAGGATTGTATATGGATCACTATATATATGCTCCCCACCAGGTGGGTTGAGCTTCTGGAAGGGAAATTCACTGATGGCTGCCAATTACACATAAATTGCAAGGCTTTCTTTAAAAAATGTTTTGAGATAAAAAGTGTTTGGGGTTTGCCACAAAGGGGATGGGACAGTCATGTAGGTGCTAGGATTTGACATGACCTGCTAATTGATCAGAGAGGACCTCTCCACTTAAGTAAGGGCCAAAGTGAAGTGTTGCATGTCATGGACTGCTCAGTCACCAGAATTCCGTCCTTAAGCATCATGGGTCTCCACCCTTTGCCAACAGGTGGCCACCATTGGGGGGATTTTACCCTTTTACAGAGCTGCAGTCAGTACAGCCGACAGGGCGGTAGTACAAAAGGAGTGCTAAAACAGGCAAAACTGGATGGAAAAGATGATCCACTGGGAATTGTGCAAAAAATCAAATTTTGCATTGTGAAGGATTTTACTATAATAATACACTAGGGATGATTTTACTATAAAAATGCATTGGAAATGATTTTCTTATGAAAATCCATTGGAAATGATTTTCTTATGAAAATCCATTGGAAATGATTTTCTTATGAAAATCCATTGGAAATGATTTTATTATGAAAATTCATTGGAAATGATTTTATTATGAAAATTCATTAGAAATGATTATACTATAAAAATGCATTGACAATAATTGTACATTAGAAATGCATTGGAAATCATTTTACTATAAAAATTCATTGGGAATCATTTTAGTATAAAAATAAACTGAATGATTTTACTTTAAAAATGCAGGGGAAATCCTTTTACTTTAAAAATTTAGGGGAAATCATTTTACTTTAAAATGTATTGGGAATGATTTTATTATAAAAATGCATTGAAAATGATTTTACTTAAAAGATACATGGCAAATCATTTTAGTATAACATGCATTGGGAATGATCTTACTATAAAAATGCATTAAAAAATCATTTTACCATAAAATACATTAGAAATAATTTTATTCTAAAAATGCATTAAAAATCATTTAAGTAAAAATATACATTGGAAATCATTTTAGTATAAAATGCATTGGGAATAATTTTACTATAAAAATGCATTAAAAGCATTTGACAATATATTTTAGGGACTGGCAAACTGAGCCTAAAATGCGTTTTTGACAAAATGACTACAGAAAATAATTTAGCAAAAATCAGGGAATTATCGGATTTTGATGAAATTTTCAATGTTTATTTATCAATAAATGATCTTTATAATGCATTATCTATTTTATTTCAAAACTTTCTCATTTTTTTCACGTCGCTTGGGGGCGTAAAATGTTTTTCAAGTATAAATAATGAGATAAAAGACCGAACTTATGAATAGAAACAAAAAAAATTTTTTACGGTTGCACTTCTATGAGAAAATAAGTACCGAAAATCGAAAAATAAAATGTAAAAAAATAATAAATAATTTATTTTTTGGAGATTTTTTTTTTACTCATTTCGATAATTATTTAATTAGCTATTATTTTATAAAAGAAAAAAATTATACATCAATGTTTTTTCTGCTTAAGAAGGGGAGGGGGTACATTTTCAATCGAGTTTTTCTTCAAAATTTATACTTTTTTCGAAAAAATAAGGTTTGCATTAAGTAGATATTTATTTTTACAATCTAAAAATATAACATTTTAAACTTAAAATCCGAAAATTTTTATTTTAAATGAATTTTATACATTAATTTTTCATAGCAAAATTACTAAATTAAAGTTTTGAAATAAAATAACTAATGCATTATAAAATTCATTAATTGTTAAATCAATACTGAAAATTTCATTAAAATCGGATAATTACCTGATTTTTGGTAAATTTCTTTTCCATCCCAAATGTTACGTTAAAATTGTAAACAAGCGCCTAAAACCATTGAAAAACAGACAAAATGGTAGATTGCGTCGAAATTGACCAAAACAAATAGTTTTAAATCTTTTAAAAATAAACTGCATATGTAATTATATTTTTCTTTTTTTAAAGATTGTTATTATGTTACTACTTATCGATTCAGACAAAGTTTAACCTTAAATAATAGATTTAATTATTCTTAATTCGCTTTTAAAACTCGTAGTATCTGATTTTTTTTGCTAGTCCCTAATATATTTCATATATTCATATTGGCTCACATATATTCTCCTTTATTACAAACAGAAATACATATGTATATATGGCTACATCCACTTACCACAGCCATGTTTTTTAATCTTTGTTTTGTGATAGTGATTATTTTCTTTTGTTCTTCTAATTCTTTCTTTTATTGTTTGTTTCATTTTGTTGACAGACTTTCCAAATTGGAATTGTCAGAAAAAAAAGAATTAACCAGTTCGTACTAATCAAATCATGTCAGAGTCAATTCTTCTTTTTCTTTTTCTAATATGTCATTTGTGCTGGCATTGTCCATTGACACTTACAATATTGACAATTCTTCAGGTAAGAACTTCACTAAGTTTCAATTAAGAATTGGCTGCTAAATTGGTTTGAACTAGAATTACTGTTAGAAAATTTCTGGATAGTTAAAATCTAAAGAGAATACAAAATTTAGGTTAGTCTTCTTGGTAAGGCTTAGAACATCCCATGCATAACAAACTATGCTTGATCTAGCACCACAGACTGAAAACAAGAATTAAAGAATTAACTTGGATTTGCTGATGTAACCAGACTTGATCAGCCACTTGTATCACCCATAAATAAATGTATCCCTAATAATTTATTTTATAAAGCTAATTTTAATTGATTTTACTATAATAATACATTGGGAGTGATTTTACTATGAAATTTCATTGGACATCATTTTAGTATAAAAATTCATTGCGAATCATTTTAGTATAAAAATGAACTGAGAATAATTTTACTCTAAAAATACATGGGAAATCATTTAAGTTTAAAATGCATCGGGAATAATTTTATTATAAGAATGCATTGAAAATAATTTTACATAAAAGATGCATAAATAAATGTATCCCTAATAATTTCTTTTATAAAGCTAATTTCCTTCTTAAACAAAGTAAAAGTTTTTATTATTTATTATGGAACACTATACAATCAAAACAGATATTATTAGATATTATTACCAAACTATTCAGCATTAAAATTCTATTACCAAATATTGTTGTTAGCGGAGTGGCCTATTATTGTTATCAGCCAGCAGCAAGGGAGTCTATCCCCTTTTCGATAGTGCTAGATCAGGGAGATTGTTTTTGCTGAGGTGGAGCGCTATATCTACCGTCAGCTTCCCACTTTACAACACAGGTCAGATTACCCAATCTGTGCTATTCATATGCTGAGTTTGCAGGGACTGGTATTGAACTCAGAACTTTGCAATTGTGTTCTATTGACTCTCACATAAACTCCTTAAATATATTTATGCAATTTTAATTTTTGTAACAGAGTTTCAATGCTGTAGCATTTTGTAAATAAATAATAGCTAACAATTAGATTGAATTCTATAAAAAATAATCTTCATGGCATGTCAACCTGTTTAGGGTTATTTTATACTTTAGTTTAGGGAATTGCATTCATTGTAGGTTCATATTTACATTTTTTGTTTAGTTGTTTCTTAAGAGATCTTTTTGCATGCAGTCCTATCAGATGTATATGTACATAACCTTACACTCATACAAATATCTATATCTATAGCTTATAAATATATAACACAAACATATTAACCTTTTACAAGTACATATGAACCTCTTACAAAGATATAACACACACACACATATATTAACATGTATGATAAATAGACTATCATCAAACAAAAATCTTCAATAAGATTAATAGATTATATAATGAATCCCTAGAAAAGACTGACTTTTAAATAGAAGCTATATTACTAAGAACCAATAAAAGGTAATAAGGGTACAAGTAACAGAAATTACGATGATTATAATAATGATAATAATAATAATAATGATAATCCTCTGAGACTTTGAGATACAGATGGATCACCTAATCCCAGTTAGGAGATTAAGAGAAAAGATAAACAAATACTTGGACCTTGCCAGAGATCTGAAAAAAACTGTGGAACATGAAGTTAAAGGTTGTACCAATTATAATTTGGGCCTTTAGAACAAGGGTTTGGAAAAAAGTTTGGGTGAATTGGAAATCAGAGGAAGAATCAAGACCATCCAAACATCCACATTGTTAAGAAAAGCTAGAATACTCAGTAGAATCCTGGAGAACTGAGGAGATATGCTGTCACTCAACCTCCAGTGAACCACTGGCTAAGGCAGGTATAAAAAAAGAGAGAGAAATAATAATTGAACAAAATACAAAGAAAAATTATAAGGTTTAACTCCCTTTCCTGCAAATTAACCAATATTGATATAGGTAAATACTTCCTCAAATTAATAGATAAGCATTTCAGTCAGAACAATCCATTACATAAAAATGCTAATCCATAGAAGAGAGGGGGGAGTGAAGAAAAGAAGAAAGAAAAAATCAAATTGAAAAATGAAAAAAAAAAAGAAAAAAAAGAAGAAAACCAATGTTTTCTCAGCAACTCTGCTTGCTTTTCTCTTGGATCTTTTTTGGTTGGCACCATTCTGTAGATTCTTGGAGAAAAATAAGACTGAATTCCTCAAACTCAAAGAATCATACCTGTTGGGTTGGAGGTGAGAATAAAGGCTGCGTGCATTCTTTTTTTTCTTCTCTTCCTGCCTGTGACAATTCTGCTCTGCATGACATTGCTGTTTGTGCTTTCTCTTCCTGCTAATTTACTGATTTTCCCAAACACTTGGAATTGGTAAGCTGCAGCTTCTGTCAATTGATTTCCAACAAACAGTCTTTCAATTTCAAATTGCTTGCTTTTTTTATTTTTCATTTAAACATTTTTTTTTTAAATTTGTTTTGCAGATACTGTTTTCAAGATTTTCTCTTCTTTTTTTTCTCTTCTCATCTTACATTTCTGAGTTATAAGTCAACGTGTACATTACAGAATAGATATGACACATTTATATATATATATATATATATATATATTCCCAACCCCTGGTAGAGCTTTCTGAAGGGAATTTAGCTGATGGTCACTGTCTACTCTTAAAATAGCAAGGCTCTTTCCATTAAATGGATATGAGCTCTCTGGCAACCTTGACATATGTGTGTCTATTTATCAGTTAAATTCTCTTTGGTGCTTGTAGAAGCTGATGGCTCAGTGGTTAAGAACTCTGACACGTTTTATTCTTTTTTGTATGTTTTGTTAACTTGACAGACATTTCTTGTCTGACGAGTTTCTTTTCTATCCTTTCCAATTGTTTGGCCATCTTTTTTATATCAGGGTGGAATTAGTGAATTAATCACCAAAGATTCTTATACTTTCTACACTACTTAGTGCCATAATTAGATGTAAAGTGGTGAGAGGTTTCCTTGGTTCTTTTTAAACAAACAGTAGCACTAGGAATAAATAATGTTATAGGAATGAGAGAAATGACAGGAAATTGTAGGCATTTGAAAATATGTTGGCTGGATTCGAAGTTGATCTTGTTTAAGGTGTTTTTTTATCAGATTTGGAATGTACTGGAAACAACCAGAATAGAAACTAATCATTATTTTCATTTTATTTTATTGCATCTTGATCTGGAGAAAAGTCGAATTGAGTCTAACTGCTGACTTGGGCAGGATGTGCTTTTTTTTTCTATGCTCCCTCATGCATGTGTATGGACAGTGTATTGGGGGAAGGGCAATAAAAGTGTGTATCTACAAAATATGTCTACATGTTGTTCTTGAAAATAACAGCAAAATAGAATCTAGGAAGACAGAGACAGAAAGCAGATACTTGGCCCAAAAGAAGATAAAACCCCAATATGACACAACGTTAAGAATAGAAATTGGATAGAAGCAGACATTAAAGAACAATAGAGACCCGGCCTGCAACAAGATGACTATGCTACACATCCTTCCTCTAGTATAGTAGTTCCTGCCAAAAGGGGAAAGGAAAAATTTACTTTCGTAACCATATATATATATATATATAAATGCTCTGTTGGCTGATGCTGTAGAATGCACTGGCTACACCTCTGAGTAAAATCCTGCCCCCAATGTGGCCATGAGAGGTAACCCATGATGCTTAAGGATGGAATCCCAGTGGCTGAGCAATCCATGACATGTAACACTTCACTTTGGCCCTTATATGGGCTAGATGGGTGGGTGGTTGGAAAGGCCCCCTCTGTTCAATCAGCAGGTCGTGTCAAGCCCTAGCACCTATATCATTCTCTCGATGCTGTTGCTCTTATGGTAAACCCCTAGCCCTTTTTATCATATAGTTGCTAGAAGGTGGTGGCTGAGGATCTTAGAGCTCTGGGTCAGATGTTAAATGGCATCTAGTGTTTAAATTCTAATTTCTGAATCTCATCATTACTCCCAGGTCCACTCTGACCCAAAGAAGTAATACGTTTTTTAGTATTTCTTTCATTAACTCTTTCTTTGCTCTGCAACTTTCTTTTATTACTATCGTTCCTTACCATCACTTTTCTTTCCTTTTGTATTATTCTCTTTTTTAAGAATTTTAAAATTTTTTCATTCTCTCATTGCTTAGCAACTTTATTTATATATTTCTTTTCTATTGCTATTTTTCTTGCCATCAATTTTTCTTCCTTTAGTATAAATCTCCTTTTTAGTATTTCTTTCTTTCTTTCTTTCTTTGCTCAACAAAATTCTTTCTTTCATATTGTTATCTTTCTTTACCATCTCTTTCTTTATATTTTATTTCTTGAGTATTACTCTCCTTTTTAGTATTTCTTTCTTTCTTTCTTTAGTATTGCTCCTCAATGGATTTTCCAAGAGATTTATTACATAACAAATGTCTCTGCATTGTGACACTAATCCCTTCATCCCTGAATTACTGATAAACCAACTCCCAGATATTTTTTCTCTAAATCTATCAGATAATAAGGCACATTGAATACAACTTTGATTTGATGATCTTCGGCTCTAGTCAAAATGGTGACAAAATAATCTTGCCAGTAATTCTTTGAGGGATCTAATATCTGCAGGTTTGGCACAACAAATCCATATGATTACACTATGTAACAAAATGTTTATGAATTCTTGTTCCTTTGCAAAAGGTGTGATTTCCAAATTACTTATACCCAAATTAAATTGGAAAAGGATTGTTTTTCTTTTCAAATGATACAAAGGATTTTCAACAATTGATGTAAATATGTATTGAAATTTATTTTGAACGCACATGCAAATGGTCAATAAGGCCAATCATGGTCTATTTGGAGGTCATATGAGACCAGTTATAAAAGTAAGGATCCCTGAAAGTTCCCTCTTTTTTGTCCTTTTGGCATTGGCCAATATGGGTCTCTTTGTTACTGAGCCCACCAGACAATATGGTAAAACATCACTTCAAGATACTGCCCAAGATGTCAACATCAAAAGCCATCCCCAGCCAGCAGGTGGCCCCACTGAGGGGAAGGGTCTTACCTCTCTCTAGAGGTGTAGTCAGTGTATTCTACAGGCTCCACCGACATGAGGGAATTAAATTGTTGACCAATCAGAAGAGACCTAACTTTTCATGCATCCATTTGGGATTACTAACGCAGCCCCTTCACTACAGGGTGAGATTGTATACTGTTTATCCTTAAGATTCCTAAAAAGAAAAGTGGATATGATTTCTTTGCAAAACATCAAAAAACGACACAATACATCGCCAACCTGGTATTTCAGTTTTCCCTTGTACACAGATTTGTCTCCTTGTGCATTCCCAGTTTTTCACAAAACTAAATTTGCTGTTGAAAGGACCAGGAACAAGATTAAGGGGAACATTATGATGAAGAAAAAGAACTTTCCGGAATGTTTTGAAAAGTAAAAATGCGCCAGACTGAGAGCCAACAATCTAATCACATACTACAATTTGAACCGGTCCACATGTGAAGGAGTTACCAGGACTTCAACAACATCTAAGATCCAGCAGATATATTATCAGCATCCCTAAACCTAACCTAAACAAACCTAAACTTTTAACATTGGACTTTGAATTACCATTGCTTGTTTTATACATTGTTTTTACCGAATTGTATATTCTAATGCTATTTGTACAGTAAATTTTTTGTAGTAGCAAAAGTTGTGTTCCAAAGGGTTATAAAAAGTAAGTTTTTAGGGTTCCCTATATGAGTTCTCTAGATAATTGCTATACACACTGCAGTTATTTACCATAAGTGTTCTATGTTCTGGCTATCTCACACATTGTATAACATTTAATCGTCTCTAGTTATGTCGACTTTCACTGGTTTTGTGGAGCATTGTTCAGCAAGAAATTTCCAGCACAAATCTTTGTAAATCCCTTTTATGATTGTTGTAACTTGAGTATCAGAGTTAACAGAGAAATAATAGAAGAAACATGAGAATTAAGGATAGGGAAAAAGGTTTACTAATCAAAGGGAAACAGTAATTAGCAATTGCTATGCTGAATTAACAAATCCCATAAGATCTTATTGTTTTTCCCTTCCAAGGTTTCGTAAGACATTATTTATAGAAAAAAAGACAGTTCAATTCTCATTATTTAGGTTCTATATTGTAGAAGCAATATTCCTATTACCATTAAATTGGCAGTCAATGTAACAGCAAGCTGTAATTCAATACAGATATTGCATTGTGGCAAGTCTACTGCAGAATGGTAGATTATTTATCAAGCACCATAACACCACAGAAACCAAGCAACCAATCAGGACTCCAGGAATGGAATCACCCAAATGCATGCATGGAGTATTCCTGAGTGCCATAAATACCAGCTGCTTTGGGCACCAGTTCAGTTGTGCTTAGTTAATTGTTATTGTTCAAACCAACAGTATACTAACTCACTTCAAAATATATGACAAACATATTTGATCACTTTTTATAAATTTCACATTTTTTCTCTATTTGAGTTACAATTTTACACTTATAGAAACACTGATAATATATTCAACTTATTTTCTTCCATCTTCCTTGTTAGAATCATCATCATCATCATCAAGATGTGCCGACAGCACAGATTCCCTTGACTCTCTCTCTCTCTCGCGTCATCCGTCTATATGGGTCATCACTCTTGGCAAGTCATCTAAACAGCATCCAGTGTTAGCATAGAGCTACTGAATGTAGGTTTTGCTGGTCAGCCAAAACTGGTATGTCATATTGTTCTTACTTCTCCAGCATTTCTCCGATCTTTTAAAAAATCCAAAGACAGCTGTAACAATACAATTACAAGTAATGAAAATTTCCAATTAACACATTTTCCAGAATATCCCTGATAGATCCCGTGCTGAGTATCTGGTAAATAATTTTCAAGAATTATCAAAAACATTCCAGACGAGACTTTTTTTCTCTCAAAGTTCTCAAAATTGGTGTCTTCATTGTAATGAAATAATAAAGTTAGCAGAGTGCACAGAATTCCCAAAATGTTATACGATGGATAGGTATAGCCTATCATTTTTAGCAGGTAGTGTAGTTCTAAATCAATGGTATAACAGTAGAAAATCAGTGATATATATATATGTGTAAGCACACATATACATATATATATATATATATATATATATATATGGAGGCGCCTGGGCTAGTGGTTAGAGTCGTGGAAAATGGACTCGTTGATTCGAGTTCAATTCCTAGACAAAGCTGTTGGCATTTCACATAGCGCTAATACCCTTGGGAAAGGTATGAATCCATATATTCTCCCTCCAGCTATGGGTTAAATGGCTGGGCCCTTCAGCCTTGGGTAGGTAACCAGTCTAGGAGAGGCATAACTCTGAATTCAAAATTCCTGAGGTCGGTCGTTGATTGGGTTTGTGGCAACCCTTTATGCAGCAATTCTTTCCTATCGACTGTGCCAAAAAGTGTGGATGGTCCAACACAAGCCTTCACCACTATAAACAAATCCCTGTGTGAATGTTCATTGTGTATATGAACCCTCATACGTCGAAAATTGACGGGAGAGTCCATTATGTCCATTATTATATATATATATATATAACAACCATATTTGATCATTCTTTATAAATTTCACATTTTTTCTCTATTTGAGTTACAGCAGCTGTCAGTGGCCAAGGGGATAAGATATCAGGCTGGCAAACAGTCAGTCTGAGTTTGACCCTAGCCAAGGATAGTTGTGTCTAGTCACACTGAAGAGGCGTGAAATGCCAAAACACGTGTCTGTGGATGACTTATTAATATATTCTCCCATAAATTTGGTATGAGCTCTCTAATTGGTGATTTGAATTAATTTTCTCAACTAAGCATATGAGCAATGATTGTTTCCCTACAAAACTTGCTCTCTCTGTGATCATAAAAATATATAAACAAACCTATGTATTTAATATTTTAAAAACACCAGTCCAGCTACAGCAGCTGTCAGTGGCCGAGGGGATAAGATATCAGGCTGGCAAACAGTCAGTCTGAGTTCGACCCTAGCCAAGAATAGTTGTCATGTCTAGCCACACTGAAGAGGCGTGAAACGCCAAAACACGTATCTGTGGATGACTTGTGTAATGGTTATTGTCATAGGTAATGGAATCAGCGGTCTGAGATCAAGTTCTGGACAAGGCTGTTTGCATTTCAAATAGTGCAAATACTATTAGAAAGCTATATCAAACTATTCTACTTCCAGCTATAGGTAAATAGTAAGGCAGACTGGGCTCTTTGATCTTGGTTGGGCAACCAATCTAGGAGAAAAAAAACTCTGATTTCAAATCTGTTAAATCCTGCTTAAGAAATTGACCTTGTGTCGCATCCTGCTTGTGCAGAGGGGTTGATTAATATATATATATGGTTTTTAGTATCAATATCCAATGCTAATTATTTGAAGAAAGTTATAAGCTTTCAACTTTTTTTTTTTTTTCACGGAATATAGATTTCACAATGTCTGCAGGAATTTAAACTAAATGCATATGTGTGTAGGAATGAGCATGTCTGTGAGTATATATATTTACCAACCCCTCCACATAAGCAGGATGTGACACAAGGTCAATTTCTTAGGCGGAGTTCAACAGGTTTGAATTCAGAGTTTTCCTTCTCCTAGACTGATTGCCTAACCAAGGTTAAAGAGCCCAATCTGCCCTACTATTTACCCATAGCTGGAGGGAGAGTAGAATTCATACCTTTCCCAAGGGTATTAACGCTAAGTGAAATGCAATTACCACGTTCAGGATTTGAACTCGGGGCGACGAGTCTATTTCCCATGACTTTAACCATTACACCACGCGCTTCCTAATGTCTGTGAGTACAGGTTTCAGTTTCTTTGTTTAATGGCACCTCAACCATTATAGTAGGTTATTTAATTCCAAAGCCATCCCTGAAGAAGAAAAGAAGAGGAATGATTTGGCCCATAGTTGGAGGGAAGAAAGGGTTTATACTTTTAGGGTATTAGTCTGAAATTTAACATAATCACGCAATTGGAGTTTCAACTTACTTTCTATGATGTCACAGTCCATCATGTTAGCCACTATGCCATGGAGACTCTCCTACTGTATATAGGCAAAGCATATATGTATTTACTGGATCACCTAATCATATATATATATGCTAATACATATACACACACATATATATGTATGCTAATTCATACACACACATATATCTATACATATATATATATATTAAAGAATATATAGACTTTAGATATTAAAAGATTAAAATAGTAAGCGATATACAAATAAACATACCTACTTGCTATTGGGTTTGTTAATTTTTCTAAAATAGAGTTTACAACTTCTTTTTCATAATTTCTTTCCTCTCATTGCCACCCAAAAACCTGATAAAGCGATTATCGATGTGACTTCAGACTAAAATAATTAGCTTTAGAAAAAAACATCAACAAACACAAAACAAAACAAAAAACAACAGAAACAAAAATAAGCAAAAATCAAGTAAAAAAAAAACAATAAAAATAAATGAAATTGAGTTTGATAGGAAAATAGAGTTGATACCCATCTTACTGAAAAATAAATAAAAATGAATAAAAATAACAAAAGATAAGTAAAATCTAGAAAAACAAACAAGAAAGAAAATGAGAAAAGATTGAGAAAAATTGCTTGTGGATATGAATGATAAAATTCTCAATTATTATTTTTTTCTTCTTCCATATCTTATTTTTTGACTATTTTTAAACGAGGTAAGTGAGTGGGAAATGTGATGGGATTAGTGTTGTTTGCAAATTGTAAAAGTATGGAAGCCCTGAAGGGAAGTAATAAATTTTATAAAAATAACTCATTTCCTTTCCATTTCTCTGCATGGCTGGCTCTCACTTATTTCATCATGAATACATTTTTTTAACTATTTATTTTCCTTTAACAAAATCAGAGTCTGGAACTGAGCAGAGCGTTAATTTCAAAATTATTATTGAATAATTCCTTTGTAAGGAAAGATATTTTTTTATTGTTTATAAAAATAAAATAAAATAAATTGAAAATATTCTCGTCTTTCTGTATAAAAAAAAAATAGAAGGAATATAAAGACTGATTTCTAAAAAAACAAAACAAATTAGACTGTATCAAAAGTATTTTCGTTTTTGAATCAATCTGAGATTTCATGGGAAATCACAGGAAATTTCTATTTTTGAAGATCATGTAAAAAAAAGTAAAAAGTAAAGTCGTCGAGGTGGCTTAAAGTCAATATCAGCCAAACAGCAAAGGAATCTATCCCCTTTTCACTAGCGCTAGATTGTTTTCGGCATCTGGGGTGGAGCACCACATCTACCATCATCTCGTCACTTTACTGCACAGATCCCTATGCTACTCATACGCTGAGTTGGCAAGGGCTGGTATTGAACCCAGAACCATGTGGTTCCTAGTCCGACGCTCTACCGACTGAACTAAACCGGACCCTAAGATCATGTAATCCTTTACATATTCTTGCTATTCTGATGGTTTATGGTCAAGTCACAAAGGTTTGAAAAAAGGAGACGGTTTGAAATATGACGTCAAATATTCTTTTTTTTTTTACGGTGTGAGTACGGGGTAAGTGTGTGTATCGAAAGGAAAATTGTACTAAAAAAAAACACACACACACACGCAACCACACACCTAAAAAATGCACAATGTTTCCTTTCGATACACCGTAAAAAAAAAAAGAATATTTAACGTCATATTTCAAACGGTCTCCTTTTTTCAAACCTCACATTTTTTTTAAAAGACTGAATAACAAGGACTACCACTCGCTTTTCTCGTTATTCTGTGATAAAAAATTTCTTATTACCTTCCATATACCAACAAATGCCCTGAAGATGATCTAATTAATTGATTGAAACACTGCAGCGTCGGCCAATAAACTCACCACTTAACCCATTTAAACCTGTGTTTTTTCATTTTTCTTAATATACTACATACATATATATATATATATATATATATATATATATATATATATATATAGTGATCTGCATACAGTTGTGTTTCGATGTATCAAATCTCTTCAGTGTGGCTAGACTTTGTAAGCTGTTCTAAGCAGGGATTGAAACTTGACTGATCTTTAATCAGTCAGAGTCTCTAACCATCAGCATACCCACTAGCAGAAGGAAATTTTTACTGAAAAATAGATAGGTATGAAAAGGGTACTAAACCTTGCAATTTCAGTGTAAATGGCAGCTATCAGTGAATTATATATATATATATATATATATATATATATATATATGCATGTTAGAATACTGTAGACATAACAACAACAGGCTTTAGTGTGTGACAGTTTCTCACCTATACGATCATCAGACCAAGTTTGTCACCAAATGCAATCATCAAATAAAGTCTTTTGTCTGATGATCGCATAAATGAGAAACTGTCTGTCACCAAGCACCACTGGCTCTATGTCTATACAATCCTAACTTATATATATATATATATATATATATATGCTCTATCACTAGTTGTAGAGATTTGTGGAGTGATAATCATTCAGCTGTGTTGCAAGCTGAGTATGTTTGGGAGGATCCAGGCTTGGTAGATTGTTTAAATTGTAGATTGGACTATTCCACTTGTGTATTTGGGTTATGCTCACTTTCTGAATTTTGATTGGTTGTTGGTTTTAAAGTGAACACTTTCATCTATATAAACTGAACATTTGACTGTGTTCAAGCACTTAGTGCAGAGCGCATTCGGTTACTTCTCATTTCTTTTAGTCTGGTTACTGGACGCTAGTAACACCCTTCCCATGGAGGTGAGTATGATGTTTATTCTACATCTCCCCTTCCTCACCCCCACCCCCCATTGCATGGATGTAGTGGCTTTTGAGGGGAAATTAGTTCCTTTCAGCCTGACTGATTACAGGGGATTGTTGTTGGTATTGGCTTAGCGGGTGGACGAAAATTGGGTGAGGTCGGGTCCCTAGTTGATGTTATTATTATTCCTTTGGTTTGTGGGAGATCCTCAAATGTTGGTTTAGGGGCTTCAGGCAAAGTACTAGGAATAGGGGTAGGGACTGCTGGGACTTCAAGCTTCCTGAGGAATCGGCAATTCCACAATGTGATTCAATAACTCTGCCAGTCATGTCCCACTGATGGTTGTTTAGACGTTATATGGAGACTATGTCACCCTTTTGAAGTGGGTACAGTGTATGCACTGTGTATCTCTCTATTAGGAATGCATTGCATTGAGACAGGCTAATCTCACTGCTCTGAGCCGCAGTTATCCACTTTGCATGTGGTTTATACAGCATGGGTTGGGATGGTAGGAACTTGAAGTCACTCAGCTGGTGGTGAAGAAGAAGTTGTGCAGGGGATAAACGATGCTCTGGATGGGCGTGTTCCAATATTGGAGAATAGCTCTGTCTGCCTGGTCATTAACTAGGGATCCGCGGGACCCTGTGTTGTCATTCACTATCCTCTTGGCTGTCTTGATGGCTAATTTGGCTTGACCATTGGATTGTAGATAGGCAACTGATGATAGTCTATGCTTATCTACACTCCAATGGTCGAGCCATCTGAAGTTTAACAGGTTTGAATTCAGAGTTTTCCTTCTTCTGGACTAGTTGCCTAACCAAGGTTGAAAAGCCGAATCTGCTCTACTATTTACCCATAACTAGGGGGAGAATATGTGGATCCATACCTTTCCCAAGGGTATTAGCACTATGTGAAATGCAAACAAGCTCATCCAGGATTTGAACTCATCTCGTTGTGCCTATTTACCCCGATGACTACCATTATACCATGCGCTGTAGTATGTATATAAGTACACATGTATATTTATTCACTTTCTTTAGCTTTTACATACTCACTCATCAATATCTATTATACTTATCTGCTATCTATAGATATTAATATTTATATATGTATATGTGTGCATGTGCTTATATATGTATATGTCTATTCACATAAATATATCTTGGTGTCTATATATGTGTGTTTATGCATATATTGTTTTCTGCATGTATATAAATATTTATGTATATATATCTTTGTGTGTGTGTGGTGTGTGTACATGTGCATATATATGTGTATCTGTTTTTGTATACATATATACATCCATTCATAAACATTTTTTTAAATTGTTTTTTTTTTTTAAACAAGTGAACAATAAGTGGGTTGTTTTTATTAGTTTGTTCCAGCTCACTATATAAATGGCGGTATTTGTTGTCCATTTGGGGATTTCTATGTGTTTTCCTCAATAAAAACAAATATACTCATAATGTTTATGCCAAGATAAAATAAAATATAAAATACTAATAACAATCAAGAAAATAACGAAAGAAAATCTTTCACCCAAATCTGGCCTTTGCATCTAATAACATCATAAAAATATAATAAACTCTCTCTTTTTCTGTTTTTCATAATTATCTCACTGTTGATTTTTCTTACTTTTCTCGATTTTTTAAAAACATTCACTTTGTGGTCTGTTGACTGCTATAGAAAACTTTCATTTTGCTTGGAGTTTTATAAATATCAAAAAAATTTCCTGTAATCTCCATTCGTTTTTCTGGCTTAAGATGAAAACCTTTCCTTCTAAGTGAATCTTTATTACCAACCTTTCGTCAAATACTTGAGCCAAAGATTTCCCAATATTCAGTCTTGAATTGTAATTTATGAGCTCTATCCACAAAGTAGGCAATTACAAGTGCCTGGAGGAGGTAGTGCTGCCCTGGATCGAAAGGGTGGCTGCTGGAAGACTGGACTTAGAATCATGACAATCTTGAATTGAAATTTATGAGCTCTATCAATAAAGTAGACAATTAACTTTACCAATTCTAATTGCAAAAGATATATTCTTGTGTATAAAGTTTTTGCAAAAGATAATAGGTCTTTAGTTTTATTGCTACCTCTGTCCCAAATTAGTTTGTATAATTTTGGCAATGGTGACTTAATTCACCTTCCCACATGGCTTCAGACTCACCACAGAAACCTACATTAAGTGCCTGGAGGAGGCAGTGCTGCTCTGGATTGAGAGGATGGCTGCTGGAAGACCCTATGTCTGGCAACATGATTCAGAATCATACCAATCTTGAAGTGAACTTTAAGTCAATTGCTGACATAAAAATGGATAAATAGGATTTACTTCTATTAAATCAATTTTTTCCATTTTCTATTTAGTTATTATGCATCTGTGTACAATTAATTATAAGAAAAGTATGTTCATTCAATACAATAAATTAAAAATCTGTATGTGTATGAATATTTGTTTCCCCTCACTGTGTATATATATATATATATATATATATATATATATATATATACACAACAGGTGTTTGGAAGAAATTTGACAATTTCATAAGGAAAAAGAAAAAGTGCTTGGTAACTAAAGATTTAATGGATTTTAAAGAAATTCAACAGGCACAGAAATTACACTACTGTCAACAAGTTTCACTCAAAATAATTGCCATTAGCATTGATCACAGCCTCAATCCTGCTCCGGAACCTGTAGCAAGCTGATGTTACAGTTTCCCTGGGAAGGGTCTCAAAAACTACCTTAATTCTGTCAATTAATTGAGATTTTGTAGTACAGGCACAGTAATTGGTGTCTTTCTCAATTGTACCACATAAATAATAATCCATGGGGTTAAGATTTGAGGAGTTTGGAAGCCAAACATTAGGACTGGTGTAGTTGTAAAAATTCACTGACAACCCTTTTTGACATTTCCCAGAGGTGTGGCAGGGGGACGTATCCTGCTGCCATACATATGACCTACCATTGGCTACCCTTGTTATCCAGGACTTGACTACAGTGTTTAGCAACTCCACGTAGGCATCCAAGGGTCCTCCAACACTTTTTTCTGATTTACCAAGCTGATTTAGTTCAAGGGAGAATCGAAAAGAAGGCTATAGTTCTAAGCAGCGTAGTATTAGGTTGCAATAAGTTCAATATTATTCTATTATCAACTCATCTGGACTTACATAAGCCTTTACATATAAACAAATCAGTCTAGATGCGACTCATATATATTGTAAAATATATATATATATATATATATATATATATCTTAACTGAAGTGTGGGGCATAACTGAGATAAATTTACCACACAATAAATTTATTGGTCATAGAAGAGAGTGACTTAAAATGCCATTTTAAAATACTTTAACCATTTAATTAGAATTAAAAACAAAGATTCCATTTAACCTAGAGAATTGATTTTCTGTCATTCTATGAATATCTGTTAACATTAAACATTCTAAAATTGCAAATTTATTTTTCATGATATTCTCTATGCAGATTTAGTGATATCATCCAAAATGAAGTTATTTCTAAATCTCTCAGTTGGGTAGATTAAACTATTATTATTATTAAATTGTTTATTGAATTGATAAAATGTTTAATTAAATCTTTATTATACACTGAAAAATATGAACAAATCTTTATTTCCATTCTGTTTTATTGCTTCTATGAAGACATTAGTGTCAGAAAGAAATATGAAATTCCGCAATACAAAATTATTGGTATGAACAAAGTTCTCTTTGAGATCTATAATCAGATATGTAGCAGTATAGTATGCCCTACAGGGTATTTCATAATTTTAGAGCTCTGGCAAGTGTAAAGTACACCTTCATTGCCATTACTCCCAGGTCCACTCTGACCCAGTCCTGACAATCTATGAATCAAATAGAACCTTAGTGTCTGGATATGATGCTGAATTGCATCTAGTGGTAAGGTTCACATTTTGGAGGTCTGGGGGAGTGAAGAGTATTCCTTCATTGCTATTACTCCCAGGTCCACTATGACCTAAAGTGGTAGAACCTGTTAAGGTCCTATCTATGGGTTGAATAGATCTGTTTGAACATTATTTCTACTAGTTTATTGTTTATGAAAATTATTCCTATCAACTTATTAATACACAACAAAAAATATTTACCTACAAACTATTTGAAGTTAATGAAAATTATTCTACCAGTTTATTGGTATGTATGAAGTTAATAAAAAATTTAACATGACCACCAGTTTATTAATAGACAAAATTATTTCTACCAATTTGTTTATACATATGAAGTTAATGAAAAATCTAACATGAAATAATTTCTACCGATATACTGAGTTAAACAAATATTGTAATATATTGCCTGGCTGAGAGTTCACACCCAGGAACCAAGTGCAGATGACTGGTAAGTGGGTGCATGAAATGTGTATGTGTCAAACCTGGGCCTGAAAAAATAAAACCAGGATAAACCTGGAATGCATTGAACTGACCTTTGACACCGGAAAATGCAGGGGTAAATTGACACTGCATAAGCACAAATGGTTAGCCCATAACCAATAAAAACAAGTTGTGTGGGCGAGGAGACATACCGTCTACAAAAAAACTGCATAGGAGTCATGATCAAAGAGGTGTAACCCTGTTGAGTTAAAGAATTATAAAAAAACCTTTATAAATCTGGGTTGGGCAGATCGAGATTGAGATCGCTAGCAGTCAGAACTTCTGAAGACTCCAGTGTATGTGCATCCTTGACAATGACTCTCAGTCTACACACAATCAAAAATAAAAATATGTTTATATTTTTATATATACATGTGTTCTATGTTCTTTGTCAGATCCAGTGATGGTATATAACAATATATTTACCAACAAACTGCTTGCTCTCTCTCTCTCTCTCTCTCTCTCTCTCTCTGCAATTTTAGTAATAGGTTGAGCTGGTCACTAAAATATTATTAGAATTACAATATTAAATCTTAACTAAATAAACTAGAAAAAATGTTTTTGGAATAGTTAATAATTTTAAATTGGAGAGATACTGAAAAACTATAAATTAGTAATATTAAACCCCTAAAATATACTATTTCTCTGAATGTTTGAGATGAGGCTTGATGATTAGTATTATCTGCGTTATTTGGACTATTGTCCCATCTTTATTGTTATTTATACAATGTTTTGGCCGATATGCCCTCTGGCCTTCTTCAGGTATTTCTTGTCGGACTCGGAACCTTCTCGGACTCGGGAACCTTCTTTTCGGACTCGGGAACTTTCTTGTGTAGTCGGGAGCCATCCCGGAACTTTGAACCTAACCCTTTATTCAGTCCACGGGGGTATCCTGTTCTCATTCCACTAACCATAGCTGGGTAGGAGTTGTGTTAATTATTTTTCTATGTTACTGCCTCTACTCAGGATTGAACCACAATTGGACACATGGCCTAGTGGATAAGGTAGTTAGGTTAAGACAGTTCTAAGTGACAGTTATTCCAGGATTCGGGGTTCAATCCTGAGTAGAGGCAGTAACATAGAAAAATAATTAACACAACTCCTACCCAAGCTATGTTTAGTGGAATGAGAACAGGATACCCGTGGACTGAATAAAGGGTTAGGTTCAAAGTTCCATGATGGCTCCCGATTATGACAAGAAGGTTCCTACGAAAAGAAAATTCCCGAAAAAAGAAGGTTCCCGAGTCTGAGAGGTTCTCGAGTCCAACAAGAAATACCTGAAGAGGGCTGGAGGGCATATCGGCCGAAACGTTGTACAAATAACAATAAAGATGGGGACAATAGTCCAAATAATGCAGATGATACTAACCCTAAAATATAATTACAATTAAATTTTAACTGTTTTTATGAGTTATTATTTATAACTATAATTAAGTTAATAACAATACAGAAATGAGAACTAAGGAATAATAAATGAATAAAATAAGCTGCATATGGTAATTGTAAAAAATATCATTTAACATAGCATTCAACTATTATTATCAAAAAAGAAGTTTATTTCAGTTTAACTAAGGAATTACATTGACTTAGTTAAGGATAGGGTCCTTATAAAATCATTTGGGCTGAAACCATGGTAGACCCTCAGATCTTTTCCCTCTACTACTAATACTATTATTATTATTATTATTATTATTATTATTATTATTATTATTGCTCTATGTTTTTAATATATTGAGCACTTTTGGATAATTTACTAATGCCATTGCAATGGAAAGGTTAAAGTGGCAACAGGATACTATAATATATATATATATATATATATATATATATATATATATATATATATATATAGTTTAGAAAGGTTTTTATCCCTGCCACGGTTTTGGTATTCAAGATAGACCTTCCTCAGGAGAAC
>CM042175.1:21002504-21015004 GCA_023376005.1 Doryteuthis pealeii
GATGAGAACTAATAGGTCGAAATGTACATTCAGGGATCAACATTTTCTCGATTTGTTTAGCCTTACATTTGAACATATATGCCCGCCTAAATTCATTAATTATTAACTAATAAATTTTCAAAATTAGGTATGACTTCAATTAAGCACATATCCCCCCCCACAAAAAAAAATATATATATATAGTTGGGTCTTGTATATATATTGCCTCATTTTCAGATGACTTTGTGATAAGATCATATGGATTATGTTCCTTCTCTATATAAAATCATAAGCCAGTGTTGGAGGCTTCTTTTATATTTTCCTTATTGTTTATATCAACTTTCCTGTTTATTTATTTTCCTTATCTCTATGTATATAAAGTAATCATGTCTGTTTTGGTTTGTACATGGTCACTTATAACACAGAAAAAATATATCATTGAGCATTAAAATCATGCATACACTTTAATATATTATTATAATTTTTTTTTAGTTTTTAAAAAAATTTCCTTATCTATATCTATGCCATACCGCAACTAAAAATGACCTGTTAATTATGGCTGTAGAATATACTGACTGCATCTCTGCAGAAGAATAAAATCCCGCAATGGGGGCCACCTATTTGCCATCGGAGGCAACCCATGATGCTTAAGGATTGAATCCTGGTGGTTGAGCAGTGCATGGCATATAGCACTCCACTTTAGCCCTTACTTAGGCTAGACAGGCAGTCGAAGAAGCTCTCTTCAATCAATTGGCTTGTCATATTAAGCCCTAGCACCTATACAATTGTCCCAACCCTATTGCCCTTATGGCAAACTCCCAACTCTTTTTAAAATATTATCGGAAATTCCTTAGCTAATTATCTCCCCCTGCCATCAGGGGTCGAATGCCAACCTTGTATGTTGGCGCCAAATACCAAAACTTCACTTATCAGGGAACTGTTAACAACGAGAGACGTCAAAAGAAACGCTCTCTCACTTAGCTCCAAAACAGGGCTACTTATCGAAGAACCGTTACTGGAGAGAGACGTCAAAAGAAACGCTATCACTTACTTAGCCCAAAAACAGGGCCCAATTATCACAAGAACCTTACAACCAGATTCTGTCTAAGGCATCGTATCAGCATACTGCAGAAAGGCCGGTACGACCACACACTGACCAAAGGAAGAACAACTACCGAGACAAAGCGTCTTAACTACATTTCCCACCGACGAGAAGAAAACTGTGATATCACCAGTACTACAAGAACTTTCTCAGATAAGTCTGGTAGCAAATACCATTAAATTTGCAACAATTTATGTAATTTTTTTTCAATACAAGTGTCTGCATTTACTTTTGTGTTGTTCCTTCTTTGTTTGACAATTTGCCTTCAACTACTGAGAAATAAGGGCTCCTTCGAAACCGTAAATAATCTTAATATATGTGCTAGAAGGTGTAGACTGAGGTCTTGTGACCTGAATATGATGCATGATATGATGCTAAATTGCATCTAATAATGAAGTTCTCATTTTGGAGCTCACCAAATGATTAGATTTAGAAACTAAAGTGTATACAAAATAATTAAAAAACATATACATATAAATATATAGTCATACACAGACACCATGATTTGACATATGACATCTCCTCAGTGTGGCTATGCATAACAGGCTACCTTCAGCTGGGATTGAAACCTGAGTGATTTATCATCAGTCAGAGTTTCTAATTCATAGGCCATCAGAACACCTGTAGACCAGAGTGAGATTTTAACTGATCAATCCATACATATGTATATATATTAAAGGCTGTTAGAGAAAGCTCCATTCATAATAGGAGAGCTTTGCATTTAAGTGTAAATCAGTGTTCATCAGCAAAATTTGGTTAGACAAAGCTAGTCATTATCTCTCTCTTTCTCTCTTTCAATCTCTCTCTCTCTCTCTATATATATATATATATATATAATCCAAAAGTCCAGAGAAGAAATCTTCCTTACGACACAAGATTTTTTTTTAAAAACCTGTCGCAGTTTGAGAGCTCAATGTGTGCTCTTAATGTTAGAGTCACAGAGCAAATTTATAAGTAAATAACAAAAAACTTAGAGATTTTGCATTATAGTCTATTTCAGGGAGCTTAGACAAAGTGTCTAACTCTCCCGACTCATCAGATGCGAATGATGAATTCTTTATTACTTTAAAGGCATTTTCAAAAAAAATAAATCTGTTTTCAAATGCCTTTAAAGTAATAAAGAATTCATCATTCACATCTGATGAGTCGGGAGAGTTAGACACTTTGACTAAGCTCCCTGAAATAGACTATAAGCAAAATCTCTAAGTCTTTTGTTATTTCTTTACTTATATATATATATATATATATATAATGACTAGCTTTGTCTAGCCTAATACTTTTGCTAGTTAAACAATATTTGTTGATGTGCCACAACTATTTACATGAAAACAGTGAATATTTATAAAATAATAACTTTTTATGTTAATTTGCAATTTTTTAGAAATGTATCTATTTTCTTTTTTTTCTTTTTCTTTTCTAAATACATTTGTTCATTTTTTTTTTAATTGTCTTGAGACAGGGACAGAAATCCACAAAGCAATTTATTAAGAGTTTAAAATGAAATATTTTCATTTGAAATATTTTTGATTGATTTATTGAAAATATTCTAATTGGTTCATCTAAAAGCAAATTTTTATTGATTTTTTTTTTCTGAGATTTAAAAAAAATTACATTTTGATTCTGAATATATAATTTTTTTGAGAATAACATCCATAATCAGAGAAGTCATGCTTCTGGTCATGGGAGTTATTTACTTAGGTCAGTTTGGCACAAGGCCAGGAATATGAAGACCTGGAAGGTGAGGCTTGATTATAAATCAAAAGAAATGAAGGAGAAAAAAATTGGTTGTTTGGTTTAATGACATATCAACCCTCGTGTTATTTAATGTTAAATCTTGTTTTTTTTTTTTGTCTGAATTTTTTAGATGAGGCTTGATAATTTTTATTATTTGGATTTTTTGGACTATTCCTCATCTTTATTGTTATATACACAACATTTTGGCCGATGTGCACTCCAGCTTTTTCTTGTCGAACTTGGGAAACTTCTCAAACTCGGGAACCTTTTCTTTAAACTCAGGAACTTTCTCATTGAACTTAGGAACCTTCTTCTCAAACTCTGGTGACTTCATGTTATAATCTGTTCTCATTCTATGAACCATGACCGGGTACAAGGATTAAGCTATTTTAAGTATTCTATATTATTATCGCCCTTGGCTAAGATTGAACCTGCAAACTACAGATTGTCACATAAAACTGTATTAACTCAACCTTTACATCCGTAGCATTGTGTAGACTGTCTACTTTCTTTTTCCCAATCGTTTATCAAAGTTCAGTGTTGCAGCCATACAGTACATTGCACTAATGTCTAGGGAAAGGTATTAATCTATCTTTTCTCCCTCCAGCTATAGGTAGATAGTATAGGTAAAACTCTTAATTCAAATAGGCCATTCTGCCTATTTTACTACTTCAATTTGGCCAAGAATTAATGTGTCCATTTCCTATGAGGGTAACCATTAAAACATGTGCCACCATATATATATATATATATATATATATATATATATATATATATATATTATATATGTGTGTGTGTGTGTAATAATGGTGAAAATTTCAAGGTTTCAATCAATAAGACCTCATTAGAACCTTATATCTTACAGTAAAATGAAAGGTCCTGACGAGGTCTTAACTGATTGAAACCATGGTAGACAAATCCTTTTTCACGATTATTTTTTATGAAGATTTGAGCACTGTTGAATAATTTACTACTCCAACGAACATGCTGAAGTAGTATTCAAATGTTGCATATATATATATATATATATATATATAATATATATATATATACACACACACACATTAGTGTTTAATATTTTTTCTATTAGAAAAGAAACCGGTGAGAACTTTTGCACACATCTAGCACATTATATATATATATATATATATATACAATGTATAAGGAAAGGATTTTTATATTCAAGTAATAAAAAGATCAATATATCAATCTAAAATATCACAAAGGGATAGATCTGGTGGACAAGTTTACCATTGGATGTCACCATCCAGTGAGATGAAGTACCTGGAGAAATTTCGATTAGAAATTTTATAGATATTGTTGCAAGTAAAATATCATGACCTCCCACCCACTCATCCCTATTATCACTGGCTATCTGCAAAATTTCTTGGTACAATATTCAGAATACAAAAATGTCCCTGATGATAAGATACAGTGTACAGGAAGCTATCCTATATATATATATATATATATATATATATATATATATATATATATATATATATATATATGAATGAAGAGATACACTTTAACTTTCTTCCCACATAAAAGAAGCAAACGTATTTTCCATGAGATAAAGTATAACCTCTGATAATATCTTATGGTTATTTTGCCAAGATTTCAAGATTAAGTGAACAATTCTTTAAGGATTTTAAGTTCCTCTCTTCAAAATAGAAATCATCCCTTACAATAAGATATTTATTTGTTAGAAAAGAAAGCACTGGAAAACTTTACACCCACCTTAAACATTTATAGATTGGAAAAGAATTCTTATATGATAACATTCAATAAATAAAAACATCAATATATCAATATAAAATAACTGTAACTGGTTTATTTCAAGTTATTTCAGTCAATGTTTGGGAATTGAATGTCACACATTTTTCCTATCCATCTAATTGCCTTAACTGCTTAAAAAATTGACTTTGTGTCACATTCTGCTTGTGTAGAGGGGTTGTGAAAATATATATATTGGGTAAGAATTCTTATATATTAACATTCAATAAATAATAAGATCAATATATCAATATAAAATATGTCGTTTTAATGGATTTATTTCAAGTTATTTCTGTCAATGTTTGTAAATTAAATGTTACATCAAAATTTGCTAGCCCTCTCAGCTTGGGTTGTTGAATATACCAACTGCACCTCTGCACAGGGGTAAGACTCCTCCCACCCACAAAGGGGCCACCTGTTGTCTGTGGGTGGCAACCTGTGATGCTGAAGGATGGAATCCTGGTGGCTGACTAGTCCATAACATGCAACACTGCACTTTGGCCCTTACTTAGGCTAGATGGATGGTTGGAGAGACCCCCTCTCATCAATCAGAAGGTAACACTAAGCCCTAATACAATATAATTGTCCTGGCCTGATTGCCCTCATGGCAAAACCCCAAGCCATTTTATTATATCTGATGGGCAGTTAGAGAGGCTCCACCCAATCAATCAGCTGGTCATGTCAAGCCCTAGCATCTATATGATTGTACCTATTAGGATCCCTTATATAGGTTAAATAGATAAAAAAATGAGTTTTAAAAGTTGTGGGAAATAAATACCCAACAAGAGTAAATAAAACAAAAACGTCTTCAGCATAAAATAACCCTACAACGGTTGACATGCCGTAAAATTCAAACAACTAAACAATATATTGCAATATAATTAATAAAGAAAAAGCTAGACTACCAGTCATATAAACAGTTATATATTTATATATCCCAACATATGAGCAACAGCATCAATAAGTATAATCATATAAGAATTATTTCCTTTTGCATGAAGTACATAGAAAGTTTCCCAGTGCTTTCTTTTTATAGCATCCTCAAGAATACAAAATGTCAGTTGAAATAATTTTATCACTTATATAGAAATGCCTTAAATATCAGTTATGTAACTGATATTTAAGCCATTTTCCTTATATATATATATATAAATATATATATAAGGGGATGGCTTATCTCAGTCAGTAGAGCATCCACCTTGGAACCACAAGGTTCTGAGTCCAATACCGGCCCTCGACAACTCAGCACATGAGTAGGATAGCTTGAATCTGTGTGATAAAGTGGAGAGCTAATGGAAGGTGTGTCACTCCACTTCAGATGTTAGGGGATAGGGGATAGGTTCCCTTGTTGTTTGGCTGATGCCAACAAAAGGCCACTCTGCCGACTTTACTTTTACTTATATATATATATATATATATATATATAGAGAGAGAGAGAGAGAGAAAGAGAGAGAGACAGACAGACAGACAGACAGAGATAGATTGATAGATAGATAGATAGATACTATTTGCTCTACTTAGGTATCGAGCACTCTTTACATTTTAGCTTTAGACAATCCTAGCAGCTTATATATTTTTTTCTTTTAGTCAATTGTTATAGTGTTAATTGATTATTTTCAGTTGATGTAGCTCTCTTGGTCTTTTCTTTTTTCTTTTCATTTTTCCCAGGCAAGGTTTTTTAGTATATTTCTACTAATAAATTATTTCTTTCTTACTGCTAGGGTTTACTAACAGGATTAGTATAGATATATATATATATATATATATATATATATATAGAGAGTTTCATAATTTGCTTGAAGCACTGTGTATGTATTGGTTAGGAGGTTGATTTAGAAGGCTATCACAATGCAGTTTGGAATAAACAAAAAAATAATAATACGGTAACAATGGTGATGTGTGTTGACCTGTATTTTTATTCTTTCTTGAATTTTCGAGGTAATACCTCTTTATCAAAAGAATTGAACTGAAGCAGTACAGCTATGGCATTTCTTCCCAAATGAATTTAAAAAAAAAATGTTTAAAAAATTCATTTGGGAAGAAATGCCATAGCTGTACTGCTTCAGTTCAATTTTTTTGATAAAGAGGTATTACCACGAAAATTCAAGAAAGAATAAAAATACAGGTCAACACACAACACCATTGTTACCGTATTATTATTTTTTATTTATTCCAAACTGCATTGTGATAGCCTTCTAAATCAACCTCCTATATATATATATATATCTGTGTGTGTGTGTGAGTGGAGAGATAGAGTTTGACTTTTCATTGACACAATCAATCATGGCACAACAGAAGAAAGAAGCATCTCTTGATGATTGAATAATCAATGGATTCTGATTCTGATTATTTTGCCAAGAATTATGCCAAGTTTATGTCAACAACATTTTAAGGATTTTACATTCTCTTTCTCAAAAAAAAACATCATTGCCAACAATAAGACATATTTCTCTTTGAATAGAAAACATTGGGGAAACTTCCTACACACTAAATAGATTTATATATAGATGTGTGTAGTGTAATGGTTATCATTGTCAGAAATGGACATGGCAAACTGCATAAAAAATTGACGTTGTGTCACATTTTGCTCATGAGGAGGGGTTGGGTAAATACATATATTGGGAAAGAATTCTTATATGGTTACATTCAATATATAAAAAAGATCAATATATCAATATAAAATATGTTGTTGTAATTGGTTTATTTCAAGTTATTTCAGTCAATGTTTAGGAATTGAATGTCACACATTTCCAATCCATTTAATTGTAGCTGTTCTGCAATATAGATTAGACGTTATTTGATTTATCTAAAAATAATTTTTTTGAATGATTTATATAAAACAATAAAAACAAGTTTTTAGGCAACCCTTCTAAAAAAAAACATTAACCTCTACAATAAGACATATTTCCCTTTGAAAAGAAAAGGTTCTATTAGCATTACAAAACAATTTTCATACCGTGTGCTCTGTATCTTTTGATTTTACAATGTCCCCCTACAATAAAATACAAATAAGGACCCAGAAAATCTTTTTTTTTCTCAATTGAATGTGTATAATTTTAAGAAAAATTGTCTACAAAGATTCAATTGAAAAAAAAATGTCTAAGTTCTTATTTGTATTTTATTAGGAAAGAGTATTGTAAAATTAAAAGACGCAAAGTGTATGAATATTGTTTTGAAAATTGAGTTTCAGTTTTCAAAACAATATTCATACCCTCTGTTTGTTTTGATTTTACAATGTCCTTTCCTAATAAAATACAAATATGAACTTAGACATTTTTTTTTCAATTGAATTTTTGTAGACAATTTTTTCAATTGTTTCATAAAAATTCAATTGAAGTTTGACAAATTTAAGTGAAAAAAAAAAACAACATTTGTTTTAAAGTGGGGAGGATTGTAAAATAAATAAAGTAATTTTAAAATAAAATTGCTTTTTATTGTAAAATTAATTAATTTATTTTACAATCCTCCGCACACAATTCTCCGCACACAACATGATAAATATTTAAGCTTGGCTGGATTTATGCATGACATCATCAGGGAAAAGCATAAATTAAGGAGGAATCCGGGATGACAAAATGCTATTAGTCACAAATAAACTTTGTACACACCTAATACATTTACAATTGTATATTTCTGGTGTAATGGTTATCATCATAGGAAATGGACACAGCAAACTGAGTTCAGATCCTGGACCAGGCGGTTTGCATTTCACTTAGTGCTAATATTCTTGGGAAAGTTATGAATGCAATTATTCTCTCTCAGATATGGGTAAATAATGTTAAACTTCACTTAAAAATGGACCTTATGTCACATTCAGCTCTTGTGGAGAGGTTGGGTATATACATATATTGGGAAAGAATTCTTATTTAGTTATGTTCAATAAATAAAAAAAAATCAATATATCAATATAAAATCTGCTGTTGTAACTGATTTATTTTAAGTTATTTCTATCAATGTTTGTAAATTGACTGTCACACATTTTCAATCCATCTAATTGTAGCTGTTCTGCAATATAGATTAGACATTATTTGATTTATATAAAACAACAAAAACATCGAAAAAAAAAAAGGGGGTTTAATTGAAAGAATCAAAATATCTTTTTTCCATCTTTTTATATATTGCATTTTTCTATTTCCTATTTCACCAACATCTCCAACGTCTCCAACTTCAAGGTCAATCATATTGAATTTGGGGTTGGTAAATATGTGAGTGTAGGGAAGAGGATGGAAGCACCCAAGAGGAATTGTTCTAGAAATGAATTAAACCAATATATCTCATAGCAGCATTTGCAGGAATTGAGGGAGGCTTATAGTAGGATTTTGGTAAAATCACCATACACAAAAATTAATTCAAGAATTCATCCCCTGGAGTCTGTCTGGCCAATGAGGATTTTCTTTATTGGAAAATTGGGTTTAAACTTAGAAGTGTACCATTGGTTAGATTAGTCTGAAATCCCCCAATCCCATTTCTGTCTCTTGGCTCCCTTAATATTGCCGTTTCTTCGTTGCTTCCCTGTTCCTTTCACCCCCACCCCCCACTGTTCTTGAAGTATATTTCTTGGCTCTTCTGAGACCAGTGAGAATGTTATAATTTTGTTCTTGGAGTCAAATTGGGTGTTTCTTAAGAGAAACAGGACAAAATTCAGGATATATATATATATATATATATATATTATATATATATATATATATATTAGGGGCTGGGTTAGCTCAGTCAGTAGAGCGTTCGGCTAGAAACCACAAGGTTCCTAGTTCGATACCGGTCCTCACCAACTCAGCGTATGAGTAGCATAGGGATCTGTGCGGTAAAGTAAGGAGCTGATGGTAGGTGTGGCGCTCCACCTCAGATGATAAAACAATCTCCTTGGTCTAGCGCTATTGAAAAGGGGATAGACTCCTTCACTGACTGGCTGATACCGACTTTAGGCCGCCCCATCGACTTTACTTTTTTACTTTTATATATATATATATATATATACATATATGAGTGTGTGTGTAATTGTGTGGTTAAATAGATAAACAGAAAGTTCAATGTGATTATTCATAATAGAAAGTTGGATGGATGTAATAGGTAGATGGGAGGCTGGTCACAGGAATTCATAAAAACTCTGAGCATTCATCATGGTGTAATTGTTAGCAAGTTAGTCTCACTGATCCATTACTACTAAATAGTGAGTTTTATCCTTGCTGGATATTCCATACTTGTGGCCTTGTATTGAATGCTACCCATGGTGAATGGGTTGGGTAAATACAAAGTGGACCTCACAATGTTTTGTGTTGAAATATTGCTAATGCATTTTCAAACAGGGAATTAAACCTATTTGAATAATAGGTTGTCCTTTTAGATTCGCATACTTCCTTATGGCCATTCACTTCATTGTATATATATATATATATATATATATATATAAATTCAGGAAGAATTAAAAAGATATCAGTCTAGCTATATAAAGTAACCGAAATAAATGCCATTCAATCCCCCTGATGAAGGTGTTGGAGTAACACTGAAACCGCGGTAGGGAAACAACTTCTTTTACGACTATATATATATATATATATATATATTGTATATATATATATATATTGTATATATATATATATATTGTATATATGTATATGATATTGATTAAATTCATCTTTTATTATCCATTCTATTCTTTCTTTTCTTTATTCATTTTTCCTCATATTGTCGGATTCATTTCCAATTTCCATTTTTACATATATATATATATACACTCACACATATGGATATATATCTACACTCATGCATTATCATTGCTGAATTTGTGCTAGCAGCACAGATATCCATGACAATCTCTTTCCAACTGTCCCTATTCATTGCCCTAAAGAGGTCCTCTGTGCAGCACCCAGAATCTGCTTTGATAAAATTAATTGAATAAAAACTTAGAACTCAATACAACCTTCACATTAAAGTTTCCTGATGGTTTATGATGATAACTGACACCTGAAGAAGGCCACAGAGTACAACAGCCAAAATGTTGTAACTATAATGGCTAAGATAAGGGCACTTGTATAAATAAGTCAATGTAAAAAGTAAAGAATTCCTTTGATAAAGATCATTGAAGTTGAGTATGTCATTTTAACCCTTTGAAATTAACTGCAATCTGATGGAAAGGTGAATTGATAAACATTGGGTTGCCTCTATCTCAAGAGAGTGGCTGTACTCTGTCATACTCCCACTGAAAATATCTGACAACTCAAAGTTCAATATGGCTGACCTTGAAACTCAGGAAAGATGAGATGATGAGGAAACAAAACCTCAATAGCTCTCTCTCTCTTTTATATATATATATATATATATATATATATATATATATAAATATGTGTGTGTGTGTGTGTGTGTGTGTGTGTGTGTGTGTATATATATCTTGAGTTAAACCCATTTATTATTATTAGTTGTTTTGTGTAAATCATTTGTAGTTAACTTATATTTGTTTTTGTTGTTTTAGATAAATAATTTAAGAATTGTTTTTAGATAAATCAAATAACGTCTAATCTATATTGCAGAACAGCTACAATTAAATGGATTCAAAATGTGTGACATTCAATTCCCAAACATTGACTGAAATAACTTGAAATAAATCAGTTACAACAACATATTTTATATTGATATATTGATGTTTTTATTTATTGAATGTTATCATGGAAGAATTCTTACCCAATATATGTATTTACCCAACCCCTCCATATGAGTAGAATGTGACACAAAATCAATTTATTTAAATAGAGTTTAACAGGTTTTAATTAAAATTTTTCTTTCTTCTCCTGGACCAGTTACCATAGAAAACTTAAAGAACCCAGTCTGCTCTACCATTCCCAAGAATATCAGCACTATGTAAAATGCAAACAGTCTGGTCCAGGATTTGAACTCGGTTCCCTGTGTCCATTTTCTGCAATGATAACCATTACACCACAAACATCTATAAACATATTAGAAATGTAGAAAGTTTCCAAGTGTTTTTAAAGGGAAATATATCTTATAGTAGAGGTTAATGTTTTTTTAGGAGGGTTACCTAAAAACTGTTGTTGACTTAAACTTGTTTTTATTGCTTTATATAATTAATCTAAAAATTATTTTTAGATATATCAAATAATGTTTAATCTTTAACAGCTACAATTACAGGGGAGAGTCAAAAAATATCCACACTTTCAACATAATATATCTTGTCACACTGCATTCTGCGCATGCATGCTTATAGTTGGCACACTTGTGGTCACGGGATTGAAGTTTGAGCCTGATCACTCCATTTTGCTTGCTAACTTTACAATGTAAACATGGCTGCTTCACTAGCAGTATGCACCAAGGAAGAATAAAGAGCAGTAACACGTTTTTTCTAAGTCAGGGGCTGAAATTCATTGGTAGACTTTTAGAACAATACAGGGACAGTGGACAACCACATAAAAGGTTGTATAAGTGAATAGAAAAGTTTAAAAGTGGCCAGACAAGGGAAGTGGGCAGCCTTTCAACCTCCACCACTGAAGAGAAGATTCAACAAGCTTGAGTGATGGTATTTGTGAACTAGTGAGTTATTGATGAAATAGCTTGTTCTCTGTAGATTAGTCATGGTTCTGCCTATCAAATAATCCACGATGAGCTCGGCCTCCATAAAACAAGAGTGCAAATAATTTTTGACTCTCCCTTGTAGATGGATTCAAAATGTGTGACAGTCAATTCCCAAACATTGACTGAAATAACTTGAAATAAACCAATTAAAACAGTATATTGGTAATTGATCTTTTTATTTATTGAATGTTACTATACAATAATTCTTTTCCAATCTATAAATGAATTAGGTGGGTGCAACTTTTTCAATGCTTTTTTCTAACATAAAAATGTATATCTTATTGTAAGGGGTGATATTTTTGAGAAGGGGGATTCACAATCCTTA
>CM042175.1:21017504-21122504 GCA_023376005.1 Doryteuthis pealeii
TTGACCTGTTACTTCCTGTGCCAGTATATCATCAAGCAGATGTATAACATCCCAAAGTCTGGTGCCCCTACCCTTGCTTTTCGTTTACAAATTATTACCCAAATTACCTGTCTCTTCCGTTTTTGTCAAATCTTCCTTCGTCTTTGCAAAAAACTGGCATAGCTGTCAATCTTAGAATGAGTTCACGCCACAGTCATCACAGTGTCGGCCATTTTGATCTTCTATCTACCAATCTTTTTCTTCTTTCTTGATTTTTCTTTTTCCTTATTTTTCTGTCTTTTTATTTATGTTTTTTATGCGTTTTTATTTTTTTCTACTTCTCTGTCTTAATTCATTTTGCTTTACTTTTATTTTTATTGTTTTTTTATTCATTAGGTTGTTTTTGTGGATTTTTTCTTGGTTTTTATTTTGTTTTACTTTTTTCTTCTATTCATTCTCTGTTTCTCTATGTATCTTCTATATATTCCTTTATTTTCTATGTATGTTTGTTATTCTCTTTTTTGTTTTTATGTTCTTTCTTTCTTTCTTTCTTTCTTTCTTTTCCTTTGATCTTCTTGACTCTCTCTTTCCTTCTCTATCCTTTCGTTTCTTATTCTCCTTAATATTTTTCTCTTCTTTCTTTCTTTCTTTCCCTTTGATTTTAACTCCTTCTTTCTTTCTTTATCCTTTCATTTCTCATTTAATTTAATATTTTTCTCTCTTCTTTCTTTATCTTGAATTTTTACTCTCTCTTTTTTTCCTCTCACTTTTCGTCCACTTTAATATTTTCTCTTTTCCTTCTTTCTTTCTGCTTTCCTTTTTGTTTTTTTCTCTTTCGTTATTCATTTTATCTTATTTGTATGTTTGTATGTCTTTTCTTTTCTTTTCTTTTTTTTCTCTTTCTTTATTCATTTTGATTTATTCATATTTTTATTGTTTTTTATTCATTAGATTAATTTTGTGTTTTTTCTTGATCTTTATTATCTTTTTCTTTATATGGATCTATGCAACTCTTTTTTTTTTTTTGCTTTTCTTCATTCTTCTTCGAGGAGGGTCACTGTACTGTAGCTGGACTGCAACATCGGAGGAAGCGAGTTCAAACTCCAGTAGAGTTGTTACATTCACTTTCAAACTAATACTTTTCAGAAACGGATGAAACTCCTCACCCCCCCCCCACCTATGGGTTAAATAATACATCTACTGTTCTTCTACAAGGTTGGATTTGACACAATGGTTAATATGCCATTAAAACAAAGAAACTAAATCATAATTCTTTTTCTTTCATTTTTATTTTCTATTATTTATCACTCATTCAATCTATTTTTCTTCCTTTTTTTATATATTCTTTCTTTATTCAAGTTGGGTTTTATTTCCTTTTAATCATTAAAAAAAATTTATTATTCCTTTTTTTAATTTAAAAAATAATTTTTTCTCAATTCATATGCATTCTATTCATTTTGTATGTTTTTCTTTTTGGTATTCTTTTTTATTTTTCATTTTTTTCAATTTCCTTTTTTTCCTTTTTTATTCATTATTCCTTTTTTAAGTTTTTTTCTCCATTTTTTTTTATTCTTTATTCTTATTTCTTATTTTATTTATTTTTCCTTCTATCCTTCCTTTTCCTCATTATGAGCAAAGAAGATGAAAGATTTTAACCTGTCAGCAAAGAAATCCTCTTTTTAAGAGCTTTAATAATTATGGATTATCCTTGGTATTTCTTAAGTTGAAGGGTTGATTATTATTTTTTTATTTTTTTATAAAACCTTGTTCTTTTGGTTTGTGTATGGGTCACACCAGTTTCCTAAAAGAAAGATTTGTTGGCAAATGTGGCAATTTTTCAAAAGAAGATCTCAGTTAATTTAGAAAGATAACAATGTTTCCAGGGTTAATATTAAAATAAAAAATAAACAAAAAAAAATAATCTCCCATGGGCCTTCACTGGAAGAACCCTCCATACATGTGCAAGAAAAAGGACTGACTTCCGACGCCCAAGAGAATATCTCAGCCATTCGTGTTTAGGCCTTAACTGAGTCTAGTCGCTCCAACTAGTCAGGAAGATATTCCCTTGCCATTTGGTGGCTATGACCCGTGAATAAAGCCTAATTCATAAAACCAACTTCTGTGTTTGTCTCTTTCTTTTCGTTCCTTGAATTCCTTCCTTTTCAGCGTGACCACCAAATGAGATGGGGTTAAAAAAGAAAACCTGAAGAACACGCGACAAGAATATCCAGTTACCTTTAAACCTTTAAAACACCCAAACCTTTTGCTATCCCATATATTCTTTCCAAAAGTAAACTTGCTGAAAATAAAATTGCAACATCTGCAAAATAAAGAAAGATACCAATATGAACCTGGGTACAGTACATGCAGATAGAATATGCTCAGATAAAAAATGTCTTTGGCCATCTTGTGATGTAGTGACACTCATAAGAGAGCTTCTTGTGTTTTAGTTTCAGCTGATTCTTATGATTATTCTAACCTACAATAGGTTGGTTGGTTGGTTGGTTGGTTTTAGAGCATGTCAACCTTTGTTGTATCCATTTATTCTGAAGTCAGTTTAATCATTTTGATTTCAGTGCAAGCAACCAACCTATTAAAAATAATAGGTTGGTTGCTTGCATTTTATGGAATGTCAGCCCTTGAGTTATTTTATACCAAAGACATTTTGTTCTTTTCATTCTTGTTGGGTATTATTTTCAAAATTAATTTCTTTTAATTTTTAGAAATTCCTTTTCTTATATATTCAACCCATAGATAAGACCATAATATGTACTACCACTCTGCATCAGTGTGGACCTGGGAGTAATGGCAATGAAGGATTACTCCCCACTCCCTAGAGCTCCAGAACTGGAACCTCACGACCAGATACAGTTTAACATCATACACAAGACACTAAGATCCTCAGCCACCACCTAGTACATATGTGATAAAAAGGGTTTGCCATAAGAGCAATAGGGTCAGGACATATAGGTGCTAGGGATTAGCGGGACCAGTCAATTGATTGGAGGAACCTCTCCACCCAACTAACCCAAGTAAGGTCTAAGGTTATAGACTGCTCAGCCACCAGGATTCTATCCATAAGCCTCAGTCACCACCCACGGCCAACAAGTAGGCCTCATTGAGAGGGAGACTTACCCCTCTACAGAGGTCAGTGTATTTTACAGCCACAGTCAACAGAGCTCTTTTCAATAGGTAAATAATTTATTATATTAAACAGATCTATTTTACCCATAACTTTTTTTAGGTATTGAATTTTTTTATGTGGTCTTCAGGATTTGATATTTTTTAGAAATTTAATTATTAGGCACAAGAACATTTTTTTCTTCAAATTTATTTTCAAGTTTTTTTAAAATAAAATAAGCTATTCATTATAAAATGAAGTCATTAATGAATAAAGTGCTGAAAATTTCATAAAAATTGAAGAATTCCCTGATTTTTTAAAAATTGTTTTAAATCAAAAAAATTAAAGAATTTTTTTTATTATCTCCCTTGACGTAGTTGCCACAGAAAATGATGATTATATTTATTGCTTAAATCATAGATGTGGCCATCTTTTAACTGTACAAGGCAATAAATGATTAGACAATTTGGCAAACCCTTTTTATCACATATGTACTTTGATGCTCTATAAATGAGTGACAAGCATTTACCCATTATTAATATAGATGTGTGTAATTCTTGCAAATGACAAAAATATTTTATTATTTTTCATACTTATAAAATCAGTAATATTTTATATAATGGCTGAAATATTCAAAGAAGTAAAATACACCATCCTCATCAGATGCTGATTTTTTCCCTACAAATTTCAATTTAGTATTTGCTGTCCAAACTATTTAATATGCATGACAAAAAGTGCACCTAGTGATCATTGTATCTACTTTCTGCATTCTATAAATTAATTTGTTTTTAGTGTTTATGTTTGGTAAATTTGTCTGCGTATTTGCTGTTTTTTTTCCCCCGTCAGATTTCCATCGTAATTGTCAAGTTTTCCTTCCCTCGGGATTTGAAATTTCATTTAAATATGTAACAAGTGACAATGGTGAAGACTAAAATAAAAAAAAAACAAAAAAAGACCAAAAATGTTAAAAATCTCTTGAGTGTTTTTTTTTTCTTTAAAAATATTTCCTCTCGTGCAAAAATCAAAATCGTTATTCAAAACACAAGGCAATGAATCTGTCTCATTAATGAAACAGGCATGACCAGTTTGCAAAATCCCCCCCCCCTTTAATTATCACAACTCAGACAAATATATTCGAGGAACCACCACTTTCAATGCAATAGTAACAATGTTTATAGAGTCATCAAGTCTTGTGATATAGTAACACTTATACCAAGTTGTATATTTTGAGCACCTAATGAGGATTGAACTCACTACTCAGTAGTAATGGATCTGTGCGACTATCTTGCTAACCATTACATCTTGATAGGATGCCATCTCAGTTAACAAAAGTATTGTGAATCCTATAAAACCAACCTAAAACCACTCCCAAACAATTTGGTTGTTGGTTGTTTTGCTTTATGGCATATTAACCCTTTTCAAGTCATTTAATGCCAAATAAAGTAATTTTGATAAATACTCAGATTGCTTACAATACTTGCAGTTGCTTAAGTGGTGCTGAATACTCCTAAACCAATTACTTTTATTCTATCACTGGTTACAAACCGAAGATTAAAACCAGAACCTGTTTGGTGTATCCTTTTGTGGAACTGGTTGAAACATCCAACATCTGATTTTGTATCATATATAGTCTGACATCATAATTATTAAACAGGCTTCAGCATAACATAACCCAACAAGGGATGAAATGTCATTCTAGCAAATGATAATAAAAGAGATCAAAGTGTCACTTTACAGGAAGATCGTGATCTTTTTCATATTGACTATTTGAGGTTTACCGGGGGTTCTGCCACCTACGGTTGTTAAGACACATGACAACAGGCATTGGATTCGCCTCAGCATTAGCCATTCCTTAACTCTAGATAAATCTTGCTGCTGTCGCACACAGCTTTTGTAAATTATCGTGATATATATATATATATATAGTTATCCACAGACACGTGTTTTGACTTATCAATTCAGTGTGGCTAGACATGTGTAAGCTACCTACAGCCGAGATAGAACTCAGATCGATTCAGCATCAGTCGGACAGCTTAACCACTTGGCCATCATCACCCAAAAAAAGCATTCATATGTATAATTTTATATAGAAATCAATTAATGTAAAACAAGAATAAGAGTAAAGTCTTTTTAATCTAATGTAATATTTTATCATATTAAAACTTAAATATTTGCAATTAAAAATACTTTTTGAATAGATGTATTTCACTCATAAATGGGATCCTAATGAGTACTACCATTCCAGGTAAAGAAGTAATAATCAATAAAGGTGTATTCCACCCTCATTAGATGTGGCTAAACCAAACAGATATTTATAAACGTTATCAATACTCTGTGCCCTGGTTACAGTTGGCTCTTCGAACCTACAATTGGTTGGTTGGTTGGTTGGTTGGTTGGTAAGCTGCTTGGCTCTGTTGGTTGGCTGGTTGATTTTTTACAGCATGTCAACTCTTTTATTATTTTATTCTCAAAGTTTGATAATTATGATCTCAAAATGTACCTTTGTAGGTAATTATTTCATAATATCTGTTATGATTTTAGTAGCCATCTTTTAGGCTTCAAGCAAGAGTACTCATCAAGCGGAGATCCTTTGTGCAAAGCAGAGTGTGATCCTTGGTAAAGAATCCTTTGGTTTTTCCTTGGTGCTCCTCAATCTGGCAAGTCCTTAGCCATTGATTGTAAATGGATATCTCTCAGTATCAGCGATTAAGTAGTTAACCAGCCATGTATTCAGGCTGTTGATTGGTTGAGGTATAAACCATGTGACCTCGCTTAGTCTATAAATTTAAGTGGTTGATTGCAGCACGGCTTATATACAACAAAATATTCCAACAACATAGGTAAATAATTCATAATATCAAACAGATCTATTTGACCCATAGAGAGGACACCAAAAGGTAGTATCATTCCAGTTTAGATTGAACCTGGGAGTAACATCAACAAAGGGATATTCCCTAAATCTCCAGAGCTGTAGTTTAACAATTATAGTCTCCAATTATATAAATGAATCTCTACAGTCGTTTTAAAGAGGCAAATAATTTATGATCTCAAACAAATGTATTTAATCCATAAATGGGATCCCAGCAAGTACGCTCATTTCAGGTCAGAGTGGACCTGGAAGTAATGGTAAGGAGAGGCTGATTCCCACACTCTCGAGCTCCAAATCTGCTACAACTAAAAATTATCTGATTGCATATAATTTCAAATGTCTACTGGCAGATTGACTGTATCCTCTGAAGAGGAGACCCTCATAAAAGTTCTGGTATAACATTAAATTGAATTTAATGGTGAGACTCCAGTTCTGTAGAGTACTCTACTCCTTCATTGCCATGTACACTCTAATTTCTTTGTTTAATGGCATATCAACCTTCATGAGTTATTTAATGTCAAAGCGATCTTTGTAAAAGTAGACATACTATTTAACCCATAGCTTGGGATGAGAGAGTTTATACCTTTCCAAGGGTATTAGTCTGAAAGTAAAAGTCTCTCAGGAAACGCTGTCATTATTATCTTTCTGCCTAGCTGCTTAGTATACAAGTGAGTAGGGTAGGTTGATTTTTCACTTTTTTTTTAATATCAAATTCTCTCAAATAGTGAATGCTGTGTTGCTATAATAAATACTGATACCAAAAACTAGATCTTGTACTTGCACAATTGTTTGAGGAAATAGCATCAAAGATTGTCAATTAAAATGCACTAAAAATCTTCGTTTTTGCAACATATGGCCCAGAAATTGGTTAGAAAATGTAGCAATATCAATATTTAGAACAGAAATTTATTTTACTGAGTTGAAACAAATAAGATATTATAACTAGAATTAAAATTGAAAATATCCCCCATCATCGCCAACACCTCCAATATATTGCTTTTTACCTCATTAATTAACCTGTAACAGGGATAACATTTTAAAAGAATGAAATCTATTTCCTCAAATGAAGGTAAAGTTTTGAAGGAAAATATTTTGTGGAGTAATTTTTTATGTTAATTTGCAACTTTCGTCTCATGGGAGACATTACAGTTCCAAAATTGACCTACCCAAGTGAGGTCTAGCCAAGTTTGCCTCTTCTTGTTCTGGTTTCACCTTCTTCTGGATTCACAGTGTTAGGGAGTATATTCCATATTTTCATGCTCAGCATATTAGTATATGGCTTAAAAGCCGCCTCATCGGGTGGCAATTAAGCTAGCTTCTACAAAAAGCAATAATAAAACTACAGAAGAACTCAAAACAGATCGCTGCATTTAATTATTAGGACTGGAGTTTGAACTTGCTTATGACAATGTTGCACACCAGCACATTAGCCATTACACCATGTGTACTCCCCTGCAGACAGACAGACAGACAGACAGAGAGTTTCCATTAAAAGTGATTGGATTATTGATAGAATAGCACTTCTTACTAGGATCAGAGTGTAGTATCTGTGTACTGCACCTAACATCAACAGTTCTCTCTCCATTATTTCTGATTAGGATCCATATAGCATCTGTGCATCCTGCTTAGGATCAATGATTCTCTTCCCATTACTTCTGACTAGGATCAAGGTGTAGTATATATGTACTGTTCCTAGGATCAACAATTCTCTCTCCCTTACTTCTGACTAGGATCTCACCCTGTTGGCTGGGGCTGTAGAATACACCGACTGCATCTCTGCAGAGGGGTAAGAACCCCCAATAATGCTGTAGAACCCAACCAACCAACCATCTAGTTATGGTTCTATACATAAGCCAGCAAAAATGTTAAATCTCCCCACCCCTTCTTATTATTGGGGTGTGTCCCCATGGAGTAGTGGCTAACGTGCTTGACTGTGACGTTATAGTAAACAAGTTCAAACTCCAGATGTGCTGTTACATTCTCTTTCCAAACTTTAAGAAAAGTATGGACCCCCTAATAAATAGTTCAACTACTGTTCTTCTACAAGGATGACTTTATCATTAAATAATCTATGAAAGAGGAAATATCATTAAACAAAGAAACCATCTTCTTTCTTTTTCTTTTCTTCTCTGTGATAGATTCTTTCTTTCTTTCTTTCTTTTTTCTTTCTTTCTTAGACCAATGTACTTAATGTTATTCTAAGCGATAAAAAATTTTCCAATTTTCAAAAAAAATTTTCATTTGGTTTTAAAATTTTTTGAATGTCAGCAAAAGTAACGAAACAAAATTTCAGCACGCTTAAAAGATAAGTTTAATAAAATTAAACACCAATTAATGATAATTATGATTGGTACACCCCCCACATATATATAGGGATATGTTGTAAAAACCTAAATGTTGAGGTATGGTATTAGAGTAAGACTGGTATAGGATTTAATGATCCTTCATAATTTTCTAGTGTATGTTTATTAACAACAACATTACTTAACAACATCTGTGCATTTTTTAAATTTCTTACTCTGATATACTGTCAATTCACTTCCCTATTTTAATTGATACATACGTATATATATATATATATATATATATATATTATATATATTATATATTTGCTATATTTACAAGTAATGAGTGCTAAATATCATTGATAGAGCATGTATATCTTTGTTACATACCGTAAACATAGTCAATGATGCTTGTTAACTGTCAGTTAATCTCAAATACGATCCTCAAAAATATATATATATATATTATATATAATATATATAATATTATATGTAGGTGGATGGTATTAAGTGTTTCCTTCATAGGATTCAACATCGTGAACATGTGAAATTATTTTAAAAGGCGAATGTGCATGAACAAGCATTTTTAACAAACATGAAAATGAATTTGAAAACACAAATCAGTGAGATGGTAAAGTCATATCAAGTAGACTGAAAGTCTTCAACCTTTCAAAAATCAGACTTGAAGAGGAAATGCTGGAATAAATCTAAATTTATTACTGGACTAAAGTACTCATATATTCATATATATATTTATATATATATATATATATATATATATATATATATATATATAAAAAAATGGACTCTCTCGTCAATTGTCAATGGATGAGTGTTCATTGATGAACAACCAATACAGTGATTTGTTTATAGTGGTGAAGGCTTGTGTAGAACCATTCCACACTTTTTGGTACAGTCGATAGGAAAGAATTGGTGCATCAAGGAATGCCATGAACCCAATCAACGACCGACCTCAGGAATTTTGAATTCTGAGTTATCCCTCTCCTAGACTGGTTACCTACCCAAGGTTAAAGAGCCCAGTCTGCCCTACTATTTTACCCATAGCTGGGGGGAGAATATATGGATTCATACCTTTCCCAAGGGTATTAGCGCTATGTGAAATGCCAATGGCTTCGTCTAGGAATTGAACTTGAACCGACGAGTCCATTTTCCACGACTCTAACCACTAGACCACACGCCTCCATTATATATATATATATATATATATATATATATATATATATATATATATATATATATATATATATATATGTATGTATGTATGTATGTATGTATGTATGTATAATATATATATATATATATATATATATATATATAAGGGTAGCATAGACATGAAGTCAATGGACTTAGTAACTGAGACTTTCTTGCCTATGCACTTGATTTGAAAATCACAAAAGCGAGAAACTATCAGTAACCAAGTGTCGTTGAGTTAATGTCTATGCTACCCTAACTTAGATATATATGCTCTATCAATAATATTGGTCACTCTTTTTATATATATAAATATAGCATATTATATTATCAATACTAATATATATATATGTATATATAATATGTACATGTATACATATATCTGTATAGAAATTTGCTTGTGATTTAGATTTCTAAGGCCAACCTATTAATGCAAAATTTTGCACATAGATTCTTCAAATTGTTTATGCAAGTTTGTCTTGTCCAGTACCCCACCCTTTCTTTGTTTGTGTTTGACCCCTCGTGATTGAGTTCGGCTTATCAAATTGTCCAATGGTGTGGCCCAGACAGCAACCTTTTTTCTCCTCCTAACACTGACTCACTCCACTTTCCTATGTTAACAACCAAAACCTTAGACCATGTTCCAATAAATTGTCTGAACAACACGAGACCATCTCTTTTGAAGCTTTATCATAATTCTTGCTCTTTCTTTCCTTCTTTCTCTTCTCTCCCCCTCCTCCCATTCAAATATAGTTAATTTTACCCTCACATAAACAGTCGATGGCATGATCAAATTTGGCTAAAATAAGAGAGAAAATATATGCCCTCTTTGAACGGAAATTAGTGTAATACAAATTCATAAGATAACATGCAAACAAGTTCTATAAAATTTCATCTTTAACATTCAACATTTTCATATCTAAACATAAAGTTGCAACAAGGTTGACTGCTCTACATAAGAATTAGTGGGTATTAGTTTGTGTCATATATGAACAAAGTATCACTACCAACACTTGAGTTGAAACACTGATCACCAGAAAAAGAAAATGGCTGACCTCCATCTATACATATATAAAAGGCAGTTGTGTGTATGTATTTCCAGAGGAAACTACGAAAATATAACAATTAATGACAAAGTAAATATATATATATATACATATTCACTACCACTGTGCTGGATTAACGCAAGGTCTTTTTTTACGTGAGGATTTTTATGGGGCATTCAGCAGGGATCCAACTCATGATTCAGTAGTAATGGATCTGTGAGATTAAATAATTAAAAAAACCCTCCTGCCAGACAATGCTGGGCAACCACTTCTAGTTTGATATGAATAGAGGTACCATGCTGCTTGGATCGAAGGACTTACAATTATAGACTGGCCTGTGCTTCAAGCAACTCGTTCATTTATCTTTATTTCTGTACCATAATTTATCTAATTTTTGGTTGTAATTGAATACATATATAGTTAAATTGTTCTTCTATCATTTACATTATGTACATGTGATGTTACAACAGTTTAAACCAATACTAAGTCCTTATAATGCATTAGTGCATCCATATTTACACTAACATTGAACATGGTTGGATTTTACAGCTTGTCAACCCTTGGGTTATTTTATGCCAAAGACGTTTTTGTTTTATTTTTTTTTATTAGATAGTCAACTTTTTTTAAAAACTCATTTTTTAAAAAGCTCTGTTTAATTCATAGATGGAAACCTAACAGGACAGTAATGACAATGAAGGTTTACTCCACACTCCTCAGAGCTCCAGAATTGGAACTTTTCCACCAGATGCAGTCTAGTGTCATGCCCATAACACTAAGACCCTCAGCCACAACTTTCAGGAAAAATACTTATAAGAGTAATTAAAGAAATATGGTTGGGACAGTCATATCGGTGCTAGAACTTGACTTGAGTAGTGGATTGATCAGATAGGGGCTTCTCTGATCCCCTGTCTAGTCCAAGTAAGAGCCACCAGGTTTCCATCCTGAAGCATCATGGGTTACCACCCATGACCAACCTGCTGCAGAGGTGCAGTTGGGGTACTTTACAGTCCCAGCTGACAGTGCTGTTGAACATTCTGTAAGGAAAGAAAGACAAGTAATTCTCATGAACAATGCACATATCAATGTTTAATAAACATTGCATATAACAGAATATGTCACAATGGGTCTGTAAAGGGTATCAAAAGGGTAAGAGAAGTAGAAGAAAGGTTTTCACTTGTTTTTCATATCAGGAAGGAAAGACAAACACATTTTTCATTTAAAAAATATATTTTGGTATTATCTACTTCAAACTGGTAAGAAAGAATATTAAAAAATTTTTTTTCAAACTCAATTTTTTAAAACTCATTTTTTCTATTTAACCCATAGATGGGACCCTAACAGGTAACATCACTCTGGGTCAGAGGGGTCCTGAGAGTAATGGTGATGATGGGGTACTCCACACTCCCCAGAGCACCAGAATTGGAACTTCATAACTAGATGCAGATTAATGTCATATACATGACAATAAGACCCTCAACCACCGCTTTTTAGCACATACATGATAAATAGGATTAGGGGTTTGGCATAAGGGTAATAGGGTTGGGACAATCATATAGGTGCTAGGGCTTGATGTGACCAGCTGATTGATCAGAGAGGGCCTCTTTGACCACCTGTCTAGCCTAAGTAAGGGCCAAAGTGGAGTGTTGCATGTCATGGACTGCTCATCCACCAGGATTCCATCATTAAGCATCACGGGTTGCTGCCCACAGTCAACAGGTGGCCTCATTGAGGGTATTTTACCCCTCTGTAGAGGTGCAGTCAGTGTATTCTACAGGATCAGCCAGCAGGGTGATCATATAATTTTGTGCAAAAAAATCTTAAGTAACAACTATGTAAAAAATATAAATATATATGTATAGCAATTGCCCTATTTCTAGACATAAAATAACCCAAGATTGGTTGACATGCTGTTAAAATGAATAAATCAGTCAATCCATTTGGCAGATAATTGTTTTGAGGTCAGATTTTGACTTTGCCTAAAGAGTTTGGCCTGGATGACATGTGAATCTGTGGACAGAGTTATCCTATATCCTACTGTGGAGGTGTGTGGTATAATTATTATCATAGTAGGAAATGGACATGTCAACCCAAGTTCAAATCCAAAATGAGGCCGTTTGTATTTCTCATAGCACTAATGCTCTTGGGAAAGGTATGTATCCAACTATTCTTCCTCCAGCTATGGATAAATAGTAGGGCACACTGGGCTCTTTAAACTTAGTTAGGCAACCAGTCTAGAAGGAAAACTCTGAATTCAAACCTGTTGAACCCTCCTTAAGGAATTGACCATGTGTCACACCCTTCTTGTGTGAAGGGGTTGGCAAATATATATTTATCCTAATGTGTTGACTAAACTTGGGAATTAATATACTGACCTGTTGGACAACATCATCTATCAGTAGGGATATTATCCTTAGCTAAAGAGCCCTTGTTGAGGAAAGTTACTATGTCTCTATTACTTGGTCCCATGGGATACAGTTTATAGATGTATGGGGATCAGATTTATCTGAAAAGTCTGGAAAAGTAGAGGACATATTAAGAGAGTAACCAAGATATAAACATGGAATCAGAAAGAATGGAGAAAGGGAAAATACAAAAGTAAAGTAAAAGATTTCTTAGAAAATATGATAAAATAGGACAAACAAAAAAAATGCTAAAAGAGAAGTGAGGGAATGGATGAGGTAGAAAGAAGGGTGACTAAAAAAAAAAAATAAGAAAGAAAAGCAAAATACAAAACAATAAAAAAAAGAGACTGGAGAGTAAGTTGGGAGAGCAAGGAGAGAAGTATGTAAATGGATACATTGGCATAGGAGAGCACACAAGGGCACACAATCTCGGAAATGCAATGAATAAATGAATACGAAACAAAGAAACTACAAAAACAGACAAATTCAAACGAATATAAACAAACCTGAATAGATTCCACCACTAAACCAATCTAGCCATCACCTTGTCACTACTTCAATCTGATTTTGGTACTGTCATCGCCTCTTAGAGAAAATGGCCATCGAGGCTGGAAACGGCCATCGAGGCTGGATGTTCAATGTTCTGCTTTTTACAGATGCCAATTAAATGTATACAATGCTTTAACCTCCCTTCATGGTACTTGTCCTTCCTCCAGCTATGGGTAAATACCAGGGCTAACTTGGCTCTTTAGACTTGATAAGGTAACCAATCTAGGAGAAAGAAAACTGAGTTCAAACCAACTGTACTAAATTGATGCAATGTTTTAAACTCTATATATTGTATTTGTTCCTACTTCCCAGCTATGGGTAAATATCAGGGCAGACTGACCTAATCTAAATTCAAACCAGCTGAACTCTGCTTAAAATTTCTTGGCTGCTTGGTTAGTTTTACAGTCTTATCCATAATTTGACTTGTACCTCCCGCAGCTATGAGTAAAGTATGAGTAAATAGCAGGGCAGACGGGGCTTTAGCTTTGAAAAGGCAACCAGTCTAGGAGAAGAAATGTTACATAATTCGTTGGTAGCCTACAAATTATGTCTGTAAGTGTAGTAAGATTCAAATAAGGGTATGGTAAATGGAAATTTACCATTAACCATTAAAAAAAGTTACTGACGGCAGTTCACCTTTCGCTGACCTGGGTGCCGATTTCTGATTGGCTAAAGGAAATGTGTGAAATGGAACTGGCTAAGTTAGATAGATTTTGGCTGTTAGTAGAAAGGAGCAGACATGAGGGTTGTTTGCTCCCAAGATGCCATTTTCTCACCGCATAGTTATAAAACCCTTTTGGGCTAATAAAGATGTTTTGTGAAATAATCAATTCTTGCTTAAATATTACAAAACAAGAAATGAGCATAAACAACCCAGCCCAGCATAAGGAAGAAATCAACCCCGAAGAAAAATGGCTGTCAATGAAATGGCCCCACATAAGAACACTCAACTCATCCACTCTCTCTTCCCCATTATATACCTGATATAAAAGTAAGTAAATAAAGTCATTGGGGCGGCCTAAAGTCGGTATCAGCCAGTCAGTGAGGGAGTCTATCTCCTTTTCAATAGCGCTAGACCAAGGAGATTGTTTTGGCGTCTGAGGTGGAGTACCACACTCACCATCAGCTCCTTACTTTACTGCACATATCCCTGTGCTACTCATACGCTGAGTTGGCGAGGGCCGGTTTCAAACTAGGAACCTTGTGGTTTCTAGCCAAATGTTCTACCGATTGAGCTAACCCGGCACTGATACCTGATATAAAGTGGGTATATAACAGAAAAACTCTGAATTCAAAGCAACTGTACTAAATGCATACATTTCAACCTCTCTATATGATATTTGTTCTACCCTTCACAGCTATGGGTAAATAGTAGGGCAGACTGGGTTCATCTAAATTCAAACCAACTGTACTCCACTTAAAATTTCTTGGTTGGATGGTTAGTTTTGCAGCCTCATCCAGAATTTGACTTCTCTACATGGTACTTGTTCATAGCCCAGCTATGGGTAAATAGCAGGGCAGACTGAGCTCATCTGTATTCAAACCAGTTGTACCCACAGATATTGAGTACTCTCTTAATAATACTGTATATATTGGCTAACTACTTTCTCATCAAGTGAGATAGTGTGGTAATATATATATATATATATATATATATATATATATATATATATATATATATATAAGTCATCCACAGACACTGTGTTTCAAAGTTTCACGTCTCATCAGTGCAGCTAGACATAGCAACTACTTCTGACTAGGAGTGAAATCCAACTGACTTTTCATCTGCCCGGTTCCTTAACCCCCTGGCTGTCAATAGCTGCCATTAAGGAGCGGTATTTTAACTGATAAATACATACATCTGTATATATATTTTACGATCACAAGAGAGATCAAATCTGTTAACAACAGACTATGATTGTTTTATTACACTGGCAGCGAAAGCCTTTTAAAATCACTCCTAGAGAGCTCTACTGGGTTTTGGGAGCATATAATATATATATATATATATATATATATATATAAATGTGTGTGTGTATATATATACGACGAAGTATAGGCCTATTGCAGTTATTACATGAATATTGATCTGAAATTTCCATTGATATTTATTACTGGATTAAGTGTATTGACACAAAATGTGATTGTTTCCTCTATTGAGTATTTTCTTCTAATTTCAATGCTTCTTTTATTTTACCGTTCCAGAAAAATCATCATCACCATCAACATCAGGTCATGCTAACAGCATGGATTCCCATGATTCTCTCACCACCTGTACCTATTGTTTATTGCCCCAGGCATCCAGTATTTGCTCAGAGCTGGCTTATACTGGTGTGTCCATGTGTTGGTGTCCACAGGAAAATGTTACTCATGAGTCCATTGTTGCTTCTCCAGCTGTGACCAGCATGTGTTGTTCATGTTACTTGGATGGCTTGTGTGATAGGAGGTAAGTGGTCATACAGCTTGTTTTTTTTGTGGGTAGCTGCTCCAAGGATTTATTCAAGACAGCACCCAGCATCCTTATTCACTGAATTAAGGGCATTACCACAGGTGGAGATTAAATAGAAAACATTTTTATTCTTTAAGCTGCAGATTTCATGATATGTTTTTTTTTCTCTCTTTCTTTTCTTTTCTTTACTCTATTTGTTTGTGTTGTTCATTTTCATACTTTTCTTTCTTTTTCATTCATTTATTTCTTCCTTTGTTTTTTCCTTCCTGCCTTCTTTTCTCTTTTTCTTTTACTCTAAGATTTATAAGTTCATATAATAACTACGGTTTGCACAGCTGCATGGCTTCCAACAAAACCTTCATCAGATGATGACTCTTGGGTCAGGGTTTGTCTTTTATCCTTTCAAATTCTGCCGATTCTAGTCAAATAGACAAACCTGCTTTTAGGTTTATTTAGCCGGTCCTAGTAAAATAGACAAACCTACATTTATGTTTATTTTACTGTCCCTTTAAATATTTCAGGTAATTTTAAAAATAACAACACTGATTTAACACAAAAGTTCATTAATATTTATATTTTGTGAATGATAAAGATACAAAAAATTCTTCTAAATGAAAATATACATACCATTAATAACTTTGTGATCAAACCTGTGAATTTAAAAAAAATTAAATTGAATTTTTTTTTTTTTAAGCGGAAAATGGAATTTTACACTATCAATAAACATAAAATTGTAACCCTAACCCTAACAATAATTCTTGTTGATATTTATTAAAATTTAATATAATTTTTTCATTCCAAACGCAAAGCATGTAAAAATTTGTTTACATTACCTTTTATAAGGTAAGATGTTAAACATGGAATGCCCAGATGTTAGCTTTTAGAACTAGCTAAATAGTCTATTCATATCCTTTCTTTCACATTTTCTCATTTTTTGTCTTCATTTTCTGTCTTTCTTCATTTCTTTCAATTCTTCTTTTATATTATCTTCACTTCTTTTCATTCTTCATATTTTTCATTTGCATCCTGTCCTTAATGTTCTTTCCTTCTATTAGGGAAGTGTGACACTCAAACACACCACTTCTTCTTCTTCTTCTTCTTCTTCTTCTTCTTCTTCTTCTTCTTCTTCTTCTTCATCTGCATCATCTTTTATGCATGTGTCTGTTATGAAGTGGTAATCCTCACACACACACATGCTCACACACAAACACATACATATGCACACATACATGCACACATATATACAAGAGAGATTCAAAAATTATCCACACTCTTGTTTTATGGAAGCTGAACTCATCATGAATAATTTGATAGGCAGAACCGTGACTTCTCTGCAGAGAACAAGTTACCTTATCACTGATAACTCACCAGTTCGCCATTACCATCAGTGATGGGAGTTGACAGTCATCCTGCTCCCTCTTCATTCATCATGCTTATCCAGCCACTTTTAAACTTCTCTATCCACTCTTACGTACTCTTTCTACATGGTTGTACACTGTCGTCATATTGTGCTAAAACCTCTGATGAATTTCAACCACCTTAGGGCACTTCTTTGGTACATACAACTAGTTGAGCGGTCATGTTTACACTGTAAAGACAGCAAGCAAAATGGCATAATCAGGCTCAAACTACAATCACGTGACTATAACAGTGCCAACTATAGAACGCAGCGTGACATTAATAAAGATATGCTAGGGTGAAAGTACGGATAATTTTTTTGTCTCTCTTGTATACATTGTGTATTTTGGCAGTGAGTTATTATCTAAGCAGGCATTAGACCATGGAGTATTGCAAATATTCAAGTCTATTTGTCCCTTGGGATGAGTGACATGGTTGAAAGTGCATAGGTAAAAAATATGAGACACTTTATCTACCATCTGTAACCCAATATATAGAAAGCACCAAAAGTCTTGAACATCTACACTTGAAGATCATAAACAAGCATTATTCATTGGTCTTTAATAAAACCGGATTATATATATTATATATATATATAATATATATATATATATATATACATACATATATATACATATATTGTAACTCATTGAGAACAATTAAAAAATAAATGACGTAAAATAAATATTCCTGTTTGTCTTATTTCCTTTTTGTTAATCTTTTATATATATATATATATATATATATATATATTTGGGAGAATATGTGTTTTAAATGAAGTCGAACCTAATTTATGAAAGTTAATTAATTGATAATTAATTAATTAGGCGGGATTACCTATTAAATTTAAGGCTAAACAAATCGAGAAAAATCAATCTCTGTATGTACATTTCGGCCTACAGAGATTGATTTTTCTCGATTTGTTTAGCCTTAAATTTAATAGGTAATCCTGCCTAATTAATTAATTATCAATTAATTAACTTTCATAAATTAGGTTCGACTTCATTTAAAACACATATTCTCCCAAATATTGTCGGCTGAAAATAGCCATATCACAAACATCGTCTGTTTGTTTACTTCTCATATATATATATATATATATATATATATATATATATAAGATGAACAAAAAAAATATAGTTTAGTTTGGTTTCTTTATCTAATGCTATATCAACCTTTATGGGTTATTCAACGTCAAATATTTAAGTATTATTTAATCCATAGCTGGGAGATGAGGGTGTCCATACCTTTCCCAAGTGTATTAGTTCAAAAGTGAAAATGATAGTATGACTGGATATTAAACTCACTTACTACAATATCACAATCCATCCCATTAACCACTCCCCCATATCTGTCTATATAAAGAAGAAAAGAAAAACATAAACACTGGTTAATACTCAGGTGTTACAACCCATTCCACATCAATGTCCTTGTGTCAAACTAAGTTGAAATTTGCTGAAAGAAAGAAAAAAAGAAAGTGAGAAAGAAAAGGGATGAAAAAAGAAAGAAAGGAAGAAAGAAAAGAGATGAAAAAGAGAAAGAAAAAGGAAAGCAAGAAAAGGGAGGAAAGAAAGAAAGAAAAAAGAAGAAAGCAAAAAAGAAAGAAGAAAGAAAGGGAGGAAAGAAAGGAAGAAAGAAAGAAAAAGAAAGAAAAGGGAGGAGAGAAAAGAAAGAAAAAGAAAGCAAGAAAGAAGAAAGAAAAGGAGGAAAGAAAGAAAGAAAAAAAAGAAAAAAGAAAGAAAGAAAGAAGAAAAGAAAGAAAAGGAAAGAAGAAAGAAAGAAAGGAAAAAAGAAGAAAAAAAGAAAGAAGAAAGAAAGGGAGGAAAGAAAAGAAAAAAGAAAGCAAGAAAGAAAGAAAGAAGAAAGAAGAAAGAAAAGGGAGGAAAGAAAAAAAGAAGAAAGCAGAAAAGAAAGAAAGAAAAAAGAAAAAGAAAAAAATGGTGCCATTTTTGGTTTAGAAGAAAATTAACATTTTTATTAAAAAATTTCTTTGAATTTACTTATTTGCAAATGTCATGCATTGTAACAGCAGCAAGCTAACCAGGGTTCGTTTAGCTCAGTTGATAGAGTATCTGATTAGAAACCACCTGTTTCGATACTGGCCCTCACCAACTCAGTATATGAGTAACACAGGGATTTGTGTGGTAAAATGAAGAGCTGATGGTAGGTGTGGCACCCCACCTCAAATACTAAAACAATCTCATTGGTCTAGTGCTAGTGAAAAGGGGATAGACTCACTTGCTGTTTGGCTGATACCGACTTTAGGCCACCCAGAAAACCTTACTTTTAATATATATATATAAATCATTTATGTTTTTTGTTTCTTTTGTTTCTTTTTTTTTTGTTGTTGTTTCTTTTTCTTTCTTTCCCTTTTGTTTGTTTATTTGTTTGCTTGCTTCTTCTTTCTTTTCTCTTTCTTCTTTCTTTCTTCTCTTTTTGCTTTTTTCCTGTTAACTTCCACTAACACTTTTCTTTGTTTTTTCTTCTTTCTTTCATTTTTCCCTTTTCATTTTTTCCTTCCTTTTTTTCTTTCCTTTCTTCCTTTTTTGTTTCTTTTACATCATTTTCTTTTCTTTCTTTTTCCCCTTTCTTTCTTTATTTCCTTTTTCTCTTTTCTTACTTTGCTTCCTCTTTTTTTTCATTCTTTCTTTCTTCCATTTCGTTATTTTTTCTCTCTTTCCAACTTCTTTTTTCTCTCTTTCTTTTTATCTTTCTTCTTTCTTTTCGCTTTTTTTCTTTCTCTCCCTTTTCTTATTCTTTTCTTTGCTTTCATTCTTTCTCTCCTCCTTCTTTTTTCTCCATTCCCTTTTCTTTTTTTTCTTTTTTTTTCTTTCTTTCTTTCTTTATTACCTTTTTATCTCTTTTCTTTCTTTCTTTCTTTCTTCTTTACTGAGATTTTACCTAGTTCTCTGATCATTTCTTTCTTCTTTCTTTCTTACCTACCTTTTCTCATTTTCTAAATTACAATCAGTTTTCCCCCTTGGCCATGTCCTTCTTTTTTTCCTTTACTTTCATCCCTTTTTTCTCATTCTTTCTTTCTCTCTCCACATTTTCTCATTTACCAATCAATTTCTTACCCCCCCCCTGCACCCCCTGGCCATTCCTCTCAGAATTCTTCTTTACCCAAAGAAGATACCATAAACATGACTCTACACTCTGAGAATCATTTATCATCTCGGTACTTTGCCATAAAACTTTCAGTTTGGCTTCAACCAGTCACATCACTACAAGTAATTACCAATGACTCTTTCCTTGCACAGCAATAACCAACATTGAAATTAGATGTAAATGATATGCTTGATGATTTCAATAGGTTTTAATGGCTACACCACACAGCATACTAAGCTTACTAATGGTTCTATTAGAAAATTACAACTATAATATACAGAATTCTATGTCACTAAATGAATCTTATATATATAATATATATATATATATATATATATATATATATATATATATAAAACACATATATAAGTGTGTGTATTATACACACACACACACACACACACACATATATACATATATAAACACACACACACACACACACATACATATGTATCCTTTCTTTTACTTTCTTTCTGTCTTTCCAAACTCTTTTTTATATATGTATATATATATATAAGTGTGTATTATACACACACACACACACACACACACACACACACATATATATACATATATAACACACACACACACACATATGTATCCTTTCTTTTACTTCCTTTCTGTCTTTCCAAACTCTTTTTTATATATGTATATATATATATATATAAGTGTGTATTATACACACACACAGACACACACACACACACATATATATATATATACATATATATAATACACACACACACACACACACACACACACACACACACACACATATGTATCCTTTCTTTTACTTTCTTTCTGTCTTTCCAAACTCTTTTTTATATATGTATATATATATATGTGTGTGTGTGTTATATAACACACACACACACACACACACACACACACACTATATATATATATATATATATATATATATATATATATTACACAACCTCTGGCTGGAAAATCACATAGGCAGTTACCAAGCTGATTTCATGTCTTTGCTACCCTAACTTAGAGATATATGTGCTCTATCAATAAGATTACGCAGTCTTAACTTATAAATATAGCAAGGTATATCATCAATATTAATAATATATATTATAGTCATCCACAGACACCATGTTTCAACATATCACATCTTTTCAATGTGACTACTTAGCAGATTACCTCCAGCTGGGATCGAAACCTGACCGATTTTTCATCAGTTAGAGTTCTTAAGCCCTCGGCTATCAACACTTACAAGCAAGAAGTGGAAAATACATACATAGGTATATATATCAAGGTCACCAGAGAGTTCATATCTGTCAATAGGAGAGCCTTGCTTAAGCGTATATAGTGAACGTCAGCTAAATTCCCTTCCAAAGGGTTCTACCAGGTTTGGGAGCATATATTTCAGTCATCCAGAGACACCATGTTTCAACATATAATGTCTCCTCAGTGTGGCTAGACTTAGAAGATTACCTCCAGCCAGCCCGACCACTTTTTCATCAGTCAGAGTTCTTAATATCTTGGCTATCATCACCTACAAGCAAGAAGCAGAATTCTAACTGATGAATATTCATAGGTATATAAGGTAAATTCAAAAATTATCTGCACTCTGACAACCGTATTTATACAATACATACATATATATATATATATATGTGAATGTATATGATGGATGTTGGGAAAATTTTGAGGTTATCTCGAAAGCGTAGAAAAGGATCAAAATTCAAAATGAGGAATATTATGTTATGTTTAATCTTATTTATTAAACCTAATATTTCAGGTAGACCTCTGTCTTTTATCAAAGAGTTTTGTAGAATTAAATAAATAAATTTATAAATAAGATTAAAAACAGCACAATGTTCATCACTTTGAATTTTGGTTATTATTCCTTATCTTATATTTTTCCATGCTTCCAATACAACCCCCATCCCCAAATTTTCCCAGCATCCATCACATATATCTATAAAGAAGCATATGTGGACTTCCTAACAACATCATACATATATATATATATATATATATATATAGACACACATATATATATATATGCATATATATATATATATATATATATATAGTAGGTGCAGAATGTAATGGTTACTGTTGTAGGAAATGGACACAATGTAGACGACTTCAAATCTTGGATGAGGCTGTTTACATTTCATATAGTGCTAATACCCTTGGGAAAGGTATGAATCCAACTATATCCTCTCTGGATATGGGTAAATAGTAGGGTTGACTGGGCTCTTCAACAACAACCCATCTAGGAAAATAATAATTCTGAATTTAAACTAAATTTAAACTGTTAAACTACACTTAAGAAATTTACCTTGTGTCACATCCTGCTCATATGGAGGGGTTAGTATATATATATATATATATATATATATATATATGTAAAAATGAAACTGGAATTGAATCCGATGGTATGTTGAAAGAATGAATAAAGGAAAGAAAGTATAGAATGGATAATATAGGATAATTTTAATCAATATCACTTACACATGTGTTTCGGTCAGGAGTTTATCTATGTGTACATTATTCAAACTATTATTATTATTAAATATTATTAAATTAAAATTTCATTTCATTTGTTTATTTAATAATAATAATAGTTTGAATAATGTACACATAGATAAACTCCTGACCGAAACACATGTGTAAGTGATATTGATTAAAATTATCCTTTATTATCCTTTCTGTACTTTCTTTCCTTTATTCATTCTTTCAACACACACACACACACACACACACACATATATATATATATGCATTTGCACAACGCCTTGTTGGAAAATCACATAGGCAAGAAACTGACAGTTACCAAGCCCTTTTGACTTCATGTCTTTGGTACCTTAACTTATAGATATATGTGCTCTATCAATGAGATTGAGCACTATTTACTTATAAATATAGCAATATATATATATATATATATATATATATATATATATATATATATATATGACAAGATGAGACTATTTGCTTTTTTAGCAGTAATTTTTTTTTTTTCTTTTCTTTTTTTTATTAAATTTTTTTTTTTTTTTATTAGATTTCTTTATATATATTTCTTTCTTCTTTCTTTCTCCCATATATTCCATTCTTTGTATTTCATTTTTTTCTGTAAATTGCCTTTCTTTCATTTTTTCTTTCCTTGTAATTTTCTATTTTATTTAGAAATGTCTTTCTTTCTTTCTTTCTTTCTTTTTTATTTGTCTTTCATTTCTTCAAATATTTTTTCTTTGCAGTTTTAATTGATTTTATTTCTGACTTTTTTAATCATAACTTTCTTTCTTCCCTTCCTTCTTCCTTTTTACCTCCTTTATTTATGTTTTTTTCATTCATTATCTCTTTCTTTCTTACTTTCTATTTCTCTTTTTAATTTTCTTTTTTCTTTTATTAGAATTGTATTTTTTCATTAGTTTTCTTTGTCACTTTCTTTCTTTTTCTTAAATTTTTCATTTTTATTTAGAAATTTCCTTCTTTCTTGTGTCTATGTATTTCTTTCTTTTTCTTTTTCTTTTTGTCTCATTCCTTCATATATTTTTTTTTAATTTTAATCCATCTTATTCCTAGTTTTTAATTTTTCTATTACAACTTTCTTCTGTAATACTTTCTTGAATGTTCTTTTACACAGTTTTCTTTTCTTCCTTTCTTCCATTATTTGTGAATTGCCTCCTTCTTTATTAGAAATTTATTTCTCTCTTTTTCTTTCTTTCTTTCTTTCTTTCTTTTTCTGTGCATTTAGAAAAGCTTCTTAAGATGCAATTCATGAAAATTCATGGGAATACATACCCATTGAAATTTACATTTTGCTCAGTGCTTGCATAAGTGTATATATATATATATATATATATATATATATATATATATCCAAAGAGAGAGGGAAATAGTTTTAAACATTATCATGTACAGATAGAATTAATTCACTGAAGCTTAAAAATACACACAGACACATACATATATATGTATACACACGCACACATACACACATAACTATGTAGACAGAATTAATTCACTGAAGCTCATAAATACACACACACACACACACATATACATACACATATATGTGCACACACTATTTATATATATATATATATATATATATACACCCAATAAGAGGATATATATATATATATATATATATATATATATATATATATATATCCAATAAGATGAAAATAGTTTTAAACATAACCATGTTTAACAAGCAATTTACTGAAGCTCATAAATACCCCCCACGCATATATATATTTATGCATGTAAATACTTATATATTCATATATATATATATATATATATATATATATATATATATATATATACTTGTTTATATTTTTTAGCCAACCTTTGATAACCTTATTCAGTTTATAGATCTATACACACTGAGGCAATGAAGACCCTTCATAAAATATTTGCTTTTGCTACCCATCGTATACAACAGAGAGAGAGAGAGAGAGAGAGAGAGAGAGAGAGAGACACAGCATGCTACCAAACATTCTAGAAACCAGAGAAAGTCAAAGGTGAATCCGTTCCCCATGCAAATCTGTAAATGGATATGGCTTTATGGATCTGAGCATTAGTCGTGGATTGGCAGGATTTTCACAGGTGAAAGTTCTCAGATCGTAAATGTGCATGTGTATGATGCATAATTAAGAAACCTGATTTCGTACGTGTTCCTGAGTTGCAATATTTTGTGGTCATATCCATAAAGATTATTGATATATATATATGTTTATTGGTTTTATTTTTATGAGCTATTCTGAGAGATTACAGCTTAGTAGTTAAAGCAGTGGTTCATGATTTCTGTGGTGCATCTGAAAAAGGTGTTTCTGTTCCGATGAGCGTTCAAGATTTTGAATGCTCATTTTCAAGGTACTTTGAAATTTGGCAACAATTCTTTTTTTAAATTACTGAAAAAATCAACTTGTTATCAGTTTTAATAAAAATTTTAATACTTATGCAATAAGAGATGGTTTCTTTTAACAGACATTTCTCTCAAAATTCTGGAGACATCATTTTTTTTATTGCCATGTGATGTTCCTTAGCTGAAGAAGGACCTCGTATTCTGAAAATCCAATAAAAAGTATCATAACAGTGTAGAAAGACAATAAATAATTATCTTCCTCAGAGAAAGGATGTCCATTGGATGTTTGGTAGATTGTCACATGACAGTCCCAGAAACCCATTCTCAACCTCTTTTGCCTCTGTTCTTTAAACAGGAGAGATCAGTCTCTGACCCTACCAAGGAATGATAAAGCCACATGGTTACTTTACTTTCTTTCATCAAGTAAACTTTTTTCCATTTTTGTACTGTTTCAACATACTGCTTGTTAATCAGACAATATGTGTATATTTGATAGGCAATTTATGATACAATGCTATGAAGGACCAAAGGAGGGATGGGATATTCCTATCTAAGACATGTAGCATGTCTATAAATCAACCAGCAGTGACCATTATAAATGAAGATTTATCCTTTCAAATATGAATAATTTTTAAACAGATCTATTTAACTTATAAATGAGACTATGAGAGGAACTACCTCTCCAATTCAGAGAGGACATGAGTGTAATAGCAAGAAATTACTGACTCTACACTTATCAGAGCTCTAAAACTGAAGTCTTACCACCGAATGCATTTTAATTCTTTGGTTTCTTTGTTTAATGGCATATTAACCTTTGGGGGTTATTTAATGTCAAAGACATACTTATAGAAGAATAGTAGTAGTGTAGCATAGTAGCTATCATTTTGCAAGGGAGTGATGACATGTCAATAATAATAATGGTTTGCTACTTATTTCTAGTTCTATTTTACTTCAAGAGACTGGTATCCGGTTGTTGGATCTGATGTTGAGTTGGCTGGCATTCTTTGCTGTTTTGAGTCTGGAAACAACTTGGGTTTGCTAGAGGATATATTGCCTTGTGAATTTATAGTTTTTAATAATAACACAAGGCATTCTTATTTTTTTCTCATAAGTTATTTTTATTTTCCCCCAAGTCAAAATGCCTTGGATGACAGACTTACATATAACCCAGCCACTGCCTTGTTCCAAACTGACCTTACATTCTCTTCTCTCACTACCACTCTTCCACACTTTGCCATGTGACATTTCTTGACCAGTAAGAAATTGACATTTGTTGTTGTGCTGACTCATCCAAAAAAACTTTCCATATTGCTGGCTTTTTCCATTCTATTATGTTACAGTGGTACTATTTAGCCAATAGCTGGGGGATGATAGGGTTCATACCCTTTGCAAGGGTATTAGTGAACTTTCTATCCAAAATATTATGGTAACTTTTTGCAACGTTTAAGATGCAAGCACACTAAAAGTCTTATTGGAGAACTTTTTTGAATATTCAGTCTCTTTTTGGACACACCATATTTGGATATTTCTAATTCTCCATTTCTTTGCCAGAATAATTTGCGCATTCATTTCTGATAGCTTACGTCCATATTTTAAATGCGCATTTTATGAAATGAAGCTAAACATCATTAACTTGTATTTCTTTTAGTTCATTTCTTTTTATAACATTTCTTTTCTGCCTCGAGGGAAAACACTATTTGTTACATTTCTTTTTTTTCTTTTCTTTCTTCTTCTTCTTTCTTTCTTTCTTTCTTTCTTTCTTTCTCTCTCTCATTCTTTTCTAAAAAATTTCCTCTGCATTTCTTCTTTCTTTCTTTCTTTCTTTTTTTCTTTTTCTTTCTTTTTCTTTCTTTCTTTTCTTTTTTCTTTTTTTAGTTTCTCACTGTTTGTTTGTTTGTTTCTACTTTTTTTTTAGATAATTCCTCATTCTTTCTTTCTTTTATTTTTTCATTTCTTTAAAAATATTTTCCCGGTCTTTCTTTCTCAATAGTTTCTCACAGCTTCTTTTTTTCTTTTTTCTTTTTTTAGTTCTTTTTTTCTTTTCTTTCTTTTTCTTTTTCTTTCTTTGTTTCCTCATTTTTAGATAGACCCTCACATTTTTTTTTCTTTCTTTTCATTTTTTCCATTTACCATTTATTATTAAACAAAATTTAAAGACAACTTTTACTTATTTGTTCATATTTTATTATGTTTGTGTTCATCTTATGATTTTTTCATATTTTAAGTATTATTCTTTATTTTGTGAATGATAAAAAATGTAATCTTAACAAAAGTATTTTTAGGATGTGAGACCAGTTACATATTTTTCTTTAAGTAAGAATAAAGAAATTAAAAAGTCAAAATTTATCTTGGTTGGTTTCTTGATTTCTTTGTTTAATGGTATATCAACCTTCATGGGTTATCTGATGCCAAGACCATCCTTGTAGAAGAACAGTAGTGGTACTATTCAACCCATCATTGTGGCTGAAAGGATTAATACTTTTCCCATTTACTTTTCTGAAAGTTAACATAATAGCAAGACTGGAGTACAAACTCACTTACTATGATGCTGCAGTCCTGCATATTCACCACTACACCTGGGACACCTCATTCAAAATTAATACCATTACGTACACATTTTATTTTATGCATTTTAATTGATGTTTCATTTTTAAATAATATTTCATTTTATTTGCCATTTTCTGCTTTTGTTTTAAGCACATATGAAAAACCTTACATATCAAGCTTTAAAAAAATGTGTGATAGAATATGAGGACCTGAGCAACTCTAACATTCTGCCGTTGGAAGAAAAATCCAGCTTAGAATCATCCTAATACCAACTGACTTGGTAACCCAGCTACAGATATATATATATATATATATATATATATATATATATATATATATGTATATATTAAGTAGTCATAAATAGTATAAAGAAATAGGAAATACGACTTTGGAGTAACACTCTGTAAAAAAGAAAAACAGTAATACTTTTTATGCAGTCTGATATTTGTGTTGTAACGAGATACATCTACAAGGAAATAATATTAGTTTAATTCATTTTTTTTTTTTTTGAATTACATTAGATATAAATAAGTTTTAGTTAAATAATATTGAAAATTAAATATAAATCGTAAGTAAAAATAAATCCATTAAAATTGCATTGTTAATGTTGTTTACAAGTTAAGAAGATAATATATTTCAATAATAATAAGTATATAATAATTTTTTAGGAATGGTTCTATGACAGATTTCTATGACATTGTCATTGGAGTCCTAAATTAGCACCATTCTTATCTATAATATGCCTAGATGATGTGTTATGAACATTGTGAAGTCTAAAAAAGGCTTCTGTTAAAAAAAGCCAAAAAGCTGGTAATATCATGCAGAAACTATTACAAATGCAGACAATGCAAATGATCTAGTGCTTCTCACAAATACATCTGCATAAGTATAGGTATATGAACTCGACATCCAGTGTGTAAATTGCATAAATTGTATGAATGTCTGGTTGGTTGGTTGGTTGATTGTAGTTTACAGCATATCAACCCTTGTTGGGTTATTTTATACCGAAGATATTTTGTTTCATTCATTCTGGGTGGGTAATCAATTAATTTTTTTAAACTCAATATTTTTAAAAACACATTTATCTAATACTCATTTTTTTTATCTATTTAACCCATAGATGACACCCTAGCAGGTGCTACCACTCTGGGTCAGATTGAACCTGGGACTAATGGGGATAAAGAGGTTCTTCACATTCCCCACAATTCCAGAATTGGAACTTCACCACAAGATGCAGATTAACATTATACCCAGGGCACTAAGACCCTCAGTCACTGCCTTCTAAGCACATTAAAAGGGTTGGGGAGTTGCCATAAGGCCAATAGTGTTGGGACAATCATATTGTTGCTAGGGCTTGACGTGACCAGCCAATTGAACAGAAGGGGAATCTCTGACTGCCCGTCTAGCCTAAAAGGGGAATGTTGCATGTTGAATTGTTGTATACTCTTCTTTTTATTTTCTACTTCGATTTTTCTTCTGTTCATCTTTTCTATCTTACGTTCTTCTTCTAGCGTCTGGACTTCATCTTGGGGACTTCGTGTCTGGCCTTCTATTGGGGATTTTTCTTTATCAGAAGCCCTGTGTCATTAGTAGTTTTTAGATAATAACACAAGACTTTGATTTAATTAGATCATATTTTATTTTGAAATCCCCACCAGACTACCTGTGCAGATTGAGTTGGCAGTGTGCATAACACGACTGACCACCATCGTGGTTTGGCCGATCTAACTAAAATCTCTTTCTAATCTAAACCGGAAGAGGGTTTTCTCCACCGATTCTCACGGTATCCACCGGATGGAGGATCAGGACTGAGGTCAAGCCTTGTCATTCAATCCTTCAAGGCCGCCGGCTGAACTTATAACAACCATTTTGGTTTCTACACTACTGTACATAAGTATTAGGAATCTAATAATTATGTAACAGAATGATTGATGCTAATTTTCTCAAGAACTTTAATGCATTGTCATGTTTTGTGTGAAATTAGAAAAAACAAAAACATTTACAAAGACATTCTTAATGTTTTACTCATCTTGTATGGATGATTGTTGTAGTCAGTGTGAAGAGATTAATGGGTTACATATAAAACTTCTTTTTAATGGGTTATATGTTTAAATATACATTATTTAGATTTTTCAAACTGTTTTTCTCACCTTTATTGTTAAACATATGGAATGCCTGGATGATCAAAATTTACCAAAATATCTTCCTTAATTCACAATTTCAATATAAAATAAATCACGTAACTTCTTTTTTTTCAAATCATTTAAATTTTACGTTGGGCATTTAAGCGACGCAAGACCATTTAGAAAGTGTCATTTTTTAAATTGGTTGAAATAAAATGGTACAAATAAGAAATCTGCGATTAAGCAACACCAGATAATCTGGTGTTACATTTTTGCATTGCATCTTGGGCAATTTGGACTGTCTCATTCTCAATCAGAGGGCGTTGCAGAAAATTTAGAAAAAAGGGTATTAATATATAAATACAAAATGTTTCAAGTCTCATCTCAAAAATTCTAACACATAATGTATAAATATGTTTGTTATTATACAAATAAAACATTCTGTATATATTATTAACACTACAATTCTATTTCTTTATGTAATCATCATTGCACGTGTCCCATTTTATTTTGAGAACTGAATAAAATATGGATGAATGATTATAATAAATAAAAATATTTTTATTGATAGAAATTTGACAAAGAAAAGCTCATAATAAATATTTCAATTATTCCATATTGAACATCCGAAAAAGTTATAAAACCAAAAATAAGAGATATATGAAACCCTTCATAGACCCCCACTCATTTCCCCACCCCTGATTTTAATATAAATTCTATAAATAGAAAGTTAATCAACCTGACACTTAATGGCTTCAAAAGTGAATGTAGAATAATGATAATTTCTCATGTGAGATAATCATAGAGAAACAATTGAAAAGTTTTAAGATTGTTCAAGACAATACGCTAGACTGAATCACAATAAGAATGACATACAAAGGATGATAATAATTATAATGAATAGTTTAAATCCAATATCTGTTCTCTCTTCATCAGCAGTTGAGACTATAACAATCAAGATGAGGATACTAGTCAAGATAGATTAATATAGATTAATGATAATCTCTCATCTGAGATAATCAGATAAATACAAGTGAATTGTTTTAGGATTATTCAAGACAATGAACGCGATTGAATGAAGAAAATATCAGAATATGAAAAACACACAAATAATGAGATTGACACATTGAAATTATCAAAGAATATTTGGTTTCTAGGTTTCTGTGTTTAATGGCATATCAACCTTCATGGATTATTTAATGCTAAAGGCCATCCTTGTAGAAGAATGGTAGTCATACTACTTAACCCATAGCTGGGCGATGAGGGTGTTCATACCTTTCCCAAGTGTATTAGTATGAAATTGGATTTAATAGTGTGACTGGAGTTTAAATTCACTTACTACAATGTCACAGTTCAGTGCCTTAGCCAGGAAGACCCCCCTCCTCCCCAAAAAAAACATTATGGTACAATAAGTATTTGGTTAAATATGTTTATTTTAATCAATTAAAAGCTTTTAGAAAAAGGCAGGACACTCACTTCTTTCTGTCTTTCTTTCATTCATTAATCCTTGTAGAAAAACCATAGAAGACCCATAGCTGGAGGGATGAGGATATTTTCCAAGGATATTAGCTCAAAAGTGAAAGTACTAGTACAACTGAAGTTTTAGAAAAAGGCAGGACACTCATTTCTTTCTGTCTTTCTTTCATTCATTAATCCTTGTAGAAAAACCATAGAAGACCCATAGCTGGAGGGATGAGGAGGTTCATACCTTTTCCAAGGATATTAGCTCAAAAGTGAAAGTATTAGTACAACTGAAGTTTTAGAAAAAGGCAGGACACTCATTTCTTTCTGTCTTTCTTTCATTCATTAATCCTTGTAGAAAAGCAGTAGTGACACTATTTAACCCATAGCTGGAGGGATGATGAGGTTCATACCTTTTCCAAAAAAGTGAAAGTACTAGTACAACTGAAGTTTGAACTTACATACTACAATATCTCAATTTAGCACTATGTTGACTTCCCTTCTCTTGACAATGAGTTAGACTGAATGAAGAAAATATCAGAATATGAATGACACACAAACAATGAGATTGTCACAGTTAAATTGTCAAAGCACACATTTGTAGTACAACCAAAAAAAAGGAATTTATGAATAACCTTATATGATTCTTGTTAACAGGAAGTTTAGTTCTATCTTCAGGAAGTTGTAAAGATAACTTAAAGAATATTATAAGAATTTTTATAACTTCTAAATAAACACATCTCTTATGAACTTTCCTGTTTTAAAATGGATTCATTGCAATGTAATGAAAATAGTTTAGAAAAGAACAATGATCAACCCTAAATGATATAAGTTCATATATAAGTCTTTGTAGTCATTTCTATGTCACGTATATATGTGTTAATATTTCTATATTAGATTATTTGGAAAGTAATGTCATATATTTATTGCCAGACAAAAACCCATACAAATCTTAGAAAATTAGATACGACCTGATGAGAAGAAAACCCAAAGAACCTGACACTGCGCAGCTGAGAGTAAAAGATAGAAAAGAAGATAGAAAAGATAGAAAAGATAGTAGATAACAATAAGGAGAAATTAAGAAGACTATCCAAGAAATTGAATGAAAAAAATATCAGAATTGGAATAACACACAATCGATGAAACTGTTTCACTTCAAGCTAATATCATTGGGAAAGGCATGAATCCATCTTCTCTTCCTTTAAAACAAAGAAAATCTGAAGCCTTTAATGCAGATTTTTTTAAAGAAACTAGAAAAAACCACCCTCAGGATGGTGTAAAAATTAAGATAATGTCTGAGAGGATGAGGGTTGAAAATTCAATGCCAAAGAGTTTGTACCATAAGTAAGAAAAATCATCAAATTTATTAAAGGAGTAAAAGAATAAAACAATTTGAAATGGAAACTTAGTTCTGATATCTTTAAATATGTATTGAAATAAAACAAGCTATATATAAATATATAATATCAGGCATGTATGTATCAAAACTTGTTTTAAAAAAATGCTCAAATTTGAGTGCATTAATTTTATGTCATAACAATTTTGGGTAATGTGATGTAAGCAGTGATGTAGTTTTGGTTACAAACAAATAGAGACTTAATCTCCATTATTAATACATAAAACATAATTTTTGGTGACAATTACTTTGAGATGGAAACAAGACAAAAAAAATTTGTCCCTGAATTAAAAATAAAGATATTAATTAAATGAAAATAAAATAAAATTAAACATACTGAAGAGCATTAAATGTGTGGTAAGCACAGCCTGAAGCCAAACTTTTTTAGACTTTATTTTTTCATCATTGGGGAATGAGAAACATTTTGGTAATCATGCCAGATTTTGGTCTATTTATTAAAATTTACACTTTCTGTACTTTTAACTTGGACTTTTATTTTTTTTTCTTCTTTTATTCATTTGTTATATTTTAAGAGATGATAATTGTATATTTTCTACCTGGGTGATTCCACATCAAATCATCCAGGCCATGTCACCCATCCACTTCAATTTTTCTGAAATTTTGTCCAGGTATGGACTATGTTAAAGTTAGACAATCCACAAAATTTGAGATTCTAATTCCAATAATTGACAGAGTAATGTCGATTTTTAGCTCTCCAAATTTGGGGGGTTGGGTGAAAAATGGTGATTTTTTGTAATCTATTTTTGTCTGTAAAATGAGTTCTAGAGCATCCCTAATCCTAAGAATTAGTTTATAAAAGCATTTTTGCCTGAGGAATCCAAAACTGCTATCAAAAATGTTTGAAAATTAACCAATTTTAAGTTATTTAGGATTTTGACTTTTTCATTACAAGATCAATATCCCAATTTGGCCCTGCATCTATGACAAAGATTTTTTCTATTATTATTTCACATATATTGAACATTATTTGTACCAAAAAGATAGTTTGGTTTTTGCACAGAACTGAATTGGAATGTAGCAAAAGAGTGAGAGGTAATGTGAATTACTTTGCAAGACTACAGAGATTGAACTCACAACCTCCAGATAGTGAGTAGTGAGTCATGGTAAGTATCCTGGCACACCAGTTGGTTGGAGTGGTTTGGCCGGTGAGGCGGGAGAAAAACTGAGGCAGTTTCAATCCGACCACCCCTCTAGCCCAAGTAAGACGTAAATAAGGGCAAAAAGAGAGTGTTTCATGTCATGGACTGCTCTGCCACCAAGATTTTGTCCTTAAGCATCACAGGTCGCAACCCATAGCCATCAGGTGGCCCTATTGGGAGGAGAGGTCTTACCCCTCTACAGAGGTGCAGTCGGTGTATTCTACAGACCCTGCTGTGAACCTGTCTCTGACTAGTGCCCTTTGAATCAGCCAGCACAGAATATCACAACATTGGCGTCATATACATTGTGCAATGAAGGTGCAACGAGTACAGACCAGATGTTGTCACATGGGTAAATACAGCTTCAAACTTGGCACTTTTATGACACACCTTGTATTTTGAATATGCTCATTATTTTAGTTATAAAAAATGTTCGATTAATACATGTTTATAGCTTGCTTTTCCCTTCTATAATAATTTCTTATCTGAGATAATTAGACAGAATCAATTGATGGGTTTTCAAGATGAGCTCGGCTAAATGAAGAATAGGAATGACACAAAAACAATGATATTAATTAAAATGAATAGATTGAATTCAATATCTGTTCTTTCCTCATCACCAGAGACAACCAAAATGAGGACACCCTTCCAAACAGATTAATGTACGAGTTATATTCAAAAAGGGGGAGACTCCATGATGTTGTGGCTAATGTTCTAAACTGTGACATTGTAGCAGGACCATAGCAGCCTTACTCCAATTTTTACCACTTGTGATATTTTTACAGGGTTTTATCTTAACAAAATACAATAAAGAAAGAAATAACAGAAAATAACTAGGATATAACTATCATAAAATTCCGATGAAAGAATTCTTAGTCATGGGGTCAACTGTGTGGTTATTACAAATAACTTCAATTAACATATTGATAGTTGATAGAGGATCCTTTTTTTAAATATTGAATTGGAATGTTCAGTAATAAAATACAACAAGACTTTGGGACTGACAAAATGTTGAAAGATGATAATTTCTAATCTCTGGCAATTTTGAGTAAAATGTATGAATAATACCAGTCTCAGTTGCAAAACACTATTTTCTGCATAATCACTACCACTGTCAGAGTCGTAGCAGCCAGGGGTGTAGAGGCCCTGTTTAATCAAAATTTTTACTTGTAATATTTTTACAGGGTTTTATTTTAATAAAATACAAGATAGGAAAAAAATTCTTTGTTACTTTTTACTGTTTACTTTCTTATTGATGTTCATTTCACTTATAATATTTTTATCACAGCACTTGGAAACCTCGTCTGTTACATTCCATTATGATCTCAATAAACAGACTCACCAACAACTTTCATCTGACTCCCACAACACATTCAACCAACTGTATATTCCAACTTGACACAAAACCATGATAATTTATTTAGATAGTGATAAAATATCACATGGACATAGTAGTAGGTGGAGGAGCTGATGGTAGGTGTGGCATTCCACCTCAGATGCCAAAATAATCTCCTTGGTCTAGCACTAGTGAAAAGGTGATAGACTCTCTCGCTGTTTGGCTGATACTGACATTAGGCAGCCCCGACGACTTTACTTTTATAGTTCGATTTGTATCTACTTTTGCTCACGTCATAGATAATGCCCAATTCTGTTTATCAAACACTTTAGGTTTCACCTCATTGCTAGTTACAAGGGTTTCTGACGTCTAAGCAGCTGATACAAATGCTAACTAACATATCAATTCTTCCTTTTCTTCTCCGACCAAAACTCACTTTGTAAGCAGACAACTCCGAGACAACTTTTGACCATCTTCTTTCCCCACATAAATTACTACTATAAACAAACATATGTACAATGAAATTTCTATCCACACAAGAAATTATACATATGCAAAAAAGTATCCCATTCATTTATAAAAAAGAGTTTATTTTCTCCTTGTATTTTCTTACATAGATTATTGTTATTTGTTGATATATTCTTTTTCACTGTGTGTTTCTTTGATATTCATTTATAATTAGAAACGTTCATCTCTAACTAATAGTACACCCAACATATCTTACAAGCAATACTATGTCATTTGCCATTTTTCCCAGGTTCACTCTGACCTGGAGTACTGGTTCCTGATAGGGTCCCATCAATGGGTTAGATAGATAAAAAATGTGTATTAAAAATGTGTTAAAATTGAAAATGTGTTAAAAAAAAATTGAATACCCAACAAGAATAAAACAAAACGTCTTCAGCATAAAATGATCCAATAAGGGTTGACATGCTGTAAAATCCAACCAACCAACATCCATTGCAATCATTTTTAAATTGCAATATTTCAAGTTGTCAATAATAGTTGTTTGTTTGCACACAGATATATGGTATCAAATATTGCTATCTAATACAAATAATCTGCACACAATTGTATAGTTTCAAGTGTTCCTATATAATACTAGTAGATCCTCCAAAAACCCAGGTCGCTTTTTGTCACCCAAAATTATGTATTTATGAGAATCGGGTTATCTCATTTGGTAGAGTGTTTCAGCTAGAAACCACAAAGTTCCTAGTTTGATACCGGCCCTCGCCAACTCAGCGTATGAGTAGCATATGTGTGGTAAAGTAAGGAGCTGCTGATACCTCAGATGCTAAAATAATCTCCTTGGACTAGCGCTAGTGAAAAGGGGATAGACTCTGATAGGCTGATACCGACTTTAGTCCACCCTGGCAACTTACTAAAGTTAATGCTTCAAATGCTAAATGTCATTTGACAAAAGTTTGTTTGTGCACAAGAGGATCAAAACACCTTTTCCAGTTGAGCTTGGTTAATTAGTTATATTATTTAACCAATCATAGTGATTCCTGCTAAAAATCAAAATACTTTGGTCCACATTGCAGGTATAAATAAAGACAGAATTTCTTTATCAAAAACTCTCAGTTTTCACCTTGCTGCCAGAGCCACACGGCTTCATCAATGTCCAAACAACTAACATACTAGCTCAACCAAACCAATCCTTTTTCTGTGTCAGCTGAAATCTCAGTATTGCAGATAACAACTTGGAGACAACATTTGACTGTAAGAACACTGGTTGAACAATGCTTCAAAGATACTATAAAAAAAACAACTTTATTTCCTAGGCCGAGCAAGGCTATATTTATAGTAAAAATTAAAAGAATTTCGAACAATTGCCACGCGCACGGGAGCAGCCGAGCTGAATTAACATCACGGAAATAGCTGATTTAACATCATGGAAAAATTTTTCAAATATACGGCGTTCCTCAACTTCTTAAACAACAGATGATTACAATATCGCTGTGGGATAAGCCAAAACACCTAGTACTTTCAATAACTCTGAGGATGGAATTTTACTTCCGAAAATATTTAGTTTTGAAAAAAAAGACAAAAGTTAAATAAATATAATTTTCAACACACATTGCATTGTAAATTGCCTTTAAAAAATCTTTATATTACATATACAAGGTGATTTTAATCGATACAAAAACTTACACCATTATACATATACATATGCTAGAACTTTACCATTCATTCCCTTTTTTCTTACATAGATTATTGTTATTTGTTTCTTTTGGTATTGCCAAATAAAAATTGGTGATGTTTAAACTAATCATATTGTCATTGTTCTTCTTGCTTTAGCTGATATGATTTCTTTCAAATGTTTATGGGGTCAAGCTCATCATTGACCCATAAGAGTATCTATTCCTAATATATGTATATATATGTATATATATATATACATATATATATATATATATATATATTCATTTAATAATAATAGCAATAATCATTTGTTTGTATAGAGTTACATAGTTTTAAGTGTTCCTATCTAATACTTATAAACTATACACAATTGTATGATTTAAAGTAACTATGTAATAATGATAATTCCTAATCTGAGATAATCAAGCAGAACAATTGACCAATTTTAAGATTGCACAAGACAATGACCAAGACTGAATGAAGGATATATCAGAATATGAATGATATACAAAGGATGACATTAATAACAATGAATTATTCAAATCCAATATGTATTCTTCCTCACCAACAACTGAGGTATTGTGACTATAACAACCAAGATGAGAATACTAGTTTACATAAATAAATGTATAATAATGATTATTGTAGATCGAGGATACACAGATAGGATAAAATTGGGGTGTTTTAAGATTTCTCAAGACAATGAGATCAACTGACTGTAGAATATGAATGACAGATAATGGATGAAGCTGTTTGGATTTCACTTTGTGCTAATGCCCTTGGAAAAAGCATCAACCCATCTTATCTCTTACTAGCTCTGAAAGGGTACTTTGTAGCAGAAAACTTGCTCTATAGAAACATGTTATTGTTCTGTATATGTTGCAGTTTACAAATCAGCTTATATAATATATTATATGTTTTTTCTTCAGATATTTGCCTCTTGTTTCTTATAATTTTTTGTTTTCTTTTTAGAGTTGGTTGGTTAGATTTTAAAGCGTTTGACTTGTTGGGTTATTTTATGCCAAAGATGTTTTTGTTTTATTTAGTTTTCATTATTTTTCAAACAAATTTCCTGAAAACACTTTTTTTAAACTCAATTAGAAAAAATCTATTTAACCCATAGATAGGACCATAACTGGTACTACCACTATGGGTCATAGTGGACCTGGGAGTAATGGTAATGAAATAGTACTGTACATTCCCCAGAATTGGAACTTCACCTCTTGATACAATTTAAAGCCATACCCAGGACATGAAGACCCCCAGCTAGTGCTATATAGCACATATATGCTGAAAGGGTTAGGGGTTGCTATAAGGGCATTAGAGTTATGACAGTCATATAGGTGCTAGGGCTTGACATGACCAGCTGGTTGATAAGAGGGGTCCTCTCCAACCGCCCATCTAGCCTAAGTAATGGCCAAAATGGTGTGTTACATGTCATGGACTATTCAGCCACCAGGATTCTGTCCTTAAGTATCATGTATCACCACTCATGGCCGACAGGTGGCTCCATTGTAGGGATTTTAACCCTCTACAGAGGTGCAGCCAGTGTATTCTACAGCCCCAGCCAACATGTATCTATAGATGCACTAATGCATTATTTCCTAGTATTGGTTATAAACCTACAATTCTTATAAGATGTTGAAATTGACTTTTAATCAAGAATACCAGACTCTTTTGACAATAAATAAAAGAATTAGTTTCATACTGAGCTTTAGGCATTTCTAATCATGATGAAGATCTCTTTGAAATACATTTAATTCTATAAAAATATGGAATTACTTTACAAACAATCTAATATGCAAATATTAACACATATACGATGGTCATTCAATATATAAGGTGAATTTTATCATAAAATGATTCACATTTTAAATTAGTCTCCAACTTTCTCACTATTTAAATGCACCTTTGAATAAAAACCATGGAAGACATGGTAAGTCTTTACTAACCAAATTTTGGTACCTCTTCATCTTACTTTGTTTGTTCATGGAACATGTTGTATAATGTACCTGTTTATATATATTGTGTTATTCTATTGTTACCTTTATGTTGGTTTGTTGGTTGGATTTTAAAGCATGTCAACCCTTGGGATATTTCATGTCAAAAACATTTTGTTTTGAACATTCTTGTTGGGTATTCAATTTTTTTTAAAATACTTTTTGTAAGCACATCTTTTAAAACTATTTAACTCATAGATTGGACTCTAACAGGTAATCTCAGATTAATGACCATGAAGGGGTACTCCACACTCCCCAGAGTTCCAGAATTGGAACTTCACCACTTTGAGAGGTGAGTTTCCAGTTTAACATCATACCCAGGACACTAATACCCCCCAAGCACCACATTTTATCCCTTATATGATAAAAGGGGTTGGGGATGCCTTAAGGCATTTTTGGTTGGAGACTAATTGAAATGTGAATCATTTTATGACAAAATTCACCTTATATATTGAATGACCATCATATATGTGTTGGTACAATCATATTGGTTTTAGGGCCTGATGGGACCTGCCAATTGATTAGAGGGGACCTCTTCAACCTCCTGTCTAGCTCAAGTAGGACTGATGTAGAATGCTGCATGTCATGAACTACTCAGACACCAGGAATTCCTGGTTGCCTCCCACAGCCAAAAGGTATCCCAATTGGGAGGGGTCTTTACTTCTCAACAGAGGTAAATTGGCATATTCTACAGCCTCAGCTGACAAAGCAGACATGTTATTATATTAAACATTCATATGTGCATTGTTCCTGCAAGTTAGTTGTCTGTTTTTCCTTAGTGAATGTAGATCTCTTTGAAATACATTTGATTCAATAAAAATGTGAAATTACCTTCCAAACAAGTTCAACAAGAAACACCTGTAGAAGACTGGAGGCCACATTGGTAAAAATGATCTCAAACATTCAGACAAATAACACACATTGCAAACATATTAATTGTATCATATGTTCTATGAACAAACAGAGTGTAATAAAGAGAAACCAAAAATTGGCTTGCAAAGACTTACTGTGTCTTCCATGGTTTTTATGGTAAGATATAATAAATGGTGTGGAAGTTAGAGACTAATTGTCTCTACTTTGCTCTATGAACTGAACTGGAAAACGTTCTTTCTGTTTCCTAAGTTTGGACTGAAACAGATAGGTTTTGTCTCTTTGAAGACTGAGGACAAAAGAGAAAGTTTTAAAGGGCTGAATAATCCCATGACCAATGGACAAGTGATGTGGGAAGTCATGTCCACAATCCAAGGAAAGGCAATTATTTTTGTTTCCCTACAATATGAATCTAATGTTTTCTTTTGGAAGGTTTTGATTGATGTTCTAGTGACTTAACTAAAGATACACCCAAATACATAAATTCAATTTGTAGATATTTAGCATCAAGCAAATGACAGACCGTGTAAACATTGTGATATGGCTGTGATATCAGTAGTCTAGGAAATCATTTATTGGATGTTGGGATATAAAATTAAAGTTTATAATGTCCTGCTATTCAATTGCATCCAACCCAAAGCTAGGAATATCATATATATATATATATATATATATATATATATATATATATATATACATACCAACCCGCCGCTCAAGGAAGCTGTGACACAAGGTCAATTTATTAAGCAGAGTTTAACAGATTTGAATTCAGAGTTTTCCTTCTCCTAGGCTGGTTGCCTAACCAAGGTTAAAGAGCCCAGTCCACCCTACTATTTATCCATAGCTAGAGAGGAAATAGTTTAACAGGTTTGAATTAGGAATTTTCTTTCTCCTAGACTTGTTGCCTAACCAAAGTTAAAGAACTCAGTTCACTCTATTATTTACTTATAGCTGGAGGGGGAATAATTGGATTCATACCTTTACAAAGGATATTAGTGTTATGTGAAATGCAAACAGCCTCATCAAGGAACAACTTGGTTTGCTGGTTGCCTAACCGAAGTTAAAGGGCCCAGTCTTCCCTACTATTTACTCATATTTGGAGGGAGTATAGTTGGATTCATACCATTCTCATTAGTGCTATGTGAAATGTAAACAGCCCAAGTCCATTTCCTATGATTCTAACCATTTCACCATGCACTTCCATATACTTGATATCATATAACTGTGTGCAAGCAAATGATTATAGACAAATAAAGTATGGATCATCATTTCCTAAGATTAGAATCTGTTACTGATAATTGTGTGCAAATTATTTGTATTCGATTGGAATACTTGAACCTATGTGCAAACAAATACTACTAAAAAAAGTGCAGTTTAAAAAACAATGCAATGGAACATTGAAAATATAGTTCTGATTACAATCAAACATTTACAAATTAATCAGATTTTGGCATTAAATAATCCATAAGGAGTTAATATGCATCTGAGCAAAAGGGAGAATTTAATTTAACAGAAGTAAAATTTTAATAATGAAAAAGTCATTTAATCTCTGGATAATTTATTAGGTATTGACATATATGACTAAACTCTATCAGAGATGACTCCAAAGTTAACAACATTTTATTTGTTCTATTTGGGTAGGTAAGCTATTTATAGGAGAGTGGTTTTCACAAATTTTCACTCTTTTTCTGTTAACCATCATGACATACCAGTGACAAGACAAGTTCAGATACAGCACAGAATGACATGGTTACATTGTATAAAAATACAGAAAATGTTCAGAATTAAAGATTACCAGAAAGTAAATAATAATTTAAAAATTAAAATATAAAAACACTCCTGATCTATATTTGCATTAGACTAATTGAATAAGTTGTACATTCACTTTGAACTGACTGACAAGTTATCTCAGAAGAAATCGCTGACAAGTTCAAAAACTAAAGTCAAAATTATAGGGCAGATTGGGGTCTCCAGCTTTGGTTAGAGCAACCAATCTAGGAGAAAGAATCAACTCTGAATTCCAAGCCAAATCCCTAACGCAGCTCAATGATATCTCCAGCCTAACACATAGGAAATACAAGTTGAAATATGGTGTTGAACAAATAAATCAAAGCACTCCCACTACCACCACCATGACATTTATAAATATCATTACTGAATGACACCATAAATAAACTTAACAGCATCATGACCACTTAAAATCACCTCTAACATCACAATCAATCTTCACTTCCAATATAATCACAGTCAACCCTCACCCCCACCAACAAAAACAGCTTTCACTATTACCACCACAACCACAATCTAAAATCATTACAACCACCTCCACCACCAGAATCCCGCTCAGTTGGCTGGGGCATTAGAATACACCGACTGAACCTCTGCAGAGGGATAAGACTCTCCTAATGGGGCCACCTGTTGGCTGTGGCTGGCAACCTGTGATGCTTAAGGATGGAACCCAGGTGGCTGAGCAGTCCATGACATGCAACAATCCACTTAGACCCTTACTTAAACTAGATGGGCGGTCAGAGAGGCCCCCTCCAATCAATCAGCTGGACACATCAAGCCCTAACACCTATATGCTTGCCCTACCCCTATTGCCCTTATGGCAAACCCCAACCCTTTTTATCATATGGGTGCTAGAAGGTGGTAGCTGAGGGTCTTCATATCCTGGGAATGACGTCAAACTCTATCTGATGGTGAAGTTCCAGTTCTAGAGGTTTGGGGAATGTAGAGCACACCTTTATCACCATTGCTCCCTGGTCCAATCTGTTTGGGTCCTATCTGTGGGTTAAATAGAAAAATGTATTTATAAAAAAAATTGAGTATCCATTAAGAATGAATTTATTTCAAAACTTAGTCGGCATTAAATGACTCATCGAGATTGATATGCCGTAAAACAAAACAAAAATAAACAAACCAAACCAACCACCTCCACCAACACAATCAAACTACACAACCATCACCACCATCACCACCAACAACAACTTCCATCACCACCATCACCAACAACAACATCAACTTTCATCAACACCTCCAACAACCTTCACCACAAACACCTCCACTACAACCACCTTTATCATCACAATTATAATCAACATTCACCATCACCATCAACAAGCATTCCCACCAGCACCCCCCCCAAAAAAAAAACATCACTACAACCAACACTATCAACCATCATCTCTCCACTACCAACCTTCATCACTACATCCATCACAATCAACATTCACCATCAATCACTATCACCATAGATACTATTATTGAATACCACCATTATAAACTTAACACCACCATCACCATTCTAGCCACCACCAACACCAACGCAGCCCTCACCATAAACATTATCACCATTATTGTTAACATCACCATAGCACAGCATGAACATAGCTATTATCATTATTTCTTTGCCAATAGGCATAGTTGACAAATTCACATCATCCATCCTTGTGATCTTCATCTGGAATTGTAGCCAAAAGATGCCTTACTGTTTTAATTAGCCTTTTCCATTAGTGTCTGCATGCTCATCTTTCTTCCTTACCCAGAATCCTCTAGACCCCAATCTCCATCTTTTTTCCTCTATAAATCTACTCTTTCTAATTTTCAAGCCATTAGGCTTGAAAATTAGAAAATACTCTTCATGATTTTTCTTTCTATCTTTTCATCTCCCATTCATTTCTTTCTTTTTCTTTTTCTGCCTCTATTTTGTTCACATCTTTTCAATTTATGCCTGTTGCTATCTTACCCAGAATCCTCTAGTTTCTATCTCCATCTTTTTTCTTTTTTGCATTTCCTCTTTCTAATTTTCAAGCCATTAGAAAATAATCTTCAGGATTTTTCTTTACATTTTTTCATCTCCCATCTATTTTTCTTTTATTCTCTCTTTCTCTCCTCTCTCTCTGTCTGTCTGTCTCTCTCTCTCTCTCCTTATTTTCACATCTCTTTCCACTTTGTGTCTTCTTTACCCAGAATCCTCTACTTTCCACTTCCATCTTTTTCTGTACCTTTACCTTTCCTAATTTTCAATCCGTTCTAAAATAATCTTCATGATTTTTCTTTCCATCTCTGTATCTCTCATCAATTTCTTTAACTTTTTTCTCTTTCGTATTTCTTCTTCTCTTCCATCTATATTCTTTCCTTCTCCTTTATTTCTTTATTCTTTCACCTTATTTGTCTGTTCCTCCTTGTCTCCATCTTTTTCTCTCATCAGTTCTTCTTACCATCCTACTTTCTTCCTCCCCCCTCTCTACTTATTTTAACACCTCTTTTTCTTGGCATTTTAAATTGTGCCCATATCTTCCTTACCCATAATCCTCTACTTTTCACCTCCATCGTTTTTTTCTTTACCTTTACTCTTTCTAATTCTCAATCTATTTTAAAATACTCTTCAGGATTTTCCTTTCATATCTGTATGTACCTTCTATTTCTTAAACTATTTCTCTTCCATTTTTTCTTTCTGTATTCTTACCTTCTTCCCTTTTTTGTCTTCTCTTTTTCCGTCTGTTCCCCCTTTCTTTTCTTCTCTCAGCCTCTCTCTCTCTTTCTCTCTCTCTCTTTATTTTCACATCTCTTTTCACTTTGTATCCATCTCTTCTTTACCCAGAATCCTCTACTTCTCACCTCCATCTTTTTTCCTCTTTACCTTTTACTTTTCCTAATTTTCAATTCATTCTAAAAATCTCTTCATCTCCCTTCATTCTTTTATTTCTATATTCTTTCCTTCTTCCTGCCTTTTTCGCCTTATGTGTCAATTCCTGTTTCTTTCTTCTCTTTCTTTATCTCCTTATTTTCACATTTCTTCTTCTTCTTCTTCTTCTTCTTCTTCTTCTTCTTCTTCTTCTTAACTTTCTTCCGTTTTCTCTCTCTCTTTTCTCTTCTCTCCCCCCTCTCTCTCCTCTTTTCCCTTCTGCGTCTTCCCGTCTTCTCCCTATCACTTCAATCAAGCCATTTAGAAAATATTTAATTATGCCCTCAGTAAGTTAAATAGTTAATTTAAATAAGAAAAAAAAAAAAAAAAAAAAAAGAAATGCAAAAACAAAAAAAAAAAGAAAAGAAAATAGACGTAAATTTTTACTTTATACATTTATACTAATTAGTCTCTTATTCCAACCGAGCAAGTGCTTTGTCCCCTCCAGAAATTTAATAGCACCAGTTGAGTGGTTGTGCTAATTAGCATACAAGTAATGTTGCCTCTTTTGGAATCCAACCATTTGATACCATTTAGTAAAATTATGCTGAAGCTATGAAAGGTGAAAATCATAAATTTAGATTTACATTTTCAAAATGAATCAAGCAGTCATTTTACTAAACTGGGTATAGTCTGACACAAGGCCAGAAATATGAAGCACTCAGTGAAAATTATTCCCATAAATGATGGTCTAAATCAAATGAGCCAAACTTATTTGTCAGACTTCTTTTGTTGGGTCCAGATCAGAAGGTTGTGTGTTCCCATCACGTTGGAGTCACCAATTATTAGGGTTAGTATAGCATTTAATTCTAAGACTAACAGCAACAAATAAATGAATTAAAACTTAGTTCAATTCTTACAATTTATTAAGGAACAAACAATGACTAACAATGTAAAGTCCTTCCTATGTATAGAGTCAAGCTTGAGAGACTAATCAGTGTGATGGAGAGGATATCTGGTATCTTTTGATTTAGTGGTTTCTTGGGGATAATTTCAGGTAGATCTGCACCCTGGAACTGGTCCAGAATCTATCTGATCTACTTTGATATTTGCACCAAAAACTTCTGGGTACATCACGTGATTGCTATATCCAATTGCAGAACGACTTTCCGTCACTTAACCCCCTACACAGGAATAAACGTATTTTACTAACTCAACACTTTATCCTGTATAAACTATTGCTAAAGTTTTTTTAATCCTTTGTTTTACAAATATTCAAGTTAGACTACACACTAAATACATATGAATAGGTTCTTAGGAACAGGATAGGTTACAAGGTAAGAGTTAGGCGGCTTTAGTTATTTCCCCAGATCATAAATAAAAACCTTATAATCTATTAAGAAACTTTAGTATGGACCTATAAATTTTCCCAGGGATGCATTCAAAGAAAATATGTGCATCCCAGGATGAACTAAATCAAAAAGCTATCAGCATCACTGCTTTAGTTTTTTTATGGTGTCAGGAATATGTTACAAATATTGGAGTTAGGCTAAACCCTTAATAGAACAATTACTGTTTTGTTGTTGCATAAAAAAAAATATTGTAATTATTTATTTATTTATTGTTTTTTTTTTTTATAACTATTTCCTCATTTTTTTTGATTCAAGAAGAAAGTAAAGCAATAATCATATTATCACAGATAAAAAAAATCTATAATATAAATATGCTTGTTCCTTAATCTTCCAACCATATGATTTGCAATACTTGTTAAAAGTGAGACCATCCAAATCGTCCAAGATGAAATGCAAAAATGTAAATCCTGATTATCTGGTGTTGTTTATCTGCCAAATTCTCATTTCTTATGAGTGTTATCACCTTAGCTAAATAATCAACATTCCGTTTTTATTATTAAGGAAGAAAGGAAAGAAATAGGACATGGTACACAAAAATTATAATAAGAAGGTAAGAAAGAAAGAGACTAGGGAAATGATAGAAAGAAATGATATCACTAACCCATTTCAATCGTACCTAATAAAAAGATGACAGAACATTTGGCAACCAGATTTCAGATCCAGGATATGGATTTTGCATTTTACTTCATGTTAATACACTTAAGAAAGGTATGAATCCATCTATTTTCTCCCAGGTAAATAGTAATATTTCTGGATAGTATGATTTCTTTTGGTTGATTTTTTGCTTGGATTTTATGGCATGTCAACACTTCTTGTGTTATTTTAAGCCGAAGCTATTTTGTTTTATTCATTCTTGTTGGATATTTAATTTTTTTTAAACTCATTTTTTTCTGTATTTAATCCATAGATGGGACACTACTACTCTGGGTCAGAGTGGACCTGGGAATAGTGGTGATGAAGGGGTACTCCACTCTCCCCAGAGCTCCAGAATTGGAACCCTACCACTAGATACAGTTTAGTACCATACTCAGGACCCTCATCCACCACCTTCTAGCATATATATGATAAAAAGGGTTGGATGTTTGCCATAAGAGCAATATAGTTGGGACAATCATATATGGACTAGGGCTTGATTTGACCAGCTGATTGATTGAAGGGAGTCTCTCCAGCACCTGTCTTGCCTAAGAAAGGACCAAAGAGGAGTGTTGCATAACATGACTGTTCAGCCACAAGGATTCCGTCTTTAAGCATCATAGGTCACCAGCCATGACCAGGTGGCCCCATTGGGGGGGGGTAACCCTCTGCAGAGGTGCAGTCTGTGTATTCTATAACCCCAGCCAACAGGGTGGTAATCATTTGGGTACCATGTCAATAATTCTTCTGCATGGTAAGAAAGGGTAAATATAAATATAATAACATTATGAATCAATGATGAATAAAAAAAATTTTAAAAAAAGATTAAAAAATAAAACAAATTAATAAAGGATAAAACATAATAAAAAACAAATAGAATAAAAAATATAAGCAATAATAATAATAAAAATAAACAACTTAAAAACAAGAACTTAAAAATAAAGAATAAAACATAAATGAAATAAAATAAAACAAGAACTTAAAAATAAAGAATGAAATATAATGAAAAATAACTTTTATTAATCTTTAAAAAAATATAGATAAGAGATTTGTTTTTAACTTTTTAAATCACAGAAAATGATGCGTAGCTCTGCTATATATATTCTATATGAAAAATAAGAATATAATAATAATATAATAAGGGAATAAATGATATATTAAAAAATTAATTAAAACTTATTAAAATATAAAACAAAAAATTCAAAAGCAAATCAATATTTTATATAGAAAAATAATCTTTATTTGAAGAAAATTAGGAAAAATCTGAGAAAATGTGAAGAAAAGATGTGGAAAATGTGGATAACATACACAAACAGTTACATTCAATGAATATTTTGAGGTTGGTTTTAAAAGCTTCATCAGAATGATGTTTTATTATTTTAAATATATGATAAAAGATAAAGAAGAGATGAAGGAAACCAATAAAGAAAGAGGAGGTGGAAGGGGTTGCCACAGTTCAACATGATTGGGTAGGGGGGATAGAAGGATCAGAGGGTTTAAGGTAAGTGGGGAGTTAAGTGATTTGTGAAAGTGTTGGTCATATAATTGTTTAGTGGAGAAAGTTTGTTGATTTTATCTGTATGGGGAGAGGGTATGTTATTACAGTGATTCAGAATTTTCTTTTGTATATCTATAAATATAGATAAGAGATTTATTCTTAACAGTTTAAATCCTGGGCAATACCAGGTAGCTCAGCTAGTATAAAAATATAAAATCTAATCATGTAAAATTAATAAACGACATGAATAGAAAGAAATGATTTAGGCTAGAAAGAAAGAATGAAAGAAAGAGAGAATGAAAAAAAAAAATGAAAAAGAAAGAAAGAAAAACAGAACTAAGAAAATAAAGATATGCAGAACTTGTAATTGATGAAAGTTATCATATTCAACCAACTGTTCACCAAAACCTTCAAAAGACAGACATGCAGATTAGATGTTAAAATAGATAATCCTAGAAAATCCTAGATGGTTCCAAGAAATCTTATAAGTAAGCTTTAGACATTTTGAAATGATGAAGATCTTTTTAGGATAAATTTAATTTTTCTAAGATTTGTATGGGTTTTTGTCTGGCAATAAATATGACATTATTTTCCAAATAATTTAATATGCAAATATTAACACATATATATGTGACATAGGAATGACTACAAAGACTTATATATGAACTTATATAATCTATGGTTGATCATTGTTCTTTTCTAAACTATTTTCATTACATTGCAATGAATCCATTTTAAAACAGGAAAGTTCATAAGAGATGTGTTTATTTAGAAGTTATAAAAATTCTTATAATATTCTTTAAGTTATCTTTACAACTTCCTGAAGATAGAACTAAACTTCCTGTTAACAAGAATCATATAAGGTTATAAATTACGTTTTTGTTCTTCTACAAGGATAGCCTTTAGCATTAAATAATCCATGAAGGTTGATATGCCATTAAACACAGAAACCTAGAAACCAAATATTCTTTGATAATTTAAATGTGTCAATCTCATTATTTGTGTGTCTTTCATATTCTGATATTTTCTTCATTCAATCGCGTTCATTGTCTTGAATAATCCTAAAACAATTCACTTGTATTTATCGGATTATCTCAGATGAGAGATTATCATTAATCTTTATTAATCTATCTTGACTAGTATCCTCATCTTGATTGTTATAGTCTCAACTGCTGATGAAGAGAGAACAGATATTGGATTTAAACTATTCATTATAATTATTATCATCCTTTGTATGTCATTCTTATTGTGATTCAGTCTAGCGTATTGTCTTGAACAATCTTAAAACTTTTCAATTGTTTCTCTCTGATTATCTCACATGAGAAATTATCATTATTCTACATTCACTTTTGAAGCCATTAAGTGTCAGGTTGATTAACTTTCTATTTATAGAATTTGTATTAAAATCAAGCGGGTGGAATGGGTGGGGGTCTATGAAGGGTTTCATATATATTTTATTTTTGGTTTTATAACTTTTTCGGATGTTCAATATGGAATAATTAAAATATTTATTATGAGCTTTTCTTTGTCAAATTTCTATCAATAAAAATATTTTTATTGATCCATATTTTATTTAGTTCCCATTCAAAGTGGGACAGGTAACTATCTCCAGATCTGAACAGAATGGAAATTTAGATAGCTCCAGATTTTAAGAATTGGTGACCATTTAAATAAGTTGAGATCCGGGCAACTGTTGGCCTTTCATATATGTCTACATCTAAAGTGATGGAAATTTAGATAGCTCTATATCAGCAAAAAAATCCTGTTCATTTAGAATACTCCAGATCTAGAGAACCGGTGGCCATTTTAAATAGATCCCACTCTGAACAACTTTTGATAGGTCCAGATCTAAATATCAGGTGGCCATTCAGACACACACACACATATATATATATATATGTATAAATATATATATATATATATATATTTAATTTTTCATAATGGTATGCAATACATTTAAGGTATGATCATTACCATTAGTTTCCAAGCAGCATGTTAGCCATTTTTAATCAAAGCACATTGTCTTGACAAAAAGTGACTAACATTCTGCTTGGAAACTAATAGTAACAATTGCACCTTAAATGTATTGTATACTATGATGAATAAATAAATACAGCTCTTACATCAGTAATCGAGCACTTTATTTTCAATTCTCCAATACTAGAAAAAGATTGCCAATGTATATATATATATATATATATATATATATATATATATATATATATGCATTTACCATCTCCTGAGCCTGATGAGAGACAAGGTTAATTTTTAAAGTTTAACAGATTTGAATTCAGAGATTTTTTTCAACTAGACCGGTTGCCATACCAAGGTTAAAGAAGTCAGTCTATCCTATGACAGTTCTTAGAATAAAATAGGTCTGGTGCATACATTTATAATATAAAAAAAAATACCATAGTTATGCTGTTACACATGTTTTATTTGTATCATAATAAACATATTCAAACATATAGGATTAGATTATACCATATTTTTTAGAAATCACTCATATATTAATCTATTTATACAAGTGTCCTAATATTCTTGTTGTGTTTGTAAGGGAGTCACTTCAAAAGTAAAGATATTTATTTCAATGTAAACTAAAGGGAACAAAATAGAACAAGTTTTCAGGTATAAAACATTATTTTTTCAAATAATTTCTACCATTGGCTATCCATCTTTTCTGGCAATGAATGAGAATCCACCCCCATGTTGCACTTGTAAGAAAGTCTCTCTAAAAGTGAAGATACTTATTTATTTCAATAGGAACTACAAGATAGAGCAAGTTTTTTGCTACAAATCCTATATTTCCAAATAGTTACCCGCACTGGATATGCATCTTTATAAACAAGGAAAAAGAAACCACATATGGCACATATAAGAAACTTACTCTAAAAGTAAAGATAGTTATTTACTTCAATGTAAATTACAGGGAGCAAAATAACACCTTTGGATAGAGCAAGTTTTCAGCAACAAAACATTATATTTCCAAATAGCTAACACCACTGGATATGCATCTTTGCATGTGATGAACAAGAATCTATATGTTGCATTTGTAAGTAATGTTACATTTATTTCAATAAAAACTATCCAACTCTCTGAGCAAAGAGATATCCACAAGAGGTTTTAGATAAGCAAAAATATAGGTGGAAGAAGGTGGTATGACTGTAGTGCCACATCAGCATTACTTTTGGAGCAACCCTTATATAAGTGGCATGCCGGGTCTTAATTAACAATGGCTAAATGGCATAGCTTAATGGCAATGTGAAAAATAGCATTTTGGAGCTGAAAACTTACTCTATCCAACAGTGTTGTTGTGCTCCCTGAATAGATTTTAGTTTCTATGGAGACATTCAGTGCATTCTTGTATAAGTAAAGATCCTTATGCAAGTCATAATATAAATACTAATTGTTTCTGTGAAAATGATTAGGAGGCATTACTTTCAGTACGCTCTTGTATAAGCAAGGTGACTGAGCACTCTTATATAAATCATACTATAAATAGTTTCTGAGGAAATAACTAGGAGGCATTACTTTTGGAGAAACCCTTGTGTTTATTTCATCTGTAAAAAAAAAAAAAAAAAAAATGCTTTTAATGTTTTTGTCTAGTATTTAATCGAGTGTATAAAAATTTCTTGTATATATTTAATATCTACCTAATATATCATGACATTATGAATAATGGACACAAGGTTTTCTTTAATGTAAACTTTTGGTACGAGAAAAAAAGATTTTCACCTGAGTTCTCAAAGAGTTCTCTTGTACGCCTCAACTATTTTCTTTGCACTCATTTTGGGTAATTAACAATTCAAAGACACCTCCATGATTGGCACGAGGAATTTTGCACTGGGATTTCCTCTGCTTTGAAACATTTCAAATGGAATGGAACAAGACAAATTCAAGGAAACAGACATCAAAAATATTCATTGCTTCTTTGATCAGATCTTTTTTTGGTTGAGATTTGATTGGCAGCAAAAAGAAAAAGAAAAAAACAAAGAAATAAATGGCAGTGTCTAAGATTATTGTCTAAAAGACGTTGTTTTGAGAGACAAGATCAATGGTATGAGATGGATGAATGGTTACGTGCAATGGATTCAATCTGATCATATGGTGATCATTAACATGTATAGACTGTTGCTGAAAGTCTCAAAAGATTTTCACAAAGTAATTATGTTTTCAATATCTGAGATGATTGATTGATTATTATTATTTCACTCAATCAAAGGTTTTTACACACGCCTTATTCTAGCTGATCTCAACAATGCTGTTTCTTGGATGGTCTTGATTCTGCTTCTGATTATTATTTCACTCAATCAAAGGTTTTTACACACGCCTTATTCTAGCTGATCTCAACAATGCTGTTTCTTGGATGGTCTTGATTCTGCCTCTGATTATTATTTCACTCTATAAGAGTTTTTCACACATGCCATAGCTGGTGGTTCACTGGAGGCTGAGTGACTGGAAGTATCCTCAGGTTTACAGGACTCTTCAAAGTATTCTAGCCGATCTCAACAATGCTGTTGTTTGGATGCTCTCGATTCTTCCTCTGACTTCCAATTCACCCAGACTCTTTTACAAACCCCTTACAAATTACAATTAGTACAGCCTTTACCTCCATGTTCTATAGTTTTTTTCAATTCTCTGGCCAGGTCCAATATTATTATCATTATAAGAGTTTTTCACACCAGCATTAGTTGATGGTCTTTCAGTGGAGTCTAAGGGACAACAAGTATCCTCAGGTCTCCAGGACTCTTCTGAGTATTCTAGCTGATTTCAGCAATGCTATTGTCTGGATAGTCTCAATTCTTCCTCTGATTTCCTGTTCCTCCAGTTTTTTTTCCCAGCTTTTAGGGACCGTTCCTAGTGCACCAACTACAATTGGTATCACTTTCACCCTCATATTCCACAACCTTTCAATTCTCTGGCAAGGCCCAGGTATTTGTTTATCCTTTCATTTTCCTTCATCTTCACTCTGGGATCTGTTGGAACTGCAAAATCTACCAGATGACATGTTCTCTTTTTTTTCTTAATCAATACTCGGATCTGGTCTTCTGGCTAGGATAAGGTGATCTGTCTTAAACTCAAAGTTTCAGAGAATTTTATGAGTTTCATTCATATATCATTTTTTTGTATGGTTAAAATTTAGTTTTTTGCATAATTCCCAGTAGATCACCTTTCTAACCTAGTTGTACCTAACTTAGTTTTCTCATTGTGCTAGTTTGTTACATTTGCTTAATACATGGTTAATGGTCTCATCTCTATCACCACACACTATTATTATTATTATTTACTCCTTTTGAGTTTTCACATCGGCATTAGCTGATGGTCTTTCACTAGAGTCTGAGTGACAGCAAGTCTCCTCAGGTCTCCAGGACTCTTCTGAGTATTCTGGCAGATTGCAGCAGTGCAGTGTTCTGAATAGTTTCAATCCTTCCTCTGATATCCAAACTTTCCAAACCCTTTTCTAATCCTTTTGGGACTGTTCCAAGTGCACCAACTACAATTGGTATCACTTTGACTTTCATATTCCGTAACTTTTTCAGTTCTCTGGCAAGGTTCAGATATTTGTCCATATTATTATCATTATCCGAATCTTAATTGTTATAAAATTCTTGAAAAATTGGTTTGGAATTCTATGAGTGTGAATGAATATGAGTGGCCTGAAGAATATTGGCAATACAACAGTTTAGATATTATAATAATATAATATTTGCTTTCACGTGTACCAACCACAAAAAAATATCCATCCCTGTTCAGACAAATTTTTTTTCATTCAATGAAAATAATGTTTAATATTGATATTAAACATTATTTTCATTCCTATTGTATTGTCAAAACGTTTAAATGTTGACTTTGTTTTCTATTTTGTACATATAATAAGGGAATTGAATTGAAGGTTTCTTTTTTTTCGTTTAATGGTATGTTAATACAGAATTGGTAAATTATCTTTGACATAAAATAACCCAACAGTGGTTGACATTACACATTTCTGTACAGTATATAACTGGAGAACAGAATTTTAAAACTGATTTTGGCATAAAATAACCCAACACAAATCACTTGGGCATCACAGTCTTACCCTCAGGTATTATGGGTCATCACCCATGGCAAACCAGTGGCTACATTAGGGGGTCTTACTCTCCTGCAGAGGTGCAGTTGGCATATTTTACAGTCCCAGCCAACAGAGCAATAACTATAGTCTCCAATTATATTATGGTATTAGAAATTTATCATGCAAATCCATTTCTGTATCATATATAATTGAAAACCATAATTGTTAATCTAACTTTGTCATAAAATAACCCAATAAGATTTGACATGCTATAAAACCAACCAACCAACAAAACTCTCAATCTTGAAATGTAAACAGCCTTGAAATAAATTCCCCCTGATGATGGCTGAAACCTGTTGGGATCAACAAATTAATAAAATTTATTTACCAGTGTTTATGTGTCGATTTTTTTTCATTCACACCATGTAATGATAGATGTATATAACAGATTGTGTGGAGATTTTGATCCAGGAAAGCAATTCCAAGAAACGTGCCAAGAACCGAAAACAAATGAAAAGAATACAAAACCAAAGAAGCAGATAAATGATAATAGCAAACAAGTTGGCCAGGGTTGGGGTGGGGGTCTAAGAGATTTGATGGGTTTGGTGGGGGGATAGAGGCTAGGGAACAGGCTGATATATATCTGCACTCTGCATTCCGAAAGAAATCACGTCTTGTCACACATTTACAACTGCAATTAATTTAGAGTCAGCGCAGGATACGATTCGGATCTGCAAATGGGAAGAAGCTAAAAAGTAGATAAATAAAATACAGTAATGCATCCAATCCCGAAACAGAAAGAAATGAATTTTGGAATTTATAAGCTTATCTGTCCAGTCATTTAAGCTAAATATAAATCATAATTATCTCCCCTTATGCTGTCTCCTATAGCAACAGCCATAACAGCGATAATGTTAAAACATGGTAAGTGGTCTTTCTGGCATAGGAGGTTAGTCTGGAAAGTAATGAAATGTTTTATTTTTGGGGTTGGCAACCCTGATTAAAACTCTCTGATGAATCGGCTGGTCATGTCAAGCCCTGGTACCTTTGATTTTTCCAACACTATTGCCCTTATGGCAACCCCCAAACTCTTTTATATATGGTAGAAGGTAGTATCTGATGGACTTAGTGTCCTGGGTATGATGTTAAACTGCACCTAGTGGTGAAGTACCAGTTCTGGAGTTCTTAGAAGAGTGGAGTACACTTTAATCATCATTGCTCCATGGTCCCCCTTGACCCAGAGTAGTAGCACCTGTTAAATAAAAAAAAAATATGTTTTAAAAATTTGTTTTAAAAAATTGAGTTTGGAAAAATTCTGTAAAATTCCACAACCAACCAACCAACCAACCAACCAACCTGATTCAAAATCCACTGATCAATATTTCTTAAGCAGTCTCTTATTTCTTTCTGCTATGGTCTTCTATCTTCTAATCGTCTCAAGTGGTGCAACCATACTGTAGTACCAATACTGTTAAATAGTCTCTGATTATTTTCTGTTATGGTCTTCTATCTTTTCTTCGTCTTGAGCTATGTCAAGCTCTTTTCAGATTGGGGACATCTTCGTATCAGGGCTGCTTCTCTCCGCTTCCATCTTAGTTCTTATAAATCAAAAGTTCATATGTCTGAAAAGACATCTCCACACTAGATTGTAAACTTCTCAAATTAGTTTTATTTTGTTTGTTAGTTTTACAGTATATCAACCCTTTTAAATCAAATAATTTTGATATTCGGTTTCATTGATTTAGAAGGAAAAGAAAAATAATCTTTTATAAAAAATTTTTGGGGTGTACTTATTTATGGACAATACTGTATATAAGAGCATGAAAATAGGTTTCTATTATACCTTCAGTATGAAAACTGGGTGCTGTGTGTGGGGGTGGCATAGTGTCGGATGTGATGGATTGTGACAACAGTCATTATATTACATTTAATTTCGAACTAATACTCTTGAGAAAGGTATGAAACCCTTCATCCTCTCAGCTATTTGTTAAATAATACCACTACTGTTCTTCTACAAGGATGGTTTTTGGCTATGAATAATCTACAAAAATTGATATGCCATTAAACAAAGAAACCAAACAAAACCAAACCTGGATGTTATCTCGAGGACCAGTCAGTTGTGATGGCCAATAGAGACGGATGATCAAAAAGAGTCAAGGAAATCTGTGCAGTCAGCATCAGCTGATGATGATGATGATGATGATTACTGACTCCCTAAAAGATAATGTTCTTCTAAACCAGGATTTTATTAGTTCTAGTGGAATCACCGACCACCAAAAACCTACATCAATCAGATCTGTATGGGTTCTGGATGCTACACAGAAGACCTGATAGAGGCAATGACCAATAGAAACAGGTGGTGAGAGGGGTAGTCATCCATGCTGTCAGTGCGACCTGATGATTTTTATGATCTTTGATCTAGCAAAAAAAGATAATTTTTTTATAAAAAAATGTTTGGTGTTTTCTTATTTATGGGCAATACTGTATATAAAATCATAAAAATAGGTTTCTATTATATATGTAAGACACCATTATAATTCTAGTGAAGAAAATAAAAAATAAAACCAGATACATGCATATGTATGCACACACACACAAACCAATTCCCAAGACACATACAAATATATACAACCATTAAATCTTCTTACACAAACACAAAATATAGAAATGACAATGTACGTATCAGACAAGAAAAGAAGGATGAATCAAATCAAAGAAACTTGGATTCCATTCTTCATGTTGTTAACTGTTGGTCTATCTGAACATCTTTGCCTGAATTGGGGGAGACCTATGTCATCAAATATGGTACATGAATACTACGTTAATTGAAATAAATTTCTTTTCCTCTAATCTACTAAAAGCAACATTTTTTTTAGCCAATATTAAATTATATTTTATTTATTTTCAGCATTGAAATCATTTTTTATTTTTTGCATATGTATTAAAACGAAAATTGAAGCTATTTTCCCTGTTTAAATGTAGAAAAACTAGTCTGATGATAAGTGATAGTTGACCGGGAAAGCAAGTACATGGAAACAGTAGGCATGGTGGCTTTTCCTCAGAAATGCCAACTTGAGAGTGCGATGAATAAATATCTTGAGCAAAATGTTTCATTTGATAAATCTTGGCACTAAAAGTGCCAGAGCAAACATTAAAAGCAAAAAAAGTTTTAAAACTAAATGGTAAATGGCAATTCTCAAGTTGATATGGAATTTCTTTGGATTTTTGGATTCTGTGGAGTTTAGCTCCATTTTTATGGAACTAAATTTTTTCTAGAGATTTTCTGGTTCCTGAGATTTGAAGAAAGCTCATTAATCTCTCAGTGCCGCGGGAGAAAAAGTGAAAAAAGATAAAGAAAAATGAAGAAATGTTATAGATAGAGAAAAAAGGAAGAAAGATAAAGAAAGAAAACAAGGAGATAAAGAAAGAAAGAAAGAAAGAAATATAAAGAAAGAAAGAAAGAAAGAAAGAAGAAAGATAGTTGGATAGATAGATAGGTACAGAAAGAAAGAACAGAAGAAAGAAGAAAAGATAGATAAAAAAAAAAGAAAGGAGATATAGATAAAGAAAGAAAACAAAAATAGTTTAGATAGACAGATAGAGAGAGAGAAGAGAAAGAGAAAGAAAGAAAAATGTAGAGATACATAGAAAAGAAAGAAAGCAATAGATAGATAGACAAAGAAAGGAACGAAGAAAGAAAGATAAAGAAAGAGTGAAAGAAAGAAAAAAGAAAGAAAGAGACAAAGAAAAAAGAAAGCAAAAGAAAAAAATTAAGAAAAAGGAAGAGAGAGGGGGGTGGAATGCAAGTAAAATAAAATTGTGTATTGAGAAGATGAAAGAGAGTTAAAAGAGTAGAGTGAGACTAGATGGGATGCAAAAAGAAGATGAAGATGAGGAGAAAGAAGAAGAGGAAGAAGAAGAAAAGGATACATATGAAGAGAAGATGATATAAAGAAATAATGAAAGAAAAAGAACATCTCTCTCTCTCTCTCTCTCTCTCTCTCTCTCTCTCTCTCTATCTCTCTCTCTCTCTTATATATACATATATATAAGAGAGAGAGAGAGACCGAGAGCGAGAGAAAGAGAGAGAGAGAGAGAGAGAGAGAGAGAGAGAGAGAGAGGGGGGGTTGGGGAGAGAATTAAAGATCAGAAAGGCTAAAAAGCAGAGTGAGAAACAAAGATGAAAAACATGACAAAAATATCAATAAAAGAATGAAAGAAAGTAAGAATACATCATATATATATATATATATATATATATATATATATATATATATATAATATATATATATATATATACTTTGTTGAAATATACATATAGGCAGAGTAAGAGATGAAAACTTGAATTGCCAACATAGCAAGTGCTATAGAAATGATGTCATCAGGTTGTTTTGTAAATATAGGTTTATAGCAGAGAAGGCGTGTCAATGTCACCTGACTGACAGGTAACACTCTAAACAGGGATGTTTATACTTAAAAAGAATTTTAAGAACAAATATCTTGACACTTGAACAGGATTTATGTATGTTTGCGGATGTGTAGATTTAGTCTGAAGTAGCGGTAGGTTGGGAGAGAGAGAGAGAGAGAGAGAGAGAGAGAGAGAGAGAGAGAGAGAGAGAGAGAGAGAGAGGGGGGATTTATCAACAGATGGTCAGAAACCTGAATGAAATGGGTATGTCTGGGGTAGCAGGCTTGAACATAGAAGATAGGATAGCCAGAATAAGACCCCAAAGGAACAAGGCCAAAATATAGCAGAAAATCCTCTCATAGCCGAACACACTCAAAACGCATTACAAACTTTTTTTTTTCAAATCAAAATTTTTCAAAGCTTTGGATGATTTAACTTATTAAAACAAATCCTATAATGAATTTTGACATTTTGCCTTTTATATAGTTATCTATATAACTAAAACTATCATTATTGTTTGCATGTGTATGTATGTATGTATGTATGTATGTATATGCGTCTTCTGGCCTTAAGAGACATTTGGTGGTGCATAAGTATCAAATTTTATCAACTGATCCATCTGATACAACAGGAAGGACATCCTTCCTATGTCATATTTGCATCAAACTTTGTTGATCTGCAGTGGGTTTGATGAGTCATTTGAGGGCTCATGAGAGGAAAGATTCTGATGGTGGGGTTATAGGATTGTGAGAGACGGCAGTGATCTGTAAAGATTATGCTATTGCTATGTATATGTGTGAGTATATACAATGCCAGGTGAAAGTTGTGAATCAACCACACATAGTAATTGTTATTGTGAGCACATTTAAATCAACCCTATTAAAAGTGCATCAAAAGACAAATTTCAAAATAAAAAACACCAATAATAAGGCTGTATTTTAATTATTTATTTAAAAATAGGGATTTATTTCTCTCCGACGTGAATAAAAAATATGTGAACCTCCTGAAATCAAATGGCTAATAAATTTAGCTGAAACACATTTAGGTGCTTAATTATTCAATTTAAGATGAGACATCCTTTGTAAATTGCAGAGGGATAAAACCCCTCCAATGGGACCACCTGTTGGTTGTGAGTGGTGTTGCTTAAAGACGGAATCCTTGTGGCTGAGCAGTCCATGAAATGCAACATTCCACATTGGCTCTTACTTAGGCTAGACGGGTGGTTGAAGAGGCCCCCTCTGATTTATTGGCTGGTCAAGCCCTAGCACCTATAGGATTGTCTGGATCCTATTGCCCTTATAGCAAAACAAAATATCTCTAGCATAAAATAACCCAACAAGGTTTGCCAATGCTATAAAATCCAACCAACCAATCAGCATAAATTATCATTATGTCTACAATAAGCTTAAATTTCAAAAGCTCCCCTAAAACAGATGTAAGCACTTTAGTAGCTGTAACATATATACCTATGTATGTATTTATCAGTTGAATAGTAACCCTTCCCTGCAAGTGGTTAAGAAGCCTGGCTGATGAAAATTCGGTCTGGTTTTGATCCCAGCTGCAGGTAGCCTGCTAAGTCTAACCACGCTAAGGAGACATGATATGTTGAAACACAGTCTGTGGATGACCATATATATATATATATATATATATATATATAATATATATAAAAGATTTTTGGGATGTTTGTTTATTTTTTTAGAAGCATTGGTGAATAAAGTATATATTTTTGCTTGAAGGCAATTACAATGCGGTATATCGCATAAAATTCGATAATTATAGAAGATAAATAATATTGACAAGTGAATCTCGCAAAGAATTACTCGGCGTGTAGAACATCGTACAGCAGCTATTTCGACTTTATTAAGTCTCATCAGCGATGTATACTAACGATCTCCCTCCGACAGAAATCGAAACCGGGAATTCAGCAGGATAGTCAGAAACTATACTGCCTCAGCAAGCAATACAGCAGAGAAAAATGCCTGTGAAATTAACTTGTCAATGATACTCGGACGTCTCTACCATAGGAGGCAAGGGGCCGCTAAGTGAACAACAAACACGGTGCTTTATGCTCTTCGGCGAAGGAAATAAGATTTTTGGGATCGGTGGCTGAGGCAGTATAGTTTCTGACTATCCTGCTGAAGTCCCGGTTTCGATTTCTGTCGGAGGGAGATCGTTAGTATAAATGATGAGACTTAACAAAGTCGAAACAGCTGCTGTACGATGTTCTACACGCCGAGTAATTCTTTGCGAGATTCACTTGTCAATATTATTTATCTTCTATAATTATCGAATTTTATGCGATATACCGCATTGTAATTGCCTTCAAACAAAAATAATATATATATATATATATATATATATATATATATATATGGAGAATGAGTAAATTGTCGTTTAAATTACAACTCACTTTATCAGGTATATTTACTAAAATATCTTGAACTATAGATTAAATCAATTTAAAGAAATCACCATTGGCTTCAAGCATGTCCTCCAGATTACTTCAGACATCTTCGGAATCTCCTGCAAACCTTTCCATGATCTCCTTGTTTGAATTGGTAAATGCTGCCATTATCCTTGCCTCCAGTTCATCTTTGGTGTTGCATGAAGTTTTGATGGTCTCTCACACAACCATGCTTCACACATAACATCCAAGTGGATTGTAATCTAGAGAGTTAGACGGCTAGATGTTAGGGGTGATGAAGTTGCAGAACATTTCTTTCAGCTAACAATAGATTCTACTTGTGTGACATGTCACAGAGTTCTGTTGTCAGGTGTAGGATCTTCCGGCAGCCACCCTATCAAACGAGGGCAGCACTAACCCCTCTATGCACGAGGCAGGTCTTCATATTGAGTTTGATGCTATGTGGGAAGAAGAATAGAAGTATAACATCACCTTCGCTAGCAACCAGCTCAAATACCATAATGTCAAAGAAGTGTTTGGTTTCCATCACTGTGGATACATCTTGTAGGGACAGAGCAAATCAATGGTTGTTCTGTAAGTTAATCATCTGATCCTGGCTGAATTTTTTCTCATCTGAGAAAGCATGTTTGATGGGAGAAAATGAAAGACTTTGCAGCATAGTCCTTCATGCATGAAGTTAAAAATTGACATATATAAGAAACACTGAATGTCTACATGCACTACCAGCCTGATAAATATACTATGTTTCAATTACCGTCGAATTGGTAAGACAAGACAACAAGGAAGTTGTAACTTAATATGGATCTAACCTTGTTGCAATCCTACTACAGAATGCCAGAGTATTTCTGAAGCCTCATAACATCATAGAAACCAAGCAGCCAATCAGGACTCAAGGAATGGAATCACCCAAATACATGAATCAACTATTCTTGAGTTCCATAAATACCAGTTGTTTTGGGCACCAGTCAGTAGTGTTTAGTTGTTGTTGTTCAAACCAATAGCATACTCAACTGACAACACAATGGGATGCTAATCACCAAACAAATTTCTACACTCAGCAACAAAATTTGGGAGTTTCTTTCTGATTAGCATGATCAGAGTGAGGCTTCCGAGCAGCCGTACCTTCGTAATCACCACTGGACTCATCCAACTCTTTTCAAATCCTCTGCAGTGTCCTCAGATTGACATCCAAACACTATGAAATCTTCGTTTCGAGGCTTCCAGTGTAAATGATACTGAGTATAGCCTGCATTTTCTAAATTCCTCAGATAGTGCCCAATTCACTCGAGTTTGCTGTAAGTAGATACATTTAAATAAATTACATACAATTGGCTACAATTTATTCATCGCACCCTATATATATATATATATATATATATATATATTATACATACATACATACATACACACACACACACACACACACCACATTATATATATATATATATATATATATATATATATATATATTAACAAGTTGACCAGAATGATTCTATTTGGGATCTTCTTTATCCACTGTATATCCACAATGCATGCCCATTCAGAGGCATCTTTAAAGTTCCCAGGAGAGTTCAATGTATGATAATTAATTTCCTACGGAGCAATATTTGCATTTCATATAGGCGAGAAACACCAACAAACCGCCATTTGGCTATTATAAATTTATTACAACTGGTACTTATTGTAATTATCATATTTTTGTATTTTTAAATGAGAAAGAATCAACGACAAAAAAACTTTTGTTTTTCCTCTATTATATGATGGCTATCTGATAAGACTGGTCCCGTTTTTTATAGAGACGCTAGCTGAAATAAATATACAATAGCCAAATAACGGTTTGTTGTGGCTTCTCACTTATAATAAGTTCATATATATATATATATATAATATATATATATATATGTGTGTGTGTGTGTGTGTGTGTGTGTGTTATGATACGACATGATATGATATCCATCATCTACAATTATGACTGATTTGCAATGAATCAAGTTTCTTCATCCATTACATTCCTGTGACAACTTGAACCAGTTAGCGATATGTATCTGAAAGTTTTTAAGGTTTCATTATTAAACGTCCTCATATCTATTAGTTTTCGTCTAGCACAGCGGTAACTATATCCACTAGCTGTAAAAACCTGATCTGTTTTGGCAGCTAATGATTTTCTAGTCTTGCAACATGGCCGAAGCATCTTAGATTTCTCACTTTTGGTTGACCGTTCGATTTAGTACCCCTTCAATGGTCGCATGTTGTTATTGCTTAGTTATAATCATAATGTACAAATGTCTCATGATAAAAGAATGCATCTTTTTTCCTTGAGTTTTGCTTTTACTTTCCAATATTTAGAAACATGCAACAGTCTGGTGCTCATGAAAAAAAAATCTGATCTCTCAGATAAGACAAAACAGGAATTCTTCCAAGCTGTAACAGTGTCAGTGCTACTATATGCCTGTACCATTTGGACTTTAATGAAACGATTAGAAAAAAACCTAAATGGGAACTACTCAAGGATGCTGCAAGGTATTATGAACAAATTCTGAAGGCAGACGCACAAGTGAGGGTCAGCCAGCAAAAACCAAGAGTATCCATATGTAGGTGTCCATAAAAGAAAGTCACATGAGATCGTTCTTGCTCATCCAACAGTATCGAGTATGTATTGTTCATCTTACTTGTATGGTTTGTGTGATAGGAGGCAAGTGTCCGTATAGCTAGTTTTTTTTTTTTTTTTTTTTTTTTTTTTGGCGTGCCGCTTCCAGGATTTGTTCCTGAGAGTACGCAACATTTTTGTGCAATTCCCATCTAGGTTTTTTCCAAGCATTTTATTAGCCTGGAATAATTTTCGCTTTATCAGAGAGACCGGATTTTCATATCATCGATAATCTGTCTATAGCAGTCCATGCCTTTCTTATGCGTATATTGATATCTCATTCTATATTACTACCGAGGTATGCAAACTAGTTTGCTAATTTCAGGAGCTCACTTTCTAGTGTGGAGATATCTCATGTGTTACAATACATGAACTCTTACATACGAGGCATTATTTATTAATTTACTAGCTGGACCCATGGAAATTTCATGGTAGTTGGTAAGATTATCTGTCATTTTATGTCTCTACTCTTCCTTCTACCTTTGTCTGTATCTCCCCATTCACTATCCCTATCCTAAGAAAAAATTAAAAGGATTTTTTAAAAATCTATCGCATCATTTTCTTCCATTCTTCAATTTATTTTATTTCATGGAAATAACATCTTAGATAAATCGTTGTAGATTTCTATTTGTATTAAACAATTTCCAGCTCTTTGTCATATATAAGCTAGAAGGCGGCGAGTGAGGGTTTTTAGTACTCTGGGTATGACGTTAAATTGCGTTTCGTGGTGAAGTCCCGATTCTGGAGCTCTGGGGCGTGTGGAGTACCTCTTTATGGCCATTACACACCGGTCCACCCTGATTCGGAGTGGTAGTATTTGCTAGGGTCCCATCCATGGGTTAAATAGAAGAAAATGAGTTAAGAAAAATGTGTTTAAAAAGACTGAATTAAAAAAATTATCAAGAATGAATAAAACAATGTCTTCGGCATAAAATAACCCAACAAGATTTGACATGCCGCAAAACCAATCAACTAACCAACTAACCAATACTTTGTGTAAGCATTGGTAACATATTTGACGTTCTTTCATTCTCTCTTCTCTTTCTTTCATTCTTTCACGATTATGTTGTTCTTTTCAGTGAAATGGTCCATTATTTATCTGAGGTTACGTCAGGATGTGACACACATAGATAGGTACTAGCGTATTAATATATAAATACTTCCAAGCATAATCAAACCATAAGTATATTCAATATACGAGGTAGATTAAAAAATTATCCGCACCCCTTTTTATGGAAGCCGAGATCATCGTGGATAATTTGATAGGCAGAACGATGACTAATCTGCAGAGAACAAGCTACCGCATCAATGATGACTCACTGGTTCGCTAAAATCATCTCTCTGGTTTGCTGAATCTTCTCATCAGTGGTGAAGGTTGTGCATCACGCATGTCCAACCAATTTTAGATTTCTCTAAATTTACTCTCAACTAAAATTGAAATCATGCCGTAAAAAAATGCTTTTGTTTTTATATTAAAACAAACCAAAACGTTTGCTCATTTGCATAAGATTCGCCTGGAGAAAGGGAAGTGGGCGAATCTACGGTGGGTTAGTGGTGTGTGTGAGGTGATATCTGGCTGCTGGATTTTTTACTCTTTTTTCCCCCTCTGCTTAACTGACAAATAGAGAGTGGGAGGAGAGTTAACTTAACTGACAAACGGAGATGGGAAGAGAGACAGGAGTCTCTAAGACAGGGATTGGTCGGTCGTTGACTTAATTGCTAATTACGCCTAATTAAAGCCAATTAAACTGAATTTTTTTCATACACTTTGTAGTGCTAACACCAAGGAATATCTAAGTATAAATATTGTGTCCATAACATAAATAGAAAAAAATCCTTTAGCTGGAGAAGGTTGATAAACTCAGCTTTAGCTCTGCATTGTGCTAAAAGCCTCTGATGAATTTCAGCCCCTGATACTCCTTCCTGGCAGAGAAATCGGGTCACTTCCTTGGTGCATACTGCTAGTGGAGCGGACATTTTTATACTGTAAATACTGCAAGCAAAATGACGCAATCAGACACAAGCTTCGGTCACCATGTGATCTGTAGTCCAATACTCTAGCTGTTAGAATAAACTGATGTGAAAGATTAGAAATGGAAACAGAAAACGAATTTGACCTGAATCCAGTCCCTGTTCAATCTTTTGAAAGGGAAATTTACTTTTCTACAACCATGTCCCTCATCTCTCGATTCTATACTATGGCTTCTTTTGCTGTGGTGAACTTAACCAAACTGTAATGAATGACAAAAAAAAAAAAACGAAAAAGAAGAAAGAAACAGACAAGAAGTAGAGGGAAAAGATTTAAGAGAAACGAAAATTGAGAAGAAGAAATAGCTCTTCAAAAAGAAGATCAGAAGAAGAAAAAAAAGTGAAGAAAAAAAGAGAAAGTAATTTTCAGAGACAGAGAAGGAAATTGATAAAAAAGATAAGATCCAAAAATGAAGAAAATTGAAAGAGAAAAAGAAGAAAAGACAAAGCTAACTTATCATGCGAAAATAAATAAGAAAAATAAGAAAGAAGTAACAAAAAACAAAAAAGAAATTTCGAACGAAGGTAAAGAGTATGTTTTCTGATAGCAACAAACCTGCTATATCCTCGGGTAAACTCAACTGCTGAAGAAGCGAGATTTGAAGACCTCCAAAAATTCCAGCACACTTCAAAGTGAATGTCGAAATAAGGAATCCATTCCTTTAATAAACTAAAAGGCAACAGGTTTTTTTTTTCATGTCTTACTTTGTTTCGTTCTTGGCTTTCATTTGCTTTATATCTTTCTTTCTTTTTTGTTTGTGTTGAAACATTCTATTATAGTGTACCCAACCAACCAACTAATTGTGTAAGCATTTGTAACGTATTTGCTAGTCTCACTGATACATTACTATTGAATAGCGAGTTCGATCTAAATGCCTCATACTTGCAACCTTGTGTCACATGCTACCCGTGGCAAACTTCTTGAGTAAATGCCTATTGACTCATAAAATATTGACATTGAAACTAAGCTTTGAAGTGTTAACCTGTTTAAAATATTGGTTTGTTGGTTGGATTTAAGGCATGTCAACCCTTGTTGGGTTATTTATTGTTTTATTCATTATTGTTGGGTATTCAATTTTTCTTCAAATTCAATTTTTTAAACACATTTTTCAAAGCTCATTTTGTTCTATTTAACCCATAGATGGAACCCTAACATGTACTACCACTCTGGGTCAGAGTGGATCTGTGAGTAATGGGGATGAAGAGGTACTCCACACTTCCCAGAGCGCTGTAATTGGAACTTCATCATTAGCAGCAGTTTAAAGTCATGCCTAGAACACTAAGACCCTCAGCCACTGCCTTCAAGCACATATATAATAAAGAGGATTGGGGTCGAGACAATCATATAGGGCTTGACGTGACCAGCCGATTAATCAGATGGGGGTCTCTCCGACCGCTCGTCTAGCCTAAATAAGTGCCAAAGTTGAATGTTGCATGTCATTGACTGCTCAACTACATTCCATCCTTAAGCATCACAGCTCATCACCCACAGCCAACAGGTAGACTCACTGGGGGATTTTACCTCTCTGTAGAGATGCAGTCGGTGTATTCTTATGTCCTAGCCAACAGAGTTGTTCATGCGGCAGAAGTGGGTTTTGAAATAAAGAGATCTAAAAAATAAGAACAAGAATGGACACTGAGACTTAGCAACACAAGACCGTTACAAGAAGATCAGAAGAACAGAGATAATTCTACCCAAGGTAGCAGATAGCAGCATGGAATTATGCTTATCTTTAAGAAGAGAAGTATATAAGACTAGAAGCGGCTACCCAGCCTTGCCTGGGTAGAGGGGGAAAAACAGTGGTGTATTGATTTGTTTACTTTTGAGATTTAAAAATAAAGTAGAATTTTGATGCTATCTCTTTATATATTTTCCTTTTTAAATATCTTCGAATATAAATTAAATTTTCATAATTTTTTCACAAAAAGCAAGAAGCGGTGATATTTAATGTGTATATATATATAATTTATCGTTAATTGTTTTATTTTCGTAGTTTCCTCCGGACATACATACATACACACCAACTGCCCTTTATATATGTATATAAGACTAGGTAACAGTAGACATAAAAGGTAATTATCTCTCGTATTTCCTATTAGTCAAGAGATGTAATCCCTACACTCGTATGAACTATATACTCCTGAAACCTTCCTTTGGAATTATGCACTGCTTACCTAGTCATTGCCTCTGGTATTGCTGCGATTTCATAATGAATAAAATCTTTCTGTTTGCCAGGTGTCTGCAGCCTATGTTTAGATACTTCAGGTATCCCCAGGGGAAGTAATCACAAGGGATAGATCTGGTGAGTGAATCGGCTATTAGATGTCACTTAGTAGTGAGATAAGTTTCAACCACAAACACATGATATTCACCATTTCATGCTGTTGTAACTCGAGTGTCAAAATTAACTTTTTTTATTATTAAAGAAATAATAGGAAGAAATACCAGAGTTAAAGATAGAGAAAAAGGTTTACTCAGCAAAAATACAAAGTGAACAGAGTAATTAGCGATTGCTAGGTTGAATTAACAGGTCACGTGAGAACTGGAGTATCAGAGTTAACAGAGAAATTATAGGAAGAAAGACAACGAGTATTAAGGATAGGGAAAAAGGTTTACTAAGCAAAGATACAAAGTGAACAGAGTAATACATAATTGCTAGGTTGAATTAACAAGTCCTGTAAGATTTCAATGTTTCTCTCTTACCTGGTTTCGTCAGACATTATTTATAGGAAAACAGATAATATTTAGGTACTTATGATACTATAGATGTTTCTCCAAGTCCCTCATTTCACTGGATGATAACATCTAATCGCAAGCTTGTTAACCAGATCTTATCCTCTTGTGATATTTTAGATGCTTTTATTTATTGAATATAATTGTATAAAAATTATTTTCTTATATATCAATGCAATCAATATAGCAATGTGGGTGCCAAGTTTTCCAGTGTTTTCTTTTCTAACAGAAATATATATCAGAGCCATGTTTGTATTCTCAATATTGTACTGAGAAACTTTGCAGATAGCCAATGCAGTGATGCACTCAATGTCCTAACTGGGTCGTGTGCACAGGTGAAAAGGGCGGTGAGTGGGTGGGAGGTGTGTTTTGTGCAGCAGTAGCAGCCATGCTATTTTACTTGCAAGGATACCTATATATGTAGTAACTTGAGTATCAGAGTTAACAGAGAAATGCTTGGAAACACAACAAGTATTAAGAATTGGGAAAAAGGTTTACTCAGCAAAGATACAAGATGAACAGAGTAATATGTATTTGCTAGGTTGAATTAACAAGTCCTATGAGATTTCATTGTTTCTCTTTTCTGAGGTTTCGCCAGACATTATTTGTAGGAATAACAGGTAATATTTAGGTTTGGTTTGTTTTGTTTACGGCATATCAACCTCAGTGGGTCATTTAATGCCGATAAAGTTTTGAAATAAATCAATTCTTAATGGATAATACAATTTTTTTTATGAATACATTTTTCTATTTAACCCATAGATGGGACCCTAACAGGTACTACCACTCCGGGTCAGAGTGGACCAGGGAGCAATGGTGATGAAGGGGTGCTCCACATTCCCCAAACCTCCAAAACTGGAACCTCACCATCAGATAGAGTTTAACGTCATTCCCAGGACATGTAGACCCGCAGCCACCGTCTTCTAGCACCCATATGATAAAAAGGGTTTGGGGCTTGCCATAAAGGCAATAGGGTTGGGAAAATCATATAGGTGCTAGGGCTTGACGTGACCAGCCGAATGATCGGAGGGGCCTCTCCGACCGCCCGTCTAGCCCAAGATAGGTAATATTTAGTTACTTTATGACACTATAGATATTGACATCTGATCACAAACTTGTTAACCAGATCTTATCCCCTTGTGATATTTTAGATTGATATATTGACATGTTTATTTATTGAATATAATTATATGATATTCATTCCCTATATATCAATGTAGTGCATAGTGGGTGCAAAGTTTTCCAGTGCTTTTTTCTTTTATTCATTCTTGTTAGGTATTCTATTCTTTTAAAACTCATTTTTCTATCAAACCCGTAGATAGGACTCTAACAGGTACTACCACTCCAGGTCAGAGTAGACCCGGAAGTAATGGTGATGAAGGGGTACTCCACACACCCTTGATCTCCAAAATTCGAACTTTACCTTTAGATGCAGTTTGAAATAGGAAGTATTACTGTGTCCTTTGTATATAAACTATTAATCTCTTCTCTTGTTAACCCTTACAAGAACAGCTCAGCTTTTCTTGTCTACTATTGGAGAATCGGTATTATCTATCTTGACTGTAATATGCTTACAGAGATGGAACTTCTTTGAGGCTCCAGAGAAATTAAACTTTATTCTCAAGACTAAAGTACAACAGATTCTGCCTCTATCATCCTCTTCATCTCTCTCTACTCCTTCCCCTCATCCACCCCCCTCTCTCTCTCTCTCTCTGTCTCACACACTCTCTCTCTTTCTTAACACTTCTACAGTTAAAGCCCTTCCCTCTCCCCGTTATCATTTGAACCTCTTCATTCTCCATAAAAGTACTCTTTCTCTGTCCTTCATTTTTACTTCTTTTGTACGACCCAAGGGAAATCAGTCAGATTTTCTAAACTTAGTCTTAACAATTCTCTATCACATCCCTTTTTTTTCTATTTCTTTTATTTTGTTGTTGTTTTTTTTATCTTTCCACAACTTTCTATTGTTAGACTTAAAATCGCCCCTTCTTCTTCTTCTTCTTCTTCTTCTTCTTCTTCTTCTTCTTCTTCTTCTTCTTCTTCTTCTTCGTTCTTCTTCTTTCTTCTTCTTCTTCTTCTTCTTCTTCTTCTTCTTCTTCTTCTTCTTCTTCTTCTTCTTCTTCTTCTTTCTTTCTTTTCTTTTGCTTTGTTCAATTCTCTTCTTCTTCTTTCTTCTCTTTCTTTTGCTTTGTTCAATTCTTCTTCTTCTTCTTCTTCTTCTCTTCTTCTTTGCTTTTGTTCAATTCTCTTCTTCTTCTTCTTTCTTTCTTTCTTCTTTCTTTTCTCTTCTTCTTCTTCTTCTTCTTTCTTCTTCTTTCTTTCTTTGCTTTGTTCAATTCTCTTCTTCTTCTTCTTCTTCTTCTTCTTTTCTTTCTTTGTTCAATTCTCTTCTTCTCTTCTTCTTTCTTTCTTTTCTTTTCTTTCTTTTCTTCTCTTCTCTTTTCTTCTTTCTTTCTTCTTCTTCTTTCTTCTTCTTCTTCTTCTTCTTTCTTTCTTCTTCTTCTTTGTTCAATTCTCTTCTTCTTCTTCTTTCTTCTTCTTCTTCTTCTTCTTCTTCTTCTTCTTCTTCTTCTTCTTCTTCTTCTTCTTCTTCCTCAGAAGAAGCCTTTTAAGAATATAATAAAGATGAAGATGCATCTCAGATGCTGCTGCTGCTGCTTCAATATAGAAAACATTACCCTCCAAATAATATTCTCTTTTCTTTTCACGGCACTGGATAACACCCAAAATTAAATTGTTGCCACAAGGAAATCTACTTTTTTTAATTCTTTATACTTTCATTATTTTAAATATTAGATATTTTAAAAAGTTTATGTATTGAACTTCTCTGAAGATATATATATATATATATATATATATATATATATATATATATATATAATATTTCATGGGTAATCCCAAAGGTAAGGTCTCTAAAATATATAGAAATCATGTTTATTGTTTATTGTCAATAATATTTACATCATTCTAAAGTTTGAAAATCTATTTTTCTACATAATCGCCAATTCGGTCGATGCATCTTTGTAGGTGTTTTCACACTGGATGGTAAGCCTCTGAAATTGGTAGACCTTTTCACATACTTATGTAATAACATCTCATCTACAGAAATTGATGTCAATACATAGGAAATGGTATGAACTGCTGATGAAGGCAGATTATCAATCTGATCTCACTGATAAGATAAAGCAAAAATTCTTCCAATCTGTAACCAGGTCAGTGCTACTGTACAGATGTACTACTTGGAATCAGACAAAGCGCTTTGAGGAAAAGTTAGATGGGAGCTACCCAAGGATGCTGCATGCTGTCTTGTATAAATCTTAGAAGCAGCATCCCACAAGAAAGCAGCTGTATGGCCACTTGCCTCCTATCACACTTGTCATATTAAACTGTTTTTCCTTCGATTTAACATTACATTGTATTGTTTTTTTTTTTTTTTTGTTTAAAAAAAATTGAATTCACTCTCATTATCCCTCCCTAGTTTCTGTTCATTTACTACATAAATGTCAATTTCTGCCAAGTTGGTGCCTAGACCAGTGATCTGATCATGATGAAATTTTACACCTATGTTAAGCTAATATATGGAAACAGAACTGGCTCATTAGATTTCAGTAAACATCAATAATGGAACCCCTGAGGACATTTTTACAATACATGTGGAAAGTTTCAGAGAGAGAGAGAGAGAGAGAGAGGGGGGAAGGGCAGTAATAGTATGTTGAAATCAAGTTACAGCAAGAGAATTTCAACTACGCCATAAGTGCTTAATTGTATTGTTTTCAAAAAATACTCTTACGATACAAAATAAAATAACCAAACAGTTTATCCTAAAAAAAATATGATATAATAATGTTGTTATGAATAATATTAAAAGGAATTATTTTTATAAATCAAAATGATTATTTTTTGTGAAATTTCATATACAAGTAATATTTAAGGAAGTCATGTTAAAATTACAAACATTTTTATGAAATAATATTGCTTTCTTTTTTCTTCTTTAATTTAATTAAAAATTTGAATTTTATCACTTAAAACAATCTAAGCCCAAAATACATGAAAAAAAGGGAAAATTTATAAATTAAAATGGGAAAAAATAACACAGTTCATTGTTCCATAATTGTTCTACAGCAGTAAGTTTTCTATTTTGATACATAAGTTTGTTGAACAAGTTTGATACTCTTTGAGCTCAAACTTTCCTGGCTTATTCACTCTAAATGAAGAAAGCTGGATGGAAGAAGGACATGACTTAAACAGCTATGGATAGTTCCAAACAAAAATTGATCTGCCATAAACACACCTAGCAAAGGTTACTATTGAAAATCCAGTATGGGTATTCAGGTTTGCTAGCCTTTTCAGGCGCACTCTGGGAACTGCGAATAACCCTACTTTTCCTGGGTATTACCAGGTACTGCAGCTAGTTTCAATTATAGACATATGTACACATATATGAACATTCCAGACTATTCTTGAATCTAATAACTTAAAAAGCAACACATATAGGATAGGGTACACTCATACGCACACACACAAACGCACATATGCACACACTTATTGGTTCACAGGTGGCGCCACCATCAGTAGTTGAATTAATAACCAATTAGGCTTTTTTACTTTTTCTTTTTTTAACAAAAAGTAACTCTCGTTCAAAAAGATAAAAATAAAGATGGACACAGATGAAACCCTCATTAATAAATTAAGTCTTTTCTTCTCAGTTCGACTTTTGAGCTCATTATTATTCTATTGTTTTCACATTTTCTTTTTTTATCTTTCATCTTCATCTCGTTTCTTACTTCCTTTTCTATTTTAGTTTTTTCATTTGTTTCTTTTTTTTCAATTTTAGTTTTATTTTTCCCCTCATTTCTTTTCATCTCCTTCATTTTGTTGCTTTGCTTACATTTTTATTTTCTTCTCTTTTTTTTTCTTTTTCTTTCTTTTTCTCTCCTTCTTTCTCTTATTATTATTTTCTAATGTTTCCCATTCTTCTAAAGTCTTTTTTTTGTGTTAACATAATTTATTCAATCCCCTCATACCATCTTAACCCCATGCGTGCAGGAGAATCAGTTGCAGTACAGACAGGCAAAAAGGTCCTGCTTCAACTCTCAGTTAACTCTAATCTTACTTTCCCCGGGTCCCCTGATCTTGTGACTCTCTAAGCCAATGAGAGAGGGCCACTCTTGGGTAAATCCTGTCAATTAAAACTCTGAGTGATTTTCCAGTTTCCAGTTAAATTTAAATTTCACTTACATCTTTTTTCTTTTTTTTTTCAATTTGAATTTTATTTTCCCCTCATTTCTTTCCATATCCTTTATTTTGTTTGTTGCTTACATTTTTTTTTTGTTTCTTCTCTTTTTTCTTTATCTTTTGTTTCTTTCCTTCCTTCTCTTATATACTTATTACTATTTTCTAACATCATGTTCTTGCTGTCTTTTAATGTCTGCTGCTATTTTTCTCATATCTTCTATCTTCTTTCTATTGACTTGTTTGGGGTTCTTCTTCATCAGGGTTGTCAAATTTTCTGTTGCATTTTTATTATTATTATATTATGAAACACAGAGACATATTTCTGTGTAAACATAATTTTATTTTCTTGATACTATCAGATATGGAGGACAGACAAACAAATTCTTCCCAATTATAAATAGAAATCTGGTAGCTCTATATTAAACTGTTTGGTTGTCTATAGAGGACAGACAAACAAAATCTTCCAAAGTATTGATATAGGCTTATACTCAATTTTTAATAGATGAATCAAAATAATTAAGAATACAAAAAATAAACAAAAATATTGTTTAAAATCTATTTTTGCTCTCCATGTTATTTCTTTTAAGTATTCTTTTAGACAGACTATTGATATAAAAAAATCTCATCTCTTTGATAAGTGAGAATTATCAAAGCTGTTACTATATCAGTGCTACTGTATGGCTGCACCACTTTGACTCTAACAAAACACTTGGAGAAAAATCTAGATAGGACCTACACAAGATGCTGTGTGCTGTCTTGAACAAATCTTAGAAGCAGCACCCCATAAAAGAGCAACTGTACAGTCATTTAATTCCTATCACACAAACTGGGTGGGATGAAAAAGTACAAGTTGGATACTGCTAGAGAATCAGGGATGACTTCATAAGTGATGTTCTCCTATGGACACACCAAAAAACCTACATTGATCAGCTCTGTGCAGATATTGGATGCTGTGCAGAGGACCTGCCAGAAGTGATGGCTAAGAGAGATAAGTGGTGATAAAAGTCATGAAGATCCATGCTGTTAATAACTAGATTATGATGAGAATTAAATAACAGAAGGTCCTACATTTATGGTGAATTGAATCTATTTTTGCCTTATTTACTTTTTTTTCTTTCTTTCTACTTCTCTTCTTTCCTTTTCTTTCTTTATTTCTTTATTTTTATTTCTCTCATTAATTCTTTCTTTCTTTCTTTTCTGTCTATGATTTTCAATTAATCTTCTTTCTTTTATATTTTTTTTCTTTCTTTTTTTCATTCTTTCTTTCTTTCTTACTTTCTTTCAATGATTTTCAATTACTCTTCTTCCTTTTCCATTGTTTTCTTTTCTTTCTTTCTTTCATTCTTTCTTTCAATGATTTTCAACTACTCTCCTTTCTTTTCCTAAATTTTCTTTCTTTCTTTCTCTCTTTCTTTCTTTTCTTTATACCTTGTTTTTTCTTTCTTTCTTTCTATAATTTTCTACTTCACTTTTTGCCTCTTTTCTTTTTTTCTTTCTTTCTTACTTTTTAAAAATAATTTTCTTTTTGTCTTCTTCCCTCCTTGTTTTTTTCTTTGTTTTCTTTCTTTTGATTAAACACTTCTTTGTATTTTAAGTACCAATAAAACAAAGCAATTTTTATTCTTAAATTGAAATGAAAACCAACAAAACTTGAAGCACCTTGTTCATCAAAGAACCCAACTCAGTCAAGTGTACCTTTCTTTTTCCTCTTTACCTATAATGTCAAGTGTGATTAAGTACAATTTCAAATGATAAGATGCAATACGATGAGACAAGATGGAGTCAGTGTGTCTGATCAAGTAAAGTTCATAATTAGTAAAAAGTAGAAAAGATCATTTCTCTTTGAGTTTTTGGCACTAATGATTTTGCAGCTCAAATGACAGACCCAAAAATGAAAGAGAGGACATCAGGAATAGAAAAATAAAAAAAAAACAATTCAAAATATTGAAGAATCCTAAAAAAGTAATGCCTCTTATTTATTTCCAGAGAAACAATAATGGTGAGCACAGTATTAAGTTTCCAGGTTTCATGATTTCGAACAATTTATAATCCTCATAAAAATTGAATTTATGGTCAACACTGACTAAAATGGATTGATAAATTTATAAATTGATTTTTGATTCAAGACTGTGTCACGCTGAGAAGAAATTAAAACTAATTTTCTTTGTGTGTAAATTTACCCAACCCTTCTACTAAGGACAGAATGGGACACAAGATCAATTTTAAGCAGAGTAAAGTATAACTGTTTACAAAGGATTACAATTAGTTACTTGAAGCCATATAATTGTGCACAAATAATTAGTATTTGACATAAATAATTGTACTTTGTTTTTTATTTGGTTTTTTTTTTCATAGCATATCAACCTTCTTGCATTATTTAATGCCAAAGCAATCCTTGTACAAGAACAATAATAGTACTATTTAACCCATAGCTGGGAGTATGAGAGGGTTCATACTTTTTCCAGTGAATGTAATAGTGTGACTTTTTAACTATTTGCCTACTTTAAACCACTGACAGCGGCTCTGCCACCACTAACCCTGAAACTGATACTTGATCTTTTTGCAATAGGGAACCAATTGAATTGAAATTTGGTATAGTCAGGGGAGAATTTGGTAAGCAAAGTATTAAATTCTAAACTTACCTTACATGATAAATAGGCCAACCTATCTATTATGTAACAATATTATTTACTTCAATTTATATGTATCATTGACCTCTGATATATTGTTCATATATTTATGTGTAAGTAAATAAAAATGAAAAACACAAGATGTTTAGAAGGATGATATTTTTGCTTTAACCAATGCTACAGAGTTTTGGTTTGTTATTCAAACCTTCATTGAGGCTATCATCTATATCATATAGAAAGAAATTTTTAAAAAACATAATTTTTACTTTTGTCAATGTATTGCTTCTGTTTGTTCCTCACATATGAAAAAAAAACTGTTGGTGTTCTCATTTGAACTGTGTGACAATTTGTTCAAAACTCTTGGAGAAAATTTTATGAATGGATTTACCTTATTTTGTTGTGCATTTTAAAAAAAAAAAACATCATTAATCCACGTTAATATTCTAACACAACTTTTAATGAAGTAAGAGGATAAGTTTTAAAAAAGGTCTTTGTTTATATATATATATATATATATAATATATAATATATAATAAGCATCCATTTTCTGCAACATCCATGTTTGTCTACCTTTCTCCACACATATATATATATATACATATATATTATATATATATATATATATATATATATATATATATATATATATATTGTATATATAATCCTATTAAGGAAGGCATGTATTATTTATAAGTATTTTCCTTGATAATTTTAAAACTGTCTATTACTTTTGTAGACAATCTGTAAAATATATTGTTGAATTGGAAGCGGATTACATTTGCCGATAATTCCTGAATGAATACGGAATTCCAGCATTGACACCAGGATGAGGAAAGTGGGCAGGACATTCTGGGGTTAGGCAGGTACTTTTCTGAATAAAGTAGACACTGTGAGAGGTCACTCAACAAGAAGCCTTATGAGAAAACAAGTGCAGAGAGAGAATCTAACATGACAATAGTGACATAATGAATCTCATTGTTTAGTTAAAAAGTAAAGCCATATGAGCTGATAGTGTTGATTGTATTTTGAAGGTGTGGGATGGGTCGATTAGACTGTATAGGATTGGGTTTTGAATAAGTTGGATAGCCTGATGAGAATTCAAGATAGATCGTTCAGGAAAAGTTTTTAAAGGATACTTACGAAACTCTGTAGGATAGCGGATTCTACCAATGTTAAAATTCCAAGAGAAATAAAACTGAGTTACAGAATGAGAAAAAGTCTGTACACTGACAGTAAAATGTATTTCATATATATATATATATATATATATATATATATATATATATATATATATATTTTAAACAGAGTAAAGCTGGTTTAAATGCTTAGAGAAACACAAATAGCCTCACCTAAGAATTCTATTTCCTATGATCATAACTGTTATTTTTAGTTTTCCTTCTCTTTGACTAGTCTGTCCTACTATTTACCCATAGCTGGGGTAGGAGAACAGATGAATTCATGTCTTTTTCAAGGTATTAGCGCAAAGTAAAACACAAACAACCTCATCTAAGAATTCTATTTCCTATGATCATAACCATTCCCTGAGAAATATAATCTCTCTTAGGAATCTTAGGAGTAGTCCAAGTAAGGGCCAAAGTGGAGTGTTGCATGTTATGGACGGCTCAACCATCAGGATTCCGTCCTTAAGCATTTAGACTTCAGGGATACAACCAATGCTCTTGTAGCTTAGATGGTAAAGTAGGTGACATAAAGAATTAGGCTTTCTTAACTTAAGGTAAAATGGCCATGTCCACTGGGGTTTGTAAGATACACTGACTGCACCCCCCCCTAATGGCTATGGGTGGCAACCTGTAATGTCAGTGGACAGGATTTTGGTGGCTGAGTTGTGTATGACTCTTGTACTAAGTTGTCCCATGACATTCAACACTCTATTTTGGCCTAGACGGGTGGTTGAAGAGGCCCCAAGTGCTAGAAGGGATAGCTGAAGGTCGACTACCAGTTTATTAATACATATTGTTTCTTTCAATTTATTGATACACAATGAAAATTTTTTCAACCAAATTGTGATAAATATGAAGTTAATGAAAAATCTAACATAGAATAATTTCTACCAATATATTGATGCACATTGAGTTAATGAAAATTATTTCTACCAGTTTATAAAACCAAACAAAAAATATTTACCAACAAATCATCTACATACAAAGATGCGTGGTGTAATGGTTATCTTAGTAGAAAATGGACTTGGTGACTCAAGTTCAAACCCTGGACAAGGCTGTTTGCATTTGACATAGTGTTATATCTGAGGGAGAAGTTTGCATTCAACTATTCTTCCTCCAGCTAAATAATAGGCAGAGTCTATTCTTTAACCTTGGTTAAACAACCAGTATAGGAGAAGAAAAACTCTGAATTCACATAGGGAAAGTTATGAATCCAACTATTCCCTCTCCAGCTATGGGTAAATAATTGGATGATAGTTGGATGGGTTCTTTAATCTTGGTTAGGCAACAAGTGCAGGAGAAAGAAAACTCTGAATTCAAGCCTGTTAAACTATTCCCCTTACAGCTATGGATAAATAGTAGGTCAGACTGGGCTCTTAAATCTTTATTAGGCAACAAGTCTAGGAGAAGGAAAGATTTGACTTCATACCTCTTAAACTGCACTTAAGGAATTGACCTTGTGTCACATTCTACTTGTGCAGAGGTTTGGTAAATATATACATATAGAAAGACAGGATTTGGTATTGGATGGCCTACAAGAGTTGATGTACCATTAAACAAAATAACCAACCAACTGAAGGTAGAAGAAGATGAATTTGGATCTCATCAGGAGCTTGTTTTGTTTATTCTTCTTTCTGATATGAATTGTTTCCCACTGGTATATAATAGATGACTCAAGTGAGATTGTGATAAAAAGCAACTGGAATTAAGAAAAGAAAGGATGGTACTAATGAAAGTTATTAATACTGATGATTGACAAGTTTCATCTAAAAAATAAATAAAATATATATTCTTGAAATCGTTAAGTGTTAGACCATTTCTACCCGGCGCCCTAAAAAAAAATCTTGGCAAAAAGTTAAATATGGTAAAAAAAAAAGAAATAAATTTGAAACACTTGACTTTTTTTTTCTTTTTCCTTTTTTGGTTGTTTTCTTTTTTGTTCATTTAGAGAAAAGTTAGGGCAAACCATTATTGTCCAGCCCCACAAAAAGGGAAGAGGCTTCAAGGAAATGTTTGTTCAAGCCAACGACTAGAACCCTTTATTACCATTTCTCTTATCAAGGGAACTACCATAAAATGCGTGCACCTTGTAGAAGCGATGGGTAAGAGGCAGTATCCGTCTGTTGAGCTGATCGCCTACTTGGTTTATAATGAAGGATTAAAAGATAGAGGAAAACTGGCTTTTATGAGAACGTTAGTATCGAAGGGAAAAAAATGAGTAGAGAAAAAAAAAAAAAAATTGGTCAAATCATTATAAGTTGTAGAAGGTTAAGTTGTCGAGTGGACAGGAATGAGATAAGGGAAACCCAATAAAAGGTGAACGGGGTGGGGGAGGAGACATTGAAATATAAAAATAAAAAAAAAGGAAGAGATGTCTGTAGATTTATCTTGGGCTGATAGAGACAGAAGACGAAAGTATGAAGACGAAACTAAATGAGATTCTGAGTGAAAAGTGCTCTTGTATTTAATATGACAAGTGTGCCATTTTGCTAATGGACATAAAGAACGATTCCTTTTTTTTTAGAGAAGACAAGATGGACGAATAAGATGAGTTGTTGACAAATGTCTGCTTCAAAGTGAATAGATTGCATTACTCAGATCAAGTCTCTTTTCATTCAACTTATTCTTCCTCTTCATCATCATCAGCATCATCAGCATCTTCTTTATCTTTTTCTTCTTCTTCTTCTTCTTCTTCTTCTTCTTCTTCTTCTTCTTCTTCAGCTCAGTCGGTGGAGCATTCGGCTAGGAATCACAAGGTTCCTAGTTCGATACTGGCCCTCCCAACTCAGCATATCAGTAGCACAGGGATCTGTGTGGTAAAGTGAGGAGCTGATGGTAGGTATGGCGCTCCACCTGAGATGCTAAAATAATCTCCTTGGTCTAGTGCTAGTGAAAAGAGGATAGACTCTCTCCCTGTCTGGCTGATACCGACATTAGGCCGCCCCGACGACTTTACTTTTTCTTCTTCTTCAGCTTTTTCCCTTTCTGCTTTATCATAGCAGTATCTTCTTTATTTCCTTTATCCTCATCATCAACATCTTCTTTTTCTTTATCATATTTTCTTCAAAATATTTTTCTTCTTTTCTTTTTCATCATCAGCATCTTTTTTAAAGTTTTTCTATTTCCTCTTCTTTATCAGTATCTTCATTTTTTCATCATCATTGGCACCATATTGGCATCAGTAAATTTTTCATCTTTTTCTTCTTTATCATCATCAGCATCTTCTTTTTAATAATCAGCAGCAGCATCTTCATTTTTTCTTCTTCTTCATCATCATCATCATCATCATTTATATTATCTTCTCCCACATTTTTATCATCAGCAGTAGAACCATCTTAATTGTTTCTACTTTTTTATCATCATTAGCATCCTCTTCAAAATTTTCTTCATCTTCTTATCACACTGCATCTTCTTTCTTCTTCTTCTTTGTGTCTCTTCCATTCTTCTTCTTCTTCTTCTTCTTCTTCTGCAGCAGCAGCAGCAGCAGCAGCAGCAGCAGCAATTTCATCTTTATCATTATTAGGACCATATTCTTCTCCATCTCTTTCTTTTCTTCCTCTTCCTTTTTTTCTTCATAATCATCAGCGTCTTTTTGTTTTTCTTTGTCTTTTTCTTCTTCTGCTTGATCATCCTCAACATCAGCACCAACACCAGCACCACCTTCTTCTTCTTCTTCTTGTTCAGCTTGGAAGTGTGAGGTAAAATTGGGAGTTGACAGTAGGTGTGATGCTCCACCTCAGATGCAAAATCAATCTCCCTGGTCTAGTACAAGTGAAAAGGAGATAGACTCTCTTACTGCCTGGCTGATACCAATAATAGACCACTCCACTACTTTTTACTATTATTATTATTATTAGTTTTTTCTCACCAGTATAAGATGGGATGGTGGTCTATCACTGAAATCCGAATAACAACAAGTCTCTTCAAGCTCCAGTCTCATTTTCACTCTGTGATCTGTCAGGACAGAAAAATATACTAGTTAACAAGTTCTTTTTTTCTTGTTAATCAATATAAGGGCTGGTCTTTTGACTGGGATAAATTGATCCGTCTGTATCTCAGTCCCAGTGAATTTTATGCATTTAATTCTCTAGAATGGATTCCAGTTTGTGTGTATACCATGGTCAAAACTTATTTTCTTGCACAATTCCCAGTGGATCATCTTTCCAGTTTTTAGTGCCTAGCCTTGTATTCTTATTGAGCTAGTTTGCTGCATTCAATTATTACATGGTTGATCATCTTATCTCTGTCTACACACATCTTACATTTGCTGTTCTATCATGTCTTATCTATTTTTGCTTTGATATTTGTTCTTTTGTTTTGTATTGCAATTATGAACAACTCAGTTTCTCTCTTGAGGTTTCCTTTTTTCACTTGAAGTATCCAGATAATTGTTTTTCTTCCCATTTCTGTTTTCAAGCTTTTTTTGTTTTGCTGCTTGCCCATATGTTTCAACTGCTGTTATTGGCTGCTGTAATGAATCTTTCCTTGCTCTTTTTTGTTTATTCTTCCAATCCTTGTATTGAGATATCTATGCAAGGCCTCTTCTACCTTCCTTTCTGTCTATATCATCTCTTAGGTGTAATGCCTTGTGTATTGTCATTAATTACCTTGTCTTTTGGTCTATCCATCAGAATTCTTCTCTTGTCAATTTCAAGAAAGGTCCAGAGTATCTTATAATGGGGAGGGCCAATGTAATTATTCCCTTGATGAGATTTCTGCTGCAGAGTTTGGTTTCTAGAAATGTTATTATTTCACTCCCGTGAGTTTTTCAAACCAGTGTAAACTGATGATCTTTCACTGGAGTTTGAGTGACAGCCAGTCTCCTCAGGTCTCCAGGACTCTTCTGAGTATTCTAGTTGATCTTAACAATGCTATTATATGGATGGTCTCAATTCTTTTTCTGATTTTCTGTTCCTCTAAACTTTTATGGATCGTTCCAAGTGCACCATTTACAAGAGGTATAAAAGCTTAACAAAATAACAAGGTTTTGTGGTTGGTGAATGTCTTGGTAACAAGACTGATCTAGATGAAGAAATGAGTTAAGTGCAAATGACCACCAAGATGAAGTCCAGATGTTAGAAGAGACGCTAGAAGAACTTAAGATATCAAAGACGCCAGAAGAAGAATAGAAGAAGTAAGTAAAGAAAGAAGGGTATATAACACACCCTCATCTTCCACAGTTTTTTTCTATTTTCTTTTTATTATTATTATTATTATTATTATCATTATTATTTCATTTTTTTTCTATTTTTTTGTTTCCTTGTTTGTCCTTAACTTAATTTTATTGATATTGTTGTTATTGTCTACTATAATTAGTCTTTCTTGGCTCATTTATTTGGACATCCTCAAGTCCTAGAATTGATGTATCTATAACTTTTCCTTCTTCTGCTCTTGATTAGTTACATGAAATTTGAATTGTTATTAGATTATCTAACAAAATTTGACATGCTATAAAACCAACCAACCAACCAACTTTACATTCTTTCATTTTTTTTCATTCTTTCTTTTTTCTTTTCTTTGAGAGTCCCCATGGCGTTGTGGCTAATGTGCTAGACTACAACATCATAGTAAGTGATTTCAAACTACAGTGTTACTATTTTGGACTAATACTCTTGGGAAAGGTATAAACCTCCTCATCAAAAATCTGTGAATTTTTGTGCATGCGCAAAATTTCATCAACTGCATAGCCAAAAAACATGAGAAAAAATAACAGTACAATAAGGACACATGCACCAAAACAGTTGTTGCTGTCCCCAGATTAAAAATCCGGAGGGGGTAAGTAAAAAGAGGAATAACTTATAACACTGTAGATCATCTGTAATTGAAAAAAAAAACAACAATCATTAGTAATAATTTATATATATATCAAAATATCAGAAAATATGTTGCACAAAGTTACACATTCCTCACAAAAATATCATGCATGCCACCTTCTTTAAAATCCACTTCTAAATTTTCAAGTCAATAAAAACAGGCCAATTGAATCAGAGAAAAGTCTTTGTATTTTTTTTTTAAATATTGTTTTTAAAATTACAAAAAGAGGGAAAATTTATTTTTTTGAGTTTTATGAAAAGACAAACATGTTACAAAAATTATTTTTTGATTTTTAAGAAAATAACTTTTGAGTTTTCAAATATTTTTTTCAGGTGTTGAATTTTTTTATTTATTTGCTAAAATTTTTTTTTTTTATGTGGTCTTAAGGATTTACTCTTTCTAAAAATGAAAAAATCAGAGACTGGAATTTTTTTTCTTTCAAATGACCAAAGATTGAACCCCCTCTATTCTGTTCTGATTTAAAGAAAACTCTTTTCAATTTTTTTTTAATAAAATAAGCTATTCATTATAAAATTACTGAAAGTGGAACATTTCATTAAAATTAGATGATTCTCTGATTTTTGGTAATAGTTTAAAAATAAAAAAAAATAGATTATTTTTCATCATCTCTCTCAAAAATAATTGCAGATACCTAATAAGAATGTAAACCTGATCAATACATACAAAAGTAATCCCACAACATGATCCCTGACAATGCTGACATATCATTAAAACTGTTAACTAAAAAAGTTTAAATATAGACGTACAGTTTATATTATTTCCTAAGCTCTAGGCATAAAATAACCCCTGATGGCTTGACATGCCATTAAAATTCGACCAATCAAGAAAACTAGAAAAGTTTAAATATAGACGTACAGTTTATATTATTTCCTAAGCTCTAGGCATAAAATAACCCCTGATGGCTTGACATGCCATTAAAATTCGACCAATCAAGAAAACTAGAAAAGTTTAAATATAGATGTACAGTTTATATTATTTCCTAAGCTCTAGGCATAAAATAACCCCTGATGGCTTGACATGCCATTAAAATTCGACCAATCAAGAAAACTAGAAAAGTTTAAATATAGACGTACAGTTTATATTATTCCCTAACCTCTAGGCATAAAATAACCCCTGATGGCTTGACATGCCAGTAAAATCCATCCAACCAACCAACTTATTTTCTCCCCGAATAACAACATCTATAAATCGTCTTTTCTATCAAAGAACAAAATCTACATAAAGCCTCTCTATGTACTCCTGCCTGCCAATACTCTACCTCAAAATACTCTTCCACCTTTATCTCAGTAACATTCTGAATATCTGACCATAAAACTTGCATCCATTTTGATAGACAGAATGAATAACCCAATAAATAAACTTGCTGATTTAATAGATTGCTTAGGAAAGGGGAGACAACTGTTATTTATTTCTTGGATGCAGGAAAAACAAAAATAAACAAAGAAAAATAAGACAAAAGAATGTTTTAAAAAATACAGAAAAAAAAGTGGAAAAAAAATACATAAAATAAAAGAAGCTTCTTCGTTGAATTCTTGAGGTCTTAGAGATAACTGTTACCATTATGACAGCACTAAGCTAACCTTTACCCTAGTCTGTTGGCACCATGTTTCTGGTTATTATGTTTACACACTCATAATGTTAACAGCACATTTTATTTGTTTTTATTTTTAAATGAAGCTCTGTAGAGTAAGAGAGAAGGGTTATACAAGTGATTCAGGTTTATGCAATAGTAATGGTGCTTCTATATATTTACCCAAGCCTTCCTCATCAGCAGGATGTGACACAAGGTCAATTTTTAAGTGGAGTTTAACAGGTTTGAAAGTGAGATAAGAATTATTCTAACTGGCTTTGTTGAAGTCAAATATAATTGTCTCCACCTTGATCAGTTTATTGTAAATACTAAAAGAATCTTCACTGTAACTGGACCACAGTTAAGTAATATTGAATAAGCTTAAATCAAGTAATTACCTTGTTCATCAAGGTGGATTGATATAAATAAAAAAAACAAATCCGAGAAAAGAGATTAACAAAATATTTGTATTATCTCAAAATACAATTCTCAAATATATATATATATATATATATATATATATATATATATATATACACACACATATATATATATATATATATATATATAACTATTAAAAGTCTAGAGAAAATACAGACCCATATTTGCTAACATAAATACATACATATATGATATTAGAAAATAAAAAGTAAGATACAGTACTATATATGTATATATTTTTGGGAGAATATGTGCTTAATTGAAGTTGTACCTAATTTTGAAAGTTAATCAATTAATAATTAATTAATTAGGCGGGCATACCTATTCAAATGTAAGGCTAAACAAATTGAGAAAAATCAATCTCTGCATGTACATTTCGGTCTATTAGGCCTCATCAGCAGAGCTATAGATAGGAAGACCGCCTTGTGCGTGATTCGAACCCTGACTGTCAAGCTGACAGGTGAGGACCGTAACCCCTACACCCACTGGACTTTCTTAGATTTTTTGTTTTGTTTAGAAGTAGGTTTTTATTCCCCTTATAGTTACTTTTACTACACGACAGTATGAGAAGTAAAATACACAAGCGATGTGTTTTGATATGGATTTTTTTTTAGCCAACAGTTTTTGGGAGAATATGTGCTTAATTGAAGTCGTACCTAATTTTGAAAGTTAATTAATTAATAATCAATTAATTAGGCAGGCATACTTATTTAAATGTAAGGCTAAACAAATCGAGAAAAATCAATCTCTGTATGTACATTTCGGCCTATTAGGCTTCATCAGCAGATTTGTCACAGGAGGTGCTGTAACTTCAGGGGCACAAAAACTATATTATAGTCTTCTGAGACTGAAATGCATATTATATAATCTTCAGACGGTAAAACTGTTTATTGTGATATTATTGTTAACCCTTTTGAAATCTCATTTGCCAGTTTTTCCAGTTTGTTATCAGTGAATGCAATTTTCCTCCGTCAACTTTCAAATATTGAATATTATGTTAAAAAGTGATTTTTTTCATTTATTTTATATCATAATTTTCTATTAGATTATGAATTAAAATTTATTGTTTTCATTTTTCAGACTGTATGTATCTTTATTGTGAAATACACATACACTACGTTTCAGCTGATGTGCCCTCCAGCCTTCTTCAGGTGTTTCTTGTAATCCATTGAGGTAGATATAATTTGTTTATCCAAGTATATTAATGATTCAACTTGGAAAATCATTTTGAATAATTCAAAATTCTGTGCAAATAAAATGTTGAAGAATTTATGATGATCACATTTTTTTAAATGACATCATTGTTTTTGCACAATTTGAGAAGCATCACGATCATTCAAAAAAAATTTTAATTTAAAAAAATTATATTGTTTATTGGTGTTTCTTGTGTAATTTGAAACATAAAATCCAATGACATAAGATATTCTTCAGTATTTTAATTTTTGAAGTAATTTACTTTAAAACAATTTAATCTAACCTTTTCAATTATTAGTTCCTATATTGTGTTCATCTCTATACTTGGTTTACTCAATATATGCCCTGCTTCTATGAGACATCTTCTCCAGTGTTCTTCCCTGTCTATCAACTTAACTTCATCCCACAAGAGCAGATGTTTTCCCCTTTTCTTCCTTATATGGTCAGCCATACACAACTTTTCTATTTCTCCTCATACCACTGCTTTTTAATGTTCCTCAAGTCAATATAGTTTAGGATATTAAATACTTCATTTATGTATAATTAATACCTTCCCTTGGTTTCATTAACTGTTAAAAATATGTATTATGAAGAAAATTGTATGTTGCATAATATTAGCGTGTCTCATTCTCACTGGGTGTCCTATACTTCTGGCCTTGTGCTAAACTAAGCTAAACTTATAAAATGACTCTATGTTGACATATATATTTGTTAGGTTTATTTGGCAAAGTCTTAAAAATCTCAATACTGCAAGGAACAATGACGGCATATATTAGAAAATTTACCTTATTCAATCTGAACCATTACGACAAGAATCGTTGAAGCCTCAGAGTTGAGGGAACAATACTTGAGCAGTTTAGGAAATTTACCTCATTCTATAGTAACCCTCATTATTACAACAATCCCAGAAACCCCTTAGATTCAAGTGAACAATGCTTGATCCATTATGAGAAGGCTCATCAGGAAGAGATCTCAATTGGTTTGCATTGGGTTATGGCCATTTGTTGACCTTGGGTAATAGAGCAACTGGACAAAATGACTTATTATGGAAAATGAAGCAAGGCAGATTTGGAAATGGCCACAGAAAGGTTAATACAGTTTGACCTTTATCCCCCAATTCCCTTTTGACCTTTGGGACTAGAAACTGAAGCCATGTTGAATGAATTGTATTGGATGAGAGCTGATTCAAACCTCCATTCAGGTTAACTGGCCAAGAGTTTTATAAAAGGCAGAACATAAAAATTTGCCGTCTTTTTCTAATATGGCAATATTAGGTAGCTGTGGATTTTACAAGTCAGTGAGAATTTCAACAAGTACACAGGATTAAAATGATAATAAGAAAACAGAAAATACATTTTATATCCAATTTTTATGTGGAGACAAGTGGTGTAATGGTTACTGTTATATGAAATGAATTCAAATCTTGGACAAGGTTGTTTGCATTTGACATAGAAACTAATACCCTTGGAAAAGGTATGAATCTAACAACTCTCCCTCCAGCTATGGATAAATAGTAGGATAGACTTGGCTCTTTAACCTTGGTTAGGCAACCAGTCTAGAAGAAAAGCTCTGAATTCAAACTCTGCTTAAGAAATTGACCTTATGTCACATCCTATTCCTGCGGAGAGGTTGGTAAATATATATACAAATATATACATCAGATTTTTATATCATCATTTTTTTCATATATGATATATCATATTATATGATTATGTCATAATAACATTATCATCAGGTCACACTGACAGCACAGATACCTCTCACCATCCATCCCTATCAGTCATCACCCCTGCCAGGTCTTCTGCATGGCACTCAGAATCCACACAGAGCTGAATGATGTCTCCATATTGTGCTGAAAGCCCCCAAATTCTTCCTGAAAAAAAAAATTCTTCCTGTTTAAAAAAAGAGTTTTTTTTTATGCCACCATGCATTCTTGGTTGATAAAAACCAGCAAAACCTTTAAAACATTATTTTCACTCTCAATACAATCAGTCTATACTCATGTATTGAACTCACAGATAGAACACCAAAAGACACCCCCCCCCGCAAAAAAAAAAACTAAAACTTCTGCCTTAAAGTAATCCACTTTTTATCAGCTAACAGGGGTAGCTATAATTTGCATACATCACAAGTTCTTCTCATGGGATTTACTTTGAACGCAAGACTAGTTTCTTATAAGTTGTGACTCCAGGAATGGTCATGTTTTCTTCATTTGGATATCTTGCATGCAAAACACGTATGTGCCCGCTTTACCCCATGAGGTTATGTCATTTCTCCTCCTGCTATAAAACCTATAAAAACTATGCAGTTTCAATTTCATTTAGTGCTATTACCATTCAGTATCTTAATCATAAAAAAATTTACTCTAAACTGAATTTTAAGATTTTATCAGAAATTTAATATTAGTATGGTTTGTTTGGTCCTTCTCCTCCCCAAAGATTTTAACTCCACTTAAAAATTGACCTTGTGTCACATTCCTGCTCATGTGAAGGGGTTGCGATCATTAAACTTGTTCTGATGACACAACACATTGGTGAAAAATTGGCAGCCACCATGCATTATTAACCCTGTGTCTATGATATCCTAACTTTATATATATATATATATATATATATATATATATATATACAGGGTGTTCGGGATAAATTTGACATACTTATATTTGATTATTTTTCTTCGTAGTTTGGAGGTATTTCCACACACTACACATCATTTAAAAGCTTGGACCCTTTTTCATTCATATATGTAATGAATGATTGAGCGGAACCCACCTGAATAATGGAAGAGAATAACTTGTATCATGATGATCTGAACCGGCCATCAAAATAAGGAGATTATGGTTGCTGCCCAATACTCCCTGAGCATTGTAAAAACAATAACAAGGTAGCCAATGGTAGGCCATATGTATGGCAGCAGGATTTGGCCCCTGCCTCAACTTAGATGTATATATATATATATATATATATATATATATATATATATATATAGAGAGAGAGAGAGAGAGAGAGAGAGAGAAAGAGACATGAAAGGACTAATATAGATGTTACCAGACTATATTTAGGGGTTTGTTTAACAGAGTCAGTAGAGCACACCTTGAAATCACAACTTTCTTAGTTCAATACCAGTCCCCGCCAACTCAGTGTATGAGTCGCTCAGATTGGTAATCTGATCTGTGTGGTAAAGTGGGGAGCTCCACCTCAGTAAAAACAATCTCCTTGGTCTGATTCTAGCAAAAAGGAGATAGACTCCCTCACTGTCTGGTTGCTAATGACACTAGGCCACTCTGCCAACTTTACTTTTTATATACATCTATATATATATATATTATATATATATATATATATATATAGAGAGAGAGAGAGAGAGAGAGAGAGAGAGAGAGAGAAAAGGTAGATAATTTCATATTCCAATGGTATAAAATCCATGTATACAATAAAAACGTGCAAATTCAATATGGCAAATGTGATAAAATGGCCACGACAGCACAGCAGGTTCAAACAGGCCTGAAGAGGAAATTTGAGAGGCAGAAATCTCACTTACAAAAATTAATATCAATAGCTACTTCTACTTCCTTATGAATATTCAAGTGAAAAATGGTTTCCAACTTCTTAGCCTAAGTGGTTTCACAGATGGAAGTCTTATGATGTTGTTTGTCCCCTTCAAAACACTACCATATTTGCATACATACACACACTTACACACTTACACCTTATGAAACATAGACAGCAACATGTAATAATATGCTTACATATATATATACATGTATGTATATATATATATATATATATATATATATATATATATATGCTTATGTATGTCAGTCTATCTATATTTATTTTAGTCCTTTTCATGTCTAACTATGTTCATATCTATCCATCTACCTACCTACATATATATCTATTATTATACTAAAGCTGAGATTTCGAGCTTTCAATCCCTAAAAGCTTTTTTGCTGGTGATCTTGATCACATGAAATTTGTCCTAAATTATTCCTTAGTTTTAGGATTACTAAATGTTTGAAAAAAAATCCACTTTAATTGGTTCTAATTTGTCGTAATTTGCAATTAAGTCTTGACCCATCTCTGTCTTTACATTATACATAACTCTCTTTTTTATTCTCTATATGCCAGTGAAGGGGAGTGAAATTGATCACAACATGTAATAGCGCCCCCCCTTCCAACACCCTCTCGGTAGTCGCCCCTTCGCTTGTCAGACATTATACATAACTCTCTTTTCCTCTCTATATGAGACTGAAGGGGAAATGAGCAATAAAATTCTAATATCTATTTCAATTTAAAACTAGGTCAATTCAGTTTTTTTAATACAATTCTGACCCCCACGTTTGAAAAAAATGTACCAAAACACAGGGAAATATTCGATTTTAATTGAATTTTCAGTGTTGATTTAGCAATGAATTAATTTTCATTTTATTTTAAAACTTTCTGATTTTTTTCAAGTCACTTAACTCTGACCTCCCTGTTTTTCGGGTGCAACATATCGGTGTGTATATGTGATTAATACTATGTTCTGCATAAATAAAAAGACTAAAGACAGAAGGTGTAAAGAAGAAAAAAGTTTGTTTTTTTTGGTACTCTTCGCAGAGAACTGTCCCGGCCCCCTGCCTCAAAAAATGCTTGCCGGTGGCTGCTGAAGAAAAAAAGAAGAAAACACCAGCTACGATTGAAGTCCGTAGCCAAACTTGAATAAAAAACCTAAACAAATAGGATTTGTAGTTGGGGTTGGTGTTTAAGGGTTTAAAGTTCAGGGTTGGGGTTGGGTTTTCGGGAAAAACGCCCTAAGTTGGTTGCTTTTTGGGTTTTTTTTTTTGCAAGTGACACTGCTTCGTCTATAGACGTAGCTGGTGTTTTTTTTTCAGCAGCCCCCGTCTAGCGTTTTTTGAGGCAGGAGGCGGTACGGTTCTCCGCGAAGAGTACCATTTTTTTTAAAGAATCTGCTCGAATAGTAAATAAGTACCAAAAATCGAAAAATAAAATGAAAAAAAAAACTAAAAAATAATTTTTGGAGTATTATTTGGATAATATTTACGGAGTTCTATCCTGGAATCCTGCCTAAAAAACTGCTAGCCAGTGACTGCTGAAAAAAACCCCAGCTACGATTGAAGTCCGTAGCCGAAGCAGTGTAAAAAAAAATAGAGTTAAGGTTTAGGGCTAGGGTTGGGGTTGGGGTTTGGGTTTAGGGTTAGTTTAATGGAAAATAAATAATTTGGGTGACCCAGGAAAAACAGAACTGCAAATTTTGTAATACAACTTAATTTTAACTAGGGGGGTCGGGGTTGGGTTTTCGGGAAAAACGCCCTAAGTTGTATTTTTTTTTTTCAAGTGATACCGCTTTGGCTACGGACTTCAGTCGTAGCTGGTATTGTTTTTTCAGCAGTCTATGGCTAGCAGTTTTTGAGGCAGGAGGCAAGGATGGAACTCTGCAAAGATTACTATTATTTGTACTCATTTTCATTGTTATCTGTACAACTTTTCAGCTGATGTGCCCTTTGACTTTCTTCAGGTATTTCTTATCGGACAGGAACCTTCTTGGAATAGGGAGCCATCACGGAACTTTGAACCTAACCCTTTATTCAGCCCACAGGGGTATCCTGTTCTCATTCCACTAACCATAGCTGGGGTACAGGTGTTAAGCTATGTTAATTATTATTCTATGTTACTGCTGCCCCTGACCAGGATCGAACCCGCAGTCTAGAGATAACTGTCATTTAGAACTGTCTTAACCTAACTCCTTTATCTACTAGGTTATGTGTCTAATTGGACAATCCAGTGTGACTTTTTTTTTAATCGCAAAAGTTACAATTTATTTTGTAAAAACGGATTTTAAGTAGCGTCTTGGCAGGCATCTTGATCGAAATTGACTGAAAACATCATTTTAATTGCATCAAAAATAAATTACATGTGTAATATTATTTTGCTTTTTTACTGATGTTACTTTTCAACTTAGAGAAAAATTTGACCTTAAATAATCGGTTTAATAAATTTTAATTCGTTTTTAAAATGAAAAGCAGATGATATTTTGGCAGATCCTACTCTTTTTCTTAATCCCAATCATCTAGCGAGAGCTTAACAGGTGACCGAATGGGTCACTTTATGTCTAGTATATATATTATATATATATATATATATATATTATATATATATTGAAATATGTATTTGGGCAGCATTCTTTCATTTATGCATGTTGAATTAAACAAAAAACACATCTCCTGTTTAACAATTTTATTTGTGATTTCTTCAAGTTTTCTGGTCAACTTTTTAATATTTAGGTGGAATTGTGGATTAGTCCACCAAAGTTCATGTCATGAGTACTTTGGCCATTCAAAGTGCCATAATCAGGGGTGATGTGTTCTAGTACTCAGGACATTAACTTTGGTGGACTAATCCACGAATTCCACCCAAATATTAAAAAGTTGGTCATAAAACTTGAAAAAATCACAAATAAAATTGTTAAACAGGAGATGTGTCTTTTGTTTAATTCAACATGCATATATATATATATATATATATATATATATATATACAGATGCATGCATATATACAAATATGTATACACCCCACACAAAATTATGTGTATATATAAACACACTTATCAATCTATCCTGTTGCTTATGTATCTGAGTCTATTGATATCTACCCCCCCACACACACATATCTATCTATATCTATATATATACATATAGTAGTCTTTATAGTAGAGTTTATACCAACAATATGGCTACTCTGCCAACTTTACTTTACTTACTTATATATACGGACTAAGTCATATATGCAAATAGGCAGATACAGATATATACACATATACCAATATAGACCCATACACAATCATGTATAAATAATATATATATCTACACACATGCACACACATGTATATGAGTATATGTATATGAGTATATGTATGTGTGTATGTATGTGTATATATATATATATATAATATATATATATATATATATATATATGTCTGGTTGTGGTAATATGATTCAATTATCAAATATATATATATATATATATATTATATATATATATATATAATTGTATGTGTATAGATAGATATGAACAGATTAAGTTTTATATCAATACTTAGACTGATACAGAATTTTCTTCTGATTGACAAATTAAAGATTCTCAAATTTTAGATAGTTGAATAGATAGATAGATAGATAGATAGATATGAACAGACAGAGATAGATAAGTATATAGATAAGCAAACTAGAAGATATATAGATAGATAGATTGATAGATGGATGGATAAATAGATAGTGATCACAAAATCTTGTCAGACAACTGCCTCTTCTTCATCCATTATCTGTTTGTGGGCTCATTCATGACTTTTTAATACCTGCCAAAGTCCTCCATATGCGAGAACATATCTGGAACACATAACAATTGGTGTCGACTGCATCGACAGGTGTTGTATAGTCATCATTTTCCTCATGTTGGGAATCATGCTGGGTCTTAGAGTGCGGCATGGTAGAGACAACAATTGCAGTCGGGTAGCTCTCATGTGATTTAGATAGTTAGATACATACATACATACATAGAAAGATAGATTTTAACATACTGAAATATATTGATAAATAGATAAATTTGAGTAGACTGAAATAGATAGATAGATAGATTTGAACAGACAGAGATAGATAAATATATAGATAAGCCAACTGGTGATAGATACATACATACATACATACATAGAATGATAGATTTTAACAAACTGAAATAGCTAGCTAGCTAGATATATTTGAACAGACTGGAATAAATAGATATAAACAGGCATATATATATATATATATATATATATATATATATATTATATATAGAGATAGAGAGAGAGAGGAGAGAGAGAGAGAGAGAGATAGATAGTGTAGAGAGCTGATTTATAAAATTTGCTTTTAGCACCTTACAGAACCAATAGTAGGATACCTTTCAACAATTTATATGCAGGAATATGCATATATATATGTATGTGTGTATGTGTGTGTATGTTTACAGATACAATTCATAGCCATGTGATATATTGTTTTTCTTTTCTTGTGTAACATTAGAAAGAAGCCTTTTCCTTTTCAGTCATTGAGAAAATCCAAGAAAAAGACTCCAGTTCCAAATTGTTTTCTTGGATTTTTTCCTAATGTTCAGAATCATACAATGGTAAATTGATACCTGACATTAATTCAGAGCCATTGAATAGACAGGTAAAAATATAGCATATCCTTGAGGAAAGTTCTCATCAGCTATTTTCTATTGGCTTCCAGAAGTTTCCTGAAAATATTGATAGGGCTGCCTTGCCAAATGAATATATATATATATATATATATATATATATATTATATTATATATATGATATTCATGATATAGTTTGCAATATTCATAAGTAAAGCGTGCTCAATATAATTGAGAGAGAACTGAAGACATACAATCAATGGCATTTGGGTACAATCAGTTTCTCGCTAATGAGATTTTCAAACCATGGTTTGTAAATCACATAACTGAGACACTGTCAGTTACCAAGTGGTGTTGACTTCATATCTTTGCTATCCTAACACACACACACACACACACACACACACACAACCATATATATATATATATATATATATATATATATGTGTGTGGTGTGTGTTTATATATGTATATATTTATATGTGTATATGTCTGCAGACAGACTCCCTCATACAAATTGCAGATGGCATGTAGAGGACAAAAGGCCCCCAAAAGTGATTCATCTATTAAGACAATGTTGAATAAATGTCCAATCACACCTTCAAGTGTGGAGGATTGGGCTTCCAACAGACAGGGTTGGCAAGATGCCTGCTGCACAGGAGCTAAGCGGCTCAATATCGAGATAAACAAGACTGCAGAGTGGCGATGTCTTCATCATCCTGAACCACCAAATGCAGAAAGGAATTTCTTTTGCAAGTCCAGAATTGGATTAACCACAACTTTTGAAGACATGGAATGATGTCATCATCGTCTGTGTCGGACTTCTAAAAGTTATATGTATTTCCTTTCTTTAAATATAAATTTATATAAATCTATGAACATGAATATATAAATAGATTTATTTGGGTACCTTCACCTCTTCAAATCAGATTGGAATAGGCGAAAGTAGTTGAAATAAATTTATTTCTGATAAGTTAACGTTTTCATATATTTATTTATACCATATTATATATATATATATATATACACAAAATGTTTATATGTATATTTATATTTGACTTCTCAATTTTGGTTGAATGCTATCATGGAAACACTTCATATCAATCACACACACACATGCATATATATATATATATATAGTCATCCACAGACATATGTTTCGACATATCAAGTCTTTCAGTGTGGCTAGACATTTGTAAGCTACCTACAGCCGAGATTGAAATCCAATCAGTTCAGTGTCAGTCAGACACCTTAACTGCCAGACTACAGAGTGCGAAAGGAATTTTAATTGTTTTAATACACACATCGCTTTGTATTTAAAGACTGCCATAGAGTACTCCATCCCTTATATAGGAGAGCATTGCATTTATATGTATATATATATATATATACATATATATATATATATGATAGATATCTATTAAGATACGGATACATTAACAACTAATATTAGAGAACAAAAAGGGTAAGAAGTTATAAAAAAATTTTTTTATAAAAAATGTGTAGAATCCAAAATTTAAGGACACACATTGTTATTTATATTTATGGGTGATTTCTAAAAAGTATCTCATAATTCTTTATGCAATTGGTAATGTAAGCAATTAATGCAGAATTTTTTCCTGTTTTCTCATGATAGTAAACCGTTGAAAATGGGTGAATCACTCAGGCATGAAAGGGTGAGAATTTCTGCTATTACCTCTCAGCTGCATGATGATATTGGCTCCTTTAAGTTTTCCATTGGTTGAGGCACCTCTGAAACTCTTCTTTTGATTATGGCTCCTTTAAGTCACATAAAACTTTGAGTACTATTGTAAAACAACTCCTCGGTATGTATATCTAAGTATGTGTGAGTTTAAGTGTGTGTGTTTCCCTGTGTATTTGTTCTTAAACACCAGAACAATTGGGATGCTATTGTACCCTACAGCAATAATAATGTTATAATGAGGGTGAATTAACATTTTCCTACATTTGTTTATTAAAACCTACCATTGGTGAAAACAACAAGGAGGAGATTATGTGTATGAATAATTAATAGAATAATTATTATGAGTCACTTAAGAAGTTGAATCAACCCAAGAAAGATTAGAGATAGATAGAAAGAGAAAGATGAGAAAGGAAGGGGATGCATGTCTGCTAGCTGGTTGGTTGGATTTTAAGGCATGTCAACCATTGTTGGGTTATTTTATGCCAAAGACATTGTTTTATTTATTCTTGATGATTACTGAAAATTTTTTAGCACTCGATTTTTTTAAACACATTTTTTTGTTTACTCATTTTCTTCTATTTAACCTATAGATGGGACCCTAACAGGTACTACCACTCCAGCTAAGAGTTGACCTAGGAGTAATGGCGATGAAGGGCTACTCCACACTCTTCATAGCTCCAGAATTGGACCTTCACCAATATGCAGTTTCACATCATACCTAGAACTCTAAAACCCTCAGCCACCACTTTCTGGTACAAATATGATAAAAAGGGTTAAGGAGTTGGCATAAGGGCAATGGGGTCAGGATAATTATATAGATGCTTGGGTTTGACATGTCTAGCTGATTGGTCAGAGGGGGCCTCTCTAGCTGTCTGTCTTGCATGAGTAAGGGCCAAAATGAAGTATTGCATGTCATGGACTGCTCAGCCACCAGGCTTCCATCTTTAAGCATCACAGCTCTTAAGTCAATGTATTCTACAGCCCCAGATGACAGGGCAGGAAGGAAAGCAATAATGCACTGACCACAGTAGAATATACAATCACAATTAATAAATGATGATTTTGTTTGATTTATTTTTCTTCTTTTTCTGTTTGCAGACTTCAAAGAAAACAAGAAAATAAATTTGATTAGTGACAAAGATGTAAACACAGATATTTTCTTGTCGTTCTTATGAGATTTAATTTACACAAAGAAACTCTATGATAGAATCATAACTTTTATATCTTTCTTCAAAACACATTACATGTTCAATACATGAGGTGTGTCTAGTGTTATGGTTATCATCATAAGGAATCGAATCAACAATTTTTCTTTCTTTCTTTTTTTCTTTCAACTTTTTCTCTTCTCCTGTTAACTTCTATTAACACCTTTCTTTTTTCTTTCTTTTTTCTCTCTTTCTTCCTTTCAACAATTTTTCACTCTTTCTTTGCCTTTCTACTGCCTTCTCCTTTGTCTACTCTTTTTTTGTTGTCCATGGTAACAAATAGTTGAACACTAACCATTTTCTTGTTTACCAGTATAAAATTTATTCACACCCTAGATTGCTCTAGTAGTCACTCAAACAGAGGAAGATAGAGAGAAAGATCACAGCACAGCTTAATGCTTAGCTTGTGACCAATATAGAAAAGAAAGACAGAAAACAGAAAGAAAGAAAGAAAGAATACAGATTGACTAACCTGCTCACTGGGTGGGTGTATGTGGATTCTCGGGCTGTCTCTCTTTCTTTTTTTCTCTCAGAACTTGAATTTTATAGATTTTTAAGTAATTGATTGTCCCTAATCAGCCAGTCCATGTCAATGTTGACCCACAAATATAAGCTGATTCTTTACTGACCTTTGTAATGTCTAAACAACCATTTAATTTATTCTCTTTCAAAGATATTTCTCTAGCATTTTTAATTTGTAAGCAAACATTTGCACTTGGATAATATATCTTAATTTGTAAACAGTCATTTATTCTTGAGCTTTTTTTTGTTTCAGATCCAAAAACCCAAAGTGCAACTAAGTTCAAATTCAAAGTCTAATTAAAAAAGAACTTAAAAAAGATTAATTACTAAAATAATTAATTAAGATATTTAATTATTTTAAAAGTATAGTCATATAAAGATAAGTATAAGGGCTATGCAACAATTTGCTGCCTCAATACATAACTGTATTGCAAAATTTTGCCAAGTAAATATTAGCACAAAATGCCAGCCAAGTGACTGTATTATTTCTAATGTTCCTACATTTTTATAGAAAATGTTTAAATTGAGGAAATGCGAACACAAAGTCAACTTGACAATATCATGATTTGTGAAAAGTCTTTTTGTTTAGACAGTGAAGTCATCGCACTGTCTAGAGACATTGATATTTTTGACTTGTGTTGATGTAAGCGTTAGATAAATAAAGTTATGTTTTCACTGATTCTTGAGTAAACAGCTTCTCTCGGCTGAAATAAGAGCCCAAATCTATGACAGATAAATAGGAAATCAATTTTACAAGAAAGTGCTAGAAAATATATATATATATATATATATATATATATATATATATATATCTTTTATAGGATTTTACATACAACTGACATTTTTAAAATAAAATGTTGTCATGAAAAGGTGAAAAGAAAATCTTTAAACCCACATGGCCCCCACCCACTGTCCTCGTAGCATAGTGGTTAAAATGCTGTACTATGACATCATAGTAAATGAGTTCAAACTCCAGTTGTGCTATTACATTCAGTTTCAGACTGTTACCTTTGGGAAAGGTATTGTTGGGTCAGTAAAATATGTCTGTTTCTATATATGAAGTTAAGATGTTACATAATCTATGCAGTTGCATAAGATCATTGTCAATCCCCTGTAATCCTGAGGGGATGACCCTTTTCATATCATGGCCGGGTCCTTCCATGGAAAATTACAGAACCCCGCCAAAATATGTGAAGTCACTTGGGACCTGTTCGGTCGCCAGTTTTCAGTTAGACGTCAGGCAGAGAAGTCGGCCATTTTAGGTCCTGCCTAAAACTGGAACTCACGCACGCTATGTTAATCAGATATTTAGTTACATGAAATGTATAGTTAAGGAAATAAAAGTTTGTATAATTAATATGTTCTTGTGGTTGATGAATGTCTTGGTAACAAGACTAAGAAATGAATCCAGGACGACCAGCCAGCAGGAACATAGCAATAGAAAACCAGACCTTAGAAGATTCCAGACCAAGTCAAGATGAAGAAATACAAAGACGATCAGAAGCATACCAAGACAGCCAGCAGAAGAATAGATGTCCAAGTAAGTGAAGAAGAAGAAGTATGGAACATTATAATTATTTAGTGCCAGTGAAGAAGGCGCTATGCAACAAAGAGAGGAAGACCCCAGAGAATGTTTTTCAAACCCACATTGCCTGCTACCCACTGTCTTCATGTTGTATTTGCTTACATGCTGGACTGTGATATCGTAGTAAGTGACTTCAGACTCCAGTTCCGCTATTATGTTCAGTTTTAGACAGTTTCCTTTGGAAAAGAAATTGTCGGGTCAGTAAAATACGTCTGCTTCTATAAATGGAGTAAAAGAGGAAGATCCTATTGTTGATTGGACAATACAATCACATGTCCTACCCAGTAGTTTTGGCACTCATATTCAACAGACACCTACAGACCAATTTCTGATAAGGTCATAAGAATTAATCTTTGACCAATAAAAGAAAGTTATTCTGGTTATGTCTCTATCAAAGATCAAGCTTGATTCTGTATACAGGAAGGACTTATATTGTTAGTCATTATTTTGTTATATGATAAACCTTTAGAATTGAACTAATTTTTCATTCATCTATTTTTGTTGTTAGCCTTAGAATAACTGTTACACTAACATGATCATCCCCCAGCTATGGGTTAAATAGTACCACTACTGTTCTTCTATCAGGATGGCTTTTACAATAATTAGCCCATTAAGGTAGATATGACATTATTAAAAAAAAACTGAGACCAATCAAAACCAGATTCATGTTGAAATTTATATTTCTTATTGTCAAAATTAGTGATATTCTTCTATGGACACTTACTCATGGACACACCAGTGTAGGGTGACCATCAAAAAAACTAGATTGATCAGCTCTATGCAGATACTGGATGCTGTGAAGAGGACTTACCAGGAGTGATGAATAATAGGAATGGGTGGGAAGAGGGGGTCATGGGAATCTGTACTGTCAGTATAATGATGATGATGATGATGATAATTGACATAATCATTATATATAAAGTGTGCTCAAAATGTATTGTGCCTAAATCCTTATTTTCTTTTAATTTAAAAATCTACAATCCAAACGAAGATGAGTGAAGAGCATCCATAACTAAAATCAACTCATTGTGTTTTATTTTGAAGGTGGAAAGAAATGAAAATGTGACAATTAATGAATAATAATAATAATGAAAATACAAAATCAACAGCAGCAGCAAAATACTAAAATTGGAATGAAAAGGAGGAGGAGGAAGGAAGAAGAAGAAGAAGAAGAAGAAGAGAAGAAGAAGAAGAAGAAGAACAGTGGCAGTAAAGAAGAAAAAAAGTGAATTAAAGTGGCAGCAGCAGTAGCAAAGAAGAAGAAGAAGAAGAAGAGACAAGAGTTAGAACGAAGAAGAACAACAACAACAAAAAGAAGTGTGAAGAGCCTTAGCACAAGTTATATATATATATATATATATATATATATATATATACAGAGCACAAAGAAGAAGAAAGAAGAAGAAGAAGAAGAGTCAAGAGTGCATGAAGAAGAAGGAGAAGACACAAGAGTTAAAACAAAGAACAAGAACAAGAAGAAGTGTTAATAACCTGAGCAAAATGTATATATACAGAGCACAAAGAATAAGAACAAGAAGAAAAACAACTACTTAAGCACATTATATAGTTTTTCAAGTGAATGTTTCATGAAAGAAGATATCTCTATGTGAACACACCTCATCTGATGCAAATGCTTGACTGGCTACTTTTACTCAACACATGAAATTTGAGTAACAGAAATGTAGTATCCATAATTTTATAATTTTAGGTTTCATACCTTCTCTGCTATGAACACACTTTCTATGCAAACACTTTTCTTATCTGCAATCCTTCATTATATATATATTGTTTGCCACATTTTACAAGTAAAACATGGTCAATATAATGATATAGAGCCTATATATCTCTATGTTAAGTGAGCAGCCATAAAGCCAACAGTGCTTGGTAACTGTGAGTTTCTTGCCTATGCAAGGTTTCTTGCCTATGGTTTGAAAATCACATAGGTGATATATATATATAACTTCAAAATGTTGATAAAATATTTACTGAACACAAGAAGTGGACCATTTTCCAAGTGTAGACATATCAACAATTTTTTCTTGTGTCATCTACAACCAGAACTTAATTGATCCCATACTTTACACACCTCTATTTTCACTACAAGAGAAAAAACAATTTTTTCAAGATTTTATGTATATATATATATATATATATATATATATATATATATATATATTTGTATTTTTCATATTCTCTTTATTGCTTTATTCTTATTTTTTATCTTTTTAAAATCAATTTTTTAAAATTCTATTATTCTATTTTATCTTATGTCACTATTGGTTTCAAAGCAGTGTATTAGTTACTTATTCACAAGACAAAGCACCCTTTTCCAAGACTTGGTTTGAAAATCACATATATGTATGTGTGTGTGTGTGTGTGTGGAAAATAGAAAAAAGAATCTAAAAAACTTAAATTTATTAAAGATGGTGAAGTTGAAGTTAAAACATTTTCTTTTCTTTAGTCTTTCATCAGGACATTAGGGTGAAAAAGTGTTCTTCAAACAGTGATGGAAATCTTTTAAAAATGAAAATAGACATAAGAAAGTATTACAGGAAAAGAAGTTTTTTTTTCCATTAGCAGTATCCATTTTAAAAAAGGAGACATGATTGGTAATTGAGAGAATGTTTGAGATATAATAAGAGATATGATATGTATATTAAAAGAAGAGAAACAAGTAGAAAGGAAGGGAAAGAGAAAGACTAATCTATATGTCATTAGGTTGGGTTTAAAACATACAATAGTTGCCTATATGTTTATTATTATAATTTGTCTTTTTTACATAGCTTGATTTTATGTATATATATATATATATATATATATATATATATATATATATATAAATTAAAGTAGCATGATAATGGAACTCAGTGGTGCTTAGTTATTTGGTTTGAATAATCGCATAGGTGAGGAATTATCATTAACCAAGCACCATTGACTCCATATCCATGCTACACTAACTTAGATATAAATGCTCTATCCACGATATTGAGCACCCTTATTGTCTATATACATACCCACACACATATATATGCTCCCCAACCCCCAGGGGGTTTAGCACTTTGGAGAGGATTTGAGCACTTTGGAGGGGATTTCGCTGATAACCACCAACTAAAGCATAAATGCAACGCTCTCCTATAAAAGGGATGGAGCACTCTATTGCGGCCTTTACATACAAACAGATGTGTGTATTTAGCAGTTAAAATCCCCTTCCTATTCTGTAGGCGATGATAGCCAAGTTGTTAAGCTGTCTGACTGATACTGAATTGATCGGGTTTCTATCCCGGCTGTAAGTAGCATACAAATGTCTAGCCACACTGAAGAGATGTGATATGTTAAACACAGTGTCTATGGATGACTATATATATATATATATATATATATATTATATATACATTTTATATATATATATATGGTTTCTATAGATGATGAAATCCTCCTGTTTTGAACATGTTGACTGTGACAAGAAGCCAAACGACAAACGTATAAAGCGTGTTATTTACAAACTATTTTGGTAAAGAATATTGATGTTCCAGAAAACCAAATCTATTTTCCTGTTGATCTGTGTTTCTATTTTGAAACTCTTCTCATCAATTGGATTATACTTCTATTTCTGTTCATTTCTCAAAATACATTTAATGCTCCTTAGTATACTTTGTTGAAGACATGAAACACACAAAAGCATGCAAGGTATTATTTCATCATTTCCTTTACTCTGTATTATAATGGAGTCATTCATGATGTAGTGGTTATCTTCATAGGAAATAGACACAGCAACACAAGTTCAAATACTGGATAAACCTGGTTGCATCTCACATAGTGCTAATACCCTTGGGAAAGGTATGTATCCAATTAGCCTCCCTCTAGCTATGAGTAAGTAGAGTGCTTAGCTGAAATATTCACTGATCCACTCATGGCTCACTAAACTTAAGCAGCAAAGAGCTTGTTCAATACTTATTTGGGTGACCACTTAAGCAACAGTAGGTACTGTGAGCAACCTGAGTCCTTTGTTTAGAAAAATGGCTTGAATCACCATTAAATAAACCAAAAGAGTTGATATGCTGTAAAGAAAAATGACCAAACAAAACCAAACAATCATCCACTCATTTCTCTCTCAATTACTGTGACATGCTAGTGACAAGACCTTGAAAATAGAATAAAAATAAATTAAATGTTAGCAGTATCAGCCAATAAACAAACCTTCCTTCATATACAAGGACTTCCCATCAAAGAAAGAAAAAGAGAAAGAGAGAGAGAAAGAGAAAGAGAAAGAGAGAGAGAAAGAGAAAGAGAAGAGAAAGAGAAGAGAAAGAGAAAGAGAAAGAGAAAGAGAAAGAGAGAGAAAGAGAAAGAGAGAGAGAGAGAGAGAGAGAGAGAAGAGAGAGAGAGAAAGGAAGTCACATCTAGATCACCAAAGTTAAGCAGCAATGAACCTGTTCAATACTTAGATGGGTGACTATTTAAGTAACAGCAGGTACTGTAAGAAACTGGTTGACCTGAAAATTGTTGACATGTTGTAGAACAAAACAACCAACAAATCATTGTAGTATAATGGCTACTGTCATAGGAAATGGACACAGCAACATGAGTTCAATTCCTGGGCAAGGCTTGTTGCGTTTCACATACTGCTAATACCCCTGAGAGAGGTATGCATCAAAGTATTTTCCTTCCAGCTATGGGTAAATAGTAGAGCAGACTGGACTTTTTAACCATAATTTGGCAACGAGCATAGGAGAAGGAAAAATCTGAATTCAAACCTGTTAAATTCCCCTTAAAAATTGACCTGCAAATTGTGCAAAGGCGTTGATAAATAGATAATATGAATTAGAACTGTTTTTTAATAGAACACTCAGAACTGATAAATGTATTAGTATTATCTTACCAGCTCAATAAAAAAATCATATTCTAGTATTTATATATGTATTTGTTTTACCAGTTCTACTTTTTTTTGCTCAGAAACAGT
>CM042175.1:21127504-21217504 GCA_023376005.1 Doryteuthis pealeii
AATAATCATTTATTTTCATGCTTATAACCTTTTAGAATATTTCTGATGATACTAACTGACATTCATGTGACATCTCAGCAGTTTAATAAGCTAAACATGACATGTCGGTCTTTCTTCACACCTGAATTGCCAATGTTTAAAAGATATTTTACAAAAGATAATCGGAAAAACGTCTCAATTCCCCAAAAGATTTCTTTGCAATAAGAGATGTAAAAATATCTATTTTGACAAGAGTTCATAAAAATTGTCTGTCCTCTCCAAAGACGAAACGACATTTTACAACCAATAATTAGAAAAACACTTCAATTCCCTAAGAGATACCTTAAAAGAGAGGCAGTGAAAAAAAGCAGAAAAACAGAAAAATATCTATTTGTACGAGGGTTCAAAAAATTATGTCTTTTCTCTCCAAAGACTAGCAACCATTTAAAAAAAGATCTTGCAAGAACATTTCAGTTTCAGAAAAAGTCTTCTTTGCAATACAATATAGTATATATATATATGAAATAATTACTTGTACAACAGTTTGGAAAAATTTTTGTCTGTCTTTGCAAAATTCTGAGATATGTTGGAATCAGAATTTCTTTTGTAACTTTTAATATAATAATGAAACTTTAGTTATACCAGGTAGAGGTGTGTGGTGTAATGGTTAGTGTTATAGGAAATGGACACAGCGAGATGAGTTCAAATTCTGGATGAGTCTGTTCATATTGCACTAATATTGGAAAGGTATGCATCCAGCTATTCTCACTCCAGCTATGGGTAAATAGTAGGGCAGACCGTGCTCTTTAACATTAGTTAAGTAGCCAGTCTTAGACAAGGAAAATTCTGAATTCAAACCTGTTAAGCTCTGCTTAAGAAATTAACCTCGTGTCACATCCTAGTTGTGCATTAGGGTTGGTAAATATGTATACCAGGATGGATTGATAAGTAAGATACATATCTATTTATTTTGGGGAGAATATGTGCTTAATTGAAGTCGTACCTAATTTTGAAAATTAATTAATAATTAATGAATTAGGTGGGCATCTTTTGTAATGGTTAGAATCCCCGCCTGTCAGCTTGACAGTCAGGGTTTGAATCACACACAAAGCAGTCTTCCTGTCTATAGCTCTGCTGATGAGGCCTAATAAGCCAAAATGTATATACAGAGATTGATTTTTCTCGATTTGTTTAGCCTTACATTTGAATAGGTACGCCCACCTAATTCATTAATTATTAATTAATTAATTTTCAAAATTAGGTACGACTTAATTTAGCACATATTCTCCCAAAAATTGTTGGCTAAAAATGCCATATCAAACACATTGTTTGTTTGTTTACTTCTCATATCTATTTATCTAAATATATGCATGTATCTCTAATATACATATACAAAGGAAAGAAGTGGATTCATATTTATTAGCTTAATGATGTATGACATTTAATTTTTCTATATTCCATTTCCAAGGAGCTGTTGTAAATGCCTTGTCACTAGCATGTCACAATGATTGAGTAAAAAATGACTAGTTGAATCAATATTTCAGCAAAGTGCTCTACCAAAGTAAATAATAAGTTACAATTAAAAAGCATTGCTATGTACATATCTCTCCCTCTATCTCTCTCTCTCTCTCTCTCTCTATATATATATATATATTATATATATATATATATATATATATTCATGTATGTATATATGTATATGTATATGTATGTATGTATATATATATGTGTATGAATATGTATATATGTATATGTATGTATGTATATATATATGTGTATGAATATGTTATATATATATATATATATATATATGGATAAATATGCATGTATATATATGCATATATATATACACACACACACACACACACACATATAATATAATATATATATATATATATATATATATAATATATAAACACACACACATTGTACAATTATGGTCAAGTCATGTTGAAACTACCAGATCCCGCTAGATCATCGGTTAAGCAGCAATGAGTCTGTTCAATATTTAGATGGGTACCATTGTAAGCAACAGCAGGTATTGTAAGCGACCTGATATCAAAATGATTTGCTTCAATGTTAAATAATCTGAAAAATGGTTAGAGTGGTAGGAAATGGATTCATCGATGTGAGTTCAAATCCTAGGCTGTTTACATTTTACATAGCGCTAATACACTTGGTAATGGTATGCATCCACATAACCTCCCTCCAGCTATGGGTAAATAGTAGGGTAGACTGGTCTCTTTAGCCTTGGTTAGGCAACCAGTCTAGGAGAAGGAAAACTCTGAATTCCACTTAAGAAATTAACCTTGTGTCACATCCTACTCATGTACACATATATATAATATATATATAATATATATATATATATATATAAAGATCATTTTACTCCATTGTATCAAAATTCTTCATTATTCTATTGTTATGTATAATTGTAAGCCATATTTATTAATTGTCCTTAATATATTCCCCACCAAAATCAAAGATGGAAGTTGAAGACAAAATAATTTCAAATACTACTTTTCTTTTTTACTAAAGGCACAAGCATAAAGTTAACATAAACTGATGCAGCCAGAATGTAATCTAGCCTCACCAAAATCCATTTTAGTTTCTGGATATTGTTCCAAATTTTTTTTTATCCAACTGGGCCTCTGCATTTTTTATTATATTTCTTGTTGACTTTTGATGTTTTTTTTAACACTTCAGTTTTTCTTGGTGTTTTAAACAAAAAAAAAGATATTCCATTTAGATTAATATAAAAAAGTTAGTCGTTTTTCTGTACATAGTGTATTTAATATTTTTTGTTATTGATTTCTAAGAAGAAACTATTATAAGTCTTTTAAAATCTTAAATAATGTGTGTTTTATTATGTATTTACTTATTTTAGTATTAATTACTAATTTAGGTTTCTTTATTTAATAATATCAAAATAATCAATTAATTCTTTTAATTTTATTTGGATATTTGGATTACATACTATACTATTTGGTAAAAAGTAAACATGCAGTCAATAGAGAGAATAATGGTTTCTTTGTTTAATGGCATATCAACCTTTGTGGATTATTTAATGCCTCAGCCATCCATGCAAAAGAGCAGTAGAGGTACTATTTAATCCATACCTGGGTGGAGGAGGAGTGTTCATACCTTTCCCAAGAGTATTAGTCCAAAAGTAGCATGAGTGGAGTTTAAAAGGGAATAAGTTAAATGGAGAACAAAAAAAAAGAATAAACTGAAAATTGGAAAGAAGAAATGTAAGAATGCAAAAGAAAGAAAGAAAAAATGGAGAAAGAGAAATGAGAAAGAAATGGAAAGAAGAAAGAAGAAATGGAGAAAAGAAGAAATGGAGAAAAAAAGAAGAAGAAAGAAAGAAAGATGGAGAAAGAAAGAATGGAGAAAGAAGAGAAAGAAAGAGAAAGAAAGAAGAGAAAAGAGAAATGGGAGAAAAGAAGAAAGAAGAAATGAAAAAGAAAGAAAGAAAGAAATGGAGAAAGAAAGAAAGAAAGAAAGAAAGAAATGGAGAAAAGAAAGAAGAAAGAAGAAAAAGAAGAAATGGAGAAAAGAAAAAGAAAGAAAAAGAAATGGAGAAAGAAAGAAGAAAAGAAGAGAAGAAATGAGAGAGGAGAAGAAAGAATGAGAAAAGAAAGAAAGAAGAATGGAGAAAAGAAAGAAAGAAAAGAAATGGGAAAGAAAGAAAGAAGAAAGAAGAAAGAAGGAAAGAAAGAAAGAAGAAAGAATGGAAAAGAAAGAAATGAGAAGAAAGAAAGAAAGAAAGAATGGAGAAAAGAAGAGAAAGAAAAGAAAAGAAATGGAGAAAAGAAGAAAGAAAGAAAGGAAAAAGAAAGAAAGAAATGAGAAAGAAAGAAAAGAATGGAGAAGAAAGAAAGAAAGAAAGAAAGAAAGAATGGAGAAAAGAAAGAGAAAGAAATGGAGAAAAGAAGAAATGGAGAAAGAAAGAAGAAAGAAAGGAAAGAAAGAAAGAAATGAGAATGGAGAAAGAAGAAATGGAGAAGAAGAAGAAAGAAAGAAAGAAGAAAGAATGGAGAAAGAAAGAAAGAAATGGAGAAAAGAAGAGAAAAGAAAAGAAAGAAAGAAAAGAAAGAGAAGAAAGAAAGAAGAAAGAAAGAAGAATGGAGAAGAAATGAAAAGAAAAAGAAGAGAAAGAAAGAAAGAAAAGAAATGGAAAGAAGAAAGAAAGAAATGAAAAAGAAAAAGAAGAAAGAAAGGAGAAGAAAGAAATGGAGAAAGAAGAGAGAAAGAAAGGAGAAGAAGAGAAAGAAAGAAATGGGAAAAGAAGAAAGAAGAAATGGAAAGAAAGAAAGGAGAAAGAAAGAAAGAAAGAAAGAAAGAATGGAGAAAGAAAAGAAAGAAAGAAATGGAGAAAAGAAGAATGGAGAAAAGAAAGAAAAGAAGATGGAGAAAGAAGAAGAAGAAGAAGAAAGAAAAGAAAGAAAGAAAGAAAGAAAAAGAAAGAAAGAAAGAAAGAAAAAGAAGAAAGAAAGAAAGAAAGATGGAGAAAGAAAAAAGAAAGAAATGGAAGAAAGAAAGAAAGAAAGAATGGAGAAGAAAGAAAGAAAGAAAGAAAGAAAGAAATGGGAAAAGAAAGAAAGAAGAAATGGAGAAAAGAAAGAAGAAAGAGAAGAAGAAAATGGAGAAAAGAAAGAAAAGAAAGAAGAAAGAATGGAGAAAGAAAGAAAGAAATGAGAAGAAAGAAAGAAAGAAAGAAGAAATGGAGAAAAGAAAGAATGGAGAAAGAAAGAAAGAAGAAAGAAAGAAGAAAGAAGAAAGAAAAGAAATGGAGAAGAAGAAAGAAAGAAGAAAGAAGAAGAATGAAAAGAAAGAAAGAAAGAAAGAAAGAAAGAAAGAAATGGAGAAAGAAAGGAAAGAAAGAAATGGAGAAGAAAGAGAAAAGAAAGAATGGAGAAAAAAGAAAGAAGAAAGAAAAAAGAAAGAATGGAGAAAGAAAGAAGAAAGAAAGAAGAAAGAAAGAAAGAAAGAAAGAAAGAAAGAAAGAAATGGAGAAAAGAAAGAAAGAAAGAAATGAGAAAGAAAGAAAGAAAGAAAGAAAGAAATGGAGAAAAGAAAAAGAAAGAAAAAGAAATGGAGAAAGAAAAGAAAGAAAGAAATGGAGAAAGAAGAAAGAAAAAGAAGAGAAGAAATGGAGAAAAGAAAGAAAGAAAGAAAGGAAAGGAGAAAAGAAAGAAATGGAGAAAGAAAGAAAGAAAGAAAAGAAAGAAAGAAATGGAGAAAAGAAAGAAAGAAAGAAATGGAGAAAAGAGAAGAAGAAAGAAGAAAGAAAGAAAGAAAGAATGGAGAAAGAGAAAGAAAGAAAGAAAGAAGAAAGAAGAAAGAAAAGAAAAGAGAGGAAGAAAGAAAGAATGGAGAAAGAAAAGAAGAAAAAGAAATGGAGAAAGAAGAAAAGAAGAAAGAAAGAAATGGAGAAAAGAAAGAAAGAAGAAGAAAGAAAAGAAAGAAATGGAGAAAGAAAGAAAGAAAGAAAAATGGGAAAAGAAAGAAAGAAAGATGGAGAAAAGAAGAAAGAAAGAAAGAGAAAGAAAGAGAAAGAAAGGAAGAAATGGAGAAAGAAGATGGAGAGAAGAAAGAAAGAAGGAGAAAAGAAAAGAAAGAAGAAATGGAGAAAGAAAGAAAGAAAGAAAGAAGAAATGGAGAAAGAAAGAAGAAAGAAGAATGGGAAAAAAGAAAGAAAGAAGAAAGAAAGATGGAAGAAAAGAAAAGAAAGAAAGAAATGGAGAAAGAAGAAATGGAGAAGAAAGAAGAAAGAAATGGAGAAAGAAAGAAAGAAAGAAAGAAAGAAAGAAAGAAAGAAAGAAAGAAAGAAAGAAGAAAGAAAAAGAAAGAAAGAAAGGAGAAAAGAAAGAAAGAAAGAAAGAAAGAAAAAGAAAGAAAGAAGAAAGAAAGAAAGAGTGAACAGAGAAAAACAAAAAGAAAGAATGGAAAATGAAACAGGGAAAAAGAAAGAAGAAAGATTGGAAATAATGAAAAAAAGAAAAAGAAATAAAGAAAGTTTCTGGATATTGTTCCCAAATTGTTAATTCATGGTTTCTTTGTTTAATGGCATATCAACTTTCAAGGGTTATTTAAAACCAAATATAAAAGAACAGTTAATCTTTAACCCATAGGGGATGAGGAGGTCCTTACCTTTCCCAAGAGTATTAGTCCAAAAGTGAATGAAATAGCACAACTGGAGTTTGATCTCACTTACTACAATCACACAGTCCGGCACATTAGCCATTACACCACAGAGATTCCCATCATTAATCCACGGAATAAACTTTTCCTAAAACTTTCTAATGTCACTCTAAAGAGTAGTTATCCACTTCTGTAGACTCCTTGTCGGATTTTTCATCTACCTTGGTAACTATCATTTTTTTTTCACAGCACCCCCCCCCTTTCAAAAGCATTACTCCCACACCCCACCCCTCACCCAGACAAACAAACAAACAAAGAAACTCATCAATTTTCAAGTCGGAATTTGTCTTTAATGTCTACCCAAGTGACAAGACAATGATTAATCACAAAGAAATATCTCGTTTGGAACATATGACGTCTTTCAGTTGAATAGACAAGCAGTGTATTTAGAAAATTAAGTAAACAGGACCATTCACAGACGGATACTTGAAGAGAGGCTTTAACAATAGTGTCTGATTCTAAGTCTGACTCTTCTGAATTGCTAGGATTTTGGCCTCTTGAATCAAGAGAGAGAGAGAGAGAGAGGGGGTGGGGAGAGAGAGAGAGAGAGTGTGTGAGAGAGAGGGAGAGGAGTCAAGAGTTGTACCTCAAAGGTCAATTTGTTTGATTCTGGGATTCTTTCCAATAAAAGAGGGAAAAATCATTTTGATGATGGTCACTCAGTTTAGTGTATTCAAATTCTCAACTTAATTGAAGGTAAGGTGAATAAATTGTTGGCAGGTCATGGGTTAAATTGCAACTGCAATTAGAAATTGAACTGTTACTGTTAGTTAAATTAATTAAAAGGTGAAAAGTTTCTATTCTAGTCTGTAATTAGAGTTAAGAGATTAAAAAGATAAGTGGAAGTCCCCCGTGGTTTACTTGGGGGAAGTCCCTGTAGTGTAGTGGCTAATATTCTGGGCTGCAACATCATAGTAAGTGAGTTCAATCTCCAACTGTGCTATTACATTCATTTTGGACTACTCTTGGGAAAGGTATGAATCCCCTTGTCTCCCAGGTATGGGTTAAATAGTATCAATTCTGTTCTTTCTTAATTAGATATTTACACTGATAGGTTACAAGCACTATGCATGTAATGTATTTGGGGGAGTTTCCTGATCCTGGGGGGTGGCATAGTGGCTAACATGCTGGACTGTGGCATTGTAGTAAGCAAATTCAAACTCTAGGTGTGCTATTATATTCACTTTGAGATTAATACCTTAAGGAAATATATGAAACTCCTCATCGCCCAGCTATATGTTAAATACTACTACTACTGTTCTTCTTCAAGGATGTATTTGGCATTAAATAATCCATGAAGGTTGATATGTGATTTAGATTTTTTGGGCTATTTTTCTCATCTTTATCATATCCGCAATGTTTCGGCATATGTACCCTTCTGGTGTTTCTTGTCAAACTCGAGAACCTTCTTATCCAGTTGGACATATGGTGCAATGGATATAAGGGTTGAGGTAATACAGTTCTGAATGGTCTAAGTGACTAGATGTTACAGGTTCAATCCTGACTACAGGCAACAAATAACATAGAATACTTAACATAGCTTAACATTTGTACTCGGTCATGGTTAATGGAATGAGAAGAGTGTATCCCAATATTTAATAAAGGGTTTAGTTCCAAGTTCCATGAAGTCTCCCAATTACCACATGAAAGCACCTGAGTTCGACAAGACACACCTGAATAAAAAACCCAACAATAATACAAACAGCAACCAACCCAAGAGAAATTGTCTAATCTATGATGGTTTCTCGAACTATGGCCTAAATGCCATTGTACAACAGGGACAAAATTCCTTTGTCTAATTTTTTGGGATAAGGCTTTAAAATTTGCATTATTTAGTTTTTTCAGATTGTTGTCCAACTGGAAACATGGCGTAACTGATACAAAAGTTTGAGTTAAGACAGTTCTAGGTGACAATCATCTATAGGTTGCAAGTTCAATCCTGACCACGGGCGATAATAACATAGAATACTTAACATAGCTTAACACTTGTACCCGGTCATGGTTAACGGAATGAGAAGAGTCTATCCCAATATTGAATAAAGGGTTTAGTTCCAAGTTCCATGAAGTCTCCCAATTACCACATGAAAGCACCAGAGTTCGACAAGACACACCTGAATAAGGTCGAAGGGTACATCGTTCGAAATGTAAGTATATAACAATAAAGATGAATACAATAGTTTGAAAAAAATGGTTAATGGAATGAGAACAATGGATTTAATTATGGTTTGATGTTCGACGAGGGCTCTTGATTATGACACAAAGGCTCCCAAGTTTGACAAGAAGGTTCCTGAGTTTGATAAGAAACATTTGAAGAAGACCGGAGGGCACATCAGCTGAAACATTCTGTATATAACAATAAAGATGAGGACAACAGTCCAAAAAATTCTAAATAATACTTTCTTGGATTATTTAATGCTTTTTCAAGTAATTTTTGTAATTGTAATGTGTAAACAATTATAGTGTGAGGTAACTATTTTTAATATAAATAATTTTCACACAGTTCTATAATTTTACATATTCCTATCTAAGGATTATAATCTTCAATAATAATAATAATGATAATAACTGACTCTCTCATAATTGTAGCACAAAATATATCAAATATAGAACAAATTATATCAAAGTAAAAATAGATACTACATGACAGAACAGCAAATGTAGGATGTGTGGGGAAATATATGAGATGGTCAACTATGTAATAAGAGAAAGCATCAAACTAGCAGAATGAGAATACAAGGCTAGGCATAACTGGGTTGGTAAGGTGATCCACTTGAAAGTTTTGACCATACAACAAAATGCTATATTTACAAACCAGAATCTGTTCTTGGGAATGAAAGGCATAAAATGCACTGAGATACAGACAGATCTCATATTGATTAGCAAGAAAAAGAGAATTTGTAAACAGGTAGATTTTGGAGTCCCAGCTGATCTTAGTTTGAAGGAGAACAAATGCAAAAAGTTTTTAAAAATACTTGGACCTTGCTTGAGAATTGAAAAAACTTTGGTGAAGGTGATACTGATTGTAGTTGGTGCCCTTGGTACAGTCTCCAATAGTCTAAAAAACAGACAGGAGGAATTTGAAATCAGAGGAAGAATCAAAACCATCCAGACAACATCATTGTTAAGATTGGCTAGAATATTCAGAAGAGCCCAGGAGACCTGAGGGAACTTGTTGTCACTCAGACTCCAGTAAAAGACCACCAGCTACACTGATGTGAAAAACACACAATAATAATAATAAGCACCAAAGTAATACAAGAATAAGCATAAATGAGTGGGAATAGCGCAAAAGACTAAAATTCAACCATGCTGACAAATGGTATATTAAAAAACCAGAATCTGTTCTAGAAAATGGGATGCATAAAATTCCTTGGGACTTTGAGATACAAATAGACTACCAAATCACAGCCAGAAGACCAGACCTAGTTAGTTTTAATTAACAAGCAAAATAAATTCATATTGACCATACAGAGAAAGTAAAAGAAAGTGAAAAGATTAACAAATACCTGTATTTTGGCAGAGAGCTGAAAAAAGCAGTAAAACATGAGGGTGACAGTGACATGAATTGTAGTTAGTGCCCTTGGAATGGTCCCCATAGGCCTATAAAACAAGCATGTAAATTAGGGGGGGACTGGAAATTAGTGGAAGAATTGAGACCATCCAAAACATAGCATGATTAAGATCAGCTAAAATACTTAGAAGAGTCCTGGAGACTTGAGAAGAATTTCTGTCACTCAGACTTCAGTGAAAGACCACCAGAAAAACTCACAAGATAAAATCAAAGAGTAGAATAAAATAAGTAAATACAAAGACCTGGAAATAGAAATTGAAAAATGTGGCACATTAAAACGAGAGAGAGAGAGAGAGAGAGAGAGAGAGAGAGAGAGAGAGAGAGAGAGAGAGAGAGAGAGAGATCAATCCGTGCTTGATGATGAGGATGATATTCCCGTCCTCGTTTAGCTTCTGCAACTCAGTGGAAGTGTGTACCAAACCCTATGAAATGTGGAGAATTCTAGAAAGGGTAATCCTTAACTTGTTCCTTGTAAATTCATACCATAAAATAAACTGAACCTTCATTTTATGTCCGTGTTTTTGCAATAAATGTTTTATTTTTCTTGCACCAATTATTTTACAATACTAAATATATTTTCTTTATTTAAAAACATTTATTGCAAACATATATATTTTCTTTATTTAAAAACATTTATTGCAAACATATTTAAAACATTTATTGCAAAAACACGGACATAAAATCAGGGTTCAGTTTATTTATAGTAGGAATTTATGAGGAACAAGTTGAAGATTACCCTAGAAAGTACCCCACTATCAAAGACGAGTTAATTCAGTTTTATATTTGAAGTAGACATTCATGGAACCAAGAAAATGCCCATCCTGCATAGCAGGGGTTAAGACGGGAATTATTTACATTTAATATTATTAAATATTAAGTATTAAGGAGTTAGGATTAGTTTAGTTTCATTGATTGGTTTTGAAAGCATGTCAAACGTTGTTAGGTTATTTTATGCTAAAGTCAGTTTCTATATTCAGTATAGATTCATCAACCTGTTGATAAGGCCTAGATTATGCCGACTTTACCTGGCTGAGATTTGGTGAGCCATTTGTATCTCAGAGAATTTTTTATTTTCTAGGACAGATTCTGATTTGTGTATATACCAATTTTCATCATCCCGCCAGAATGTAAGAGTATGCAAGCTAGCCTTGCAGATTAATTACTATCGAAAAGTGAGTTCAATTTTCACTGGATACCCCATTCTTGCAGCCTTGTGCCAAATCCTGTGCTTAGTTTATTTAGGAGGTGCATGGTGTAATGTTTATCGTCGTAATAAATGAACTCTGCGATCAGAATTCAAATCCAGGATAAGGCTGTTTGCATTTCAGTGCTAATTGCCTTGGGAAAGGTATGCATCCAAATATCCTCCCTTCATCTATGGGTGATTAGTAGAGTAGTCTGATCTCTTTAACCTTGGTTAGGTAATCAGTCTCTGAATCCAAACCTGTTAATATCTGCTAAAAAAATTGACCTTGTGTCGCATCATACTTGTGCGGACAAGTTGGGTAAATACATACATGCTTTTCTGTGATTATGTTATAGAGCTTTCCCAATCAATTCTAGGGCTGTAGAATATGTCAATTGCACTTCTGCTGAGAGTTAAAATCACTCCAATGGTGCCATCTGGGGACGGAATCCTGGTGGCTGAGCGATCCATGACATACAACACTCCAGATGGGGGGTAAGAGATCCCTCCAATCAATCTAGCACCTATATGATCGTTTTAACCCTATTGCCCTTATGGCAAACACACAGTCCTTTTTATCATATATGTGCTAGAAGGCAGTGGTCGATTGTCTTAGTGTACTGGATATGATGTTAAATTGCATGTAGTGATGAAGTTCCAATTTTGAAGCTCTGGTGAGTGTGGAGTATCCCTTTATTGCCATTACTCCCAGGTCCACTCTGACTCTAAGTGGTAATACCTATTAGGGTGCATCAATAGGTTAAATAGTTAAAAAAATGATTTTTAAAAATAATTTTTAAAAATATTCAAATTTAAAAAAAAATTATGACACCTAACAAGAATTTCAAGTATTTCAAGACAATCCTCTTATTGTTAAACACTGGAAGATAAAAAAAATCAAAAACAAATCACAGCAAAAAAAAAAGCCATGGGAAAAAATGTCACAGTTGGTTTCAGGTTTGGACATTTTCTGTTCTAATTTATACGATGAAACAAAACGAAAACAAAATAAAAATTTAGTTCAATAAATCTTATGAATGGTCTTGATGTTAAAAAACATTTATTTGTCTTATTTCCCTATAACTTTGGCATAAAATAACACAACAAGGGTTGAAACACTCTAAAACCATCCAACCAATTAACTAACCTCCCAAACTTATATTTTGATATTGATAGTCAATAATTTTATTGCTTTACCTGACCTAAGCAAAATAATACTCCACCCTGGTTAACCAAAGGGCACCCCAAGCAACCCGAAAGTGACCATCACTATTAGTAAATAAAAAGTAAACTACAAGCAAAATTATTGTCTCCTCCCCAAAAAAACAAAAATGTTATTTTTCATGTGATGTATTATTGTTGCTCAAATTGTGTATCAATAAAAAAAGAATATATATATCTTTTAAATGGAGAATTTTTCTTATCTTTTTGAGTTGCTGCCACTTGCAACTTATTCCGAATAACCAGCTGATATGATTCGGTTATGTCAACATTATTTCATGTACACATTTAATGACTTTTTGAGGCTTTTACTTTTGTAAAATACACAATTTCCTTTCTCATAAGGCAAGCTGGGGACAGATTTGTCTGTTTTCTTAATACCTGTCTCAGTTTCTCTGATGGCCCCTGCTTGTATACAAGCAGCATGTAATGCATCCAAGTGATTAGCTATAAATTTGCAAGAGCTTCATCCATTTACAGGTGAGGGTCTGCTGTTTTCAGTGGCAGGAAAATTTGGGTTGAACCCAAAAACCAATTGATTTGAAAAGTACCTATAAACATTCTTCAATGAATTCTTTGTGTTGACTCCCCATGTTAATGCAACTTCCATTGAGTAGTGAACTCGTTCAGTAATTTTCTCCATCATGTTACTAATGATACTATTATGTTTTTCTATGATTCCATTAAATCACAGACTTTCAGCTGCTGTAGTAATCACCTGGCTGTTCAGTAACTCTGACATTTCTCCGAAGAAGGAATTGTTAAATTCCTTTCCATTGTCAGTAAGACATTTCTGAAGACATCTAAATAAGAAGATCCAATATTTGACAAACTTTGTCTATAATTTCTTCTTTTAATTTTGATTTCAAAGGTGCGATTGCACTAAATCTTGTTGCATGATCTACGAGTGTGGTCTGTCACGAGGTGTTTTTCAATGTTAAAAAAAAATCAAACATTTTTCTCTGGGGGAAAATTATTTTGAAGGATTTCAGTGGGTTAAGTTTTGATGGTAATTTACGTAATTTTCAAGTTCGGTTACTGATTCGAAAAGATAAGACAGAATGACAAGAATTTCTATTAAACAAATTTTATATAAAGAAGAGAAATAATAAAGAGAGAGAGAGAGAGAGAGAGAGAGAGAGAGAGAGAGAGAGAGAGAGAGAGAGAGAGAGTAGGGGGGTTGTAAATATGTTGTCATTTGTGAGATTTATCTTGTCTGGTCAACAAGTTCGAGTTTGTTGTGTTGGATGCTTGTGGTTTAACAAGTTCGTACATGAGTCTTCTTCTTCTTCTTCTTCTTCTTCTGTTAAATTTTTCACTTCTTGTTTTAGCTTTTCAGTTTAAGTTCTTGTTTTAGCTCCTTCTTAACCATTTTTCATTGGGTTTTCTTTGGATGGAGTTGTTTGCAAGAGCAATCGTCTGCTAGACTTTTGCATGGCTGAGAACTTGAGGGAGAATGATATCCCAGCTAGAAATCCAATGTGCCATTGAGGTTCGAATTTTGCTGTCTTCACAGCTTGAGAGGGGGGGGCATTGTCACTGAAGAGGAAGTGTTAAGGAGGCTTTCTAAACATTTTAGTCAATAAACTCTCCACCACCCAGAAAAAGCTCCAACAATTTCTTTGGATTTATTCATTTGTCCTCTCGTGCTCATACATATATTTTTGTTTTAAATATATTTTTCTTCATCGTAGCAGCAAATGGCAAATAAAAAGGCAGCAAAATTGATCGTACCATTGGAGAAGAAAAAAAAAAGGAAGAAAATAAAAACTAAATAAATATGGGAAGATGAAACTAAAAAAAACTGTTCAATTTCAAGAAGTATTAACATGAGAAAATTGAAAAAACAACTTAAGTTGAAATAATTATTTTCATTAAATAATTTATTTCAACTCACGAACAAAGCCCCAAAATAGATAATATAGTATTAATAATATATAAGTTCGAAAATGTTCTTTTTAAAAAATACTATTTCCTTCTCTGTAAGGAAAATCTCAGTTCTTAGTTTCGGAGAGTTTGGTGGTGTATTTGGAGAGCACGGTGATGTTCTGTTTAGAGTCATAGGAAATGGACTCGTCGACCCAAGTTCAAATCATGGACAAAGCCACAGTTCTCATAGCATTAATACCCTTAGGAAAGGTATGAATCCAACTATTCTCCCTCCAGCTATGGGTAAATGGTAGGGCATACTGGGCTCTTTAACCAGTCTAGGAGAAGGAAAACTGAATTTGTCAAAACTCCACTTGAGAAATATTCTCTTCGCTCCAGAAAGAAAAACCCAAATCATAAAATCCTTTCCATTTTCAAATTCATCAGTTCCATTACAGTTTTATCTGTCAGTAAAACTCCCACCCTACTATTTACCTATAACTGGAGGGAGAATATTTAATTCATACCTTTCCCAAGGGTTTTAACACTATGTGAAAAACAAACAGTATCATTGATATTTTGAACTCTGTTCTCCGTGTTCGTTTCCTATGACGATAACCATTATGCGCATGTGCAAGTGAAAGATTGGGAAAACTCTGTAAACTAATCACAGGAAATCATATAAGAGAAAAATACATAAAAAAAGGAGGGAAAACAATCAACAAGTTATTTTAGTTTCATTCTTTCCTTACTTTCATTTTTGCTTCTTTCATACTTTCTTTGATTCTTTCTTTCTTTCTTTATTTATCTTTCTTTCTTTCTTCTTCTTCTTCTTCTTCTTCTTCTTCTTTGTTTGATATTTTTAGTTTTAGTTTCATTCTAACCATGTAGCTGGTTTAATTGTATTGGTTACTTCCCTTAGGTCACTCTTCAAAGAGAAAATTGTTTGTTTTGTTTTTAAACTATTTCAGGTCTTCCCAACTATTTCTGGGGTTCACAAGGAAGCCATATTGGCTTATATCCTTATTTACCATTGTAAATATTTCAACAAATAATGAAGAACTAATATATATTCAAATATATATTCAAACAAATATATATATACATAGGAATATATGTTTTTTTTACACTTATCTATGTATGAAAGAGAAAGAAGACACAAAAACTAATTTGGTGGAGTGTTTATCTATTTATTATGCCATTTCCCTCTGTGTGAGGTTCATAATAATATTTAAAGTTTAATAATAATCTGCATTCCTGATTATGTTGCTGTGACAACCTCATACACTGTTTAAACATTCCTGAATATTTTTTCTAAAGTTAATTAAATTTTTTTGAAAGCATGATCTGATGAAACTCATACAGAGTGATTGGTTGGTTGGTTGGTTGGTTGGATTTTTTCGGTATGTTAACCTTTGGATTATTTTATTCTGAAAGTGTTCTGTTTTATTTGTTCTTGTTGTCAGAGTTGATCTAGAAATAATGTGTGTGTGTGTATATATTTATATAATATGAAAAAAAGGTAATCAGAAATATTTGTCATTGTTAAATGTTTTGTTTTTCTTATATTAGGCCAACATCAGGACACTGTGAATATATTTCATATATACCAATAGATGGCAATAAAATGACCTATGAATTGAACATGCATAAATGAAAGAGAGTATTGAAAAAATAAATGCACTTACTATTGAAGGCCGTAGAGTATGAACAATGATAAAAAATAATAAATGTTGATATTAGCGATATTTTGGAGTGACCTTCACCCCTACTTCTGGCGAAGAAAATCAAACCTAAATGAAAACAGTCATTCAAATAGGAAATAAATTCTTTCTGAGATTTTGTCTTTGATACTGTTTGGTGATATCTGGGCTGGCAACTGTATCCAAAAAAGTAACCATTTCATTTCCTTTTTATTGTGAGAATTGTGCTGTATGGAGATGTTCGTGGCTAAAAATACTTTGTCTCTCTTAAGGAAATATATCTAAAGTATGTCTGTGTTTGTATGGATGTAATTTATAAATCTGTTTTGTTTATTTTAGATTTAAGTAATTTTATTAAATAACATTCCTATATTTATACATTTGCATATATATATGTATATATATATATATATATATATATATATATATATATATATATATATATATATATATATCTATTTCAAACATATATATATATATATATATATATATATATATATATATTTGTGTGTGTGTGTGTGTGTGTATGTAAATACATATTTATATAAAAATAAACATAACACAAACTTTTCACTCTCAACCTTGTCCTACAAACTAAAGTAGCTCTCCCACCATTACTCATATATATGTATACATATATTATTAATATCATTATTATTAATATTATCATCATTTATGTATATATATATGTATAAACTAAAATTATATATATATATGTGTATATATAAACTAAAATAATCATTTTCTTACCTTCCTTAGCTCTTCTGTTACTATTAGTTTAATGTGTTTTTGTTTTCTTACAAAAAAAAAAAAAACACAATCACCTGGCAGGAATTTTTTTTAGAAGCAATACACAAAAAAAAATTTCATACCCCCCTCCCCAAAAAAAACAACAACAAAAAATGCAAGAAACTCAAAGTAACAGATTAACTAAGGAAAGTGAGATAACATTTATTTTAGTCTTTTGTATATTTTTCTAATTTTGTAATCTTTTTTATATTGCTCTCCGAGCACTTTATTTTATGCAACAATTGTTTTTTTGAAGAAGGCATGTTTTTTTCTTTATCTGTTTTATGTATGTATATATATATATATATATATATATATATATATATATATATATATAGGTTGAATGTAGGAATAACCGAGTTTTTCTTTATTTACAAACTCTCTATAAAAAGTTGTCAGGGAAGTCTTTCATCATCAATTCTAACTAGATCTTGGTTCTATTTTAGCTCCTGCTTAAGGACATACATACATACATATATAATTACCTAGATACACACTTACACATAGTTGTAGCATGGATGAATTCTTTTTCTTGTATATATAGTTGGTTGGTTTTTATGGCGGGTCAGTGCTTTTTAGGTTATTTTGTGACATGGATATATAAAGAATTTTTTTTATTCAATATCTTTGTTTTTCTTATATTACAACTTGTTCTCAATTATCTGATGCACCCAGAATTTTCTATTATCGTCTGATTACAAGGATAAATGTCTTCAAATCTTACAATGAGGTCTTATATAAAATAGGTGTATCAAACAAATTTCATTAAACCAAACAGAATCCTTATTATTTTTAAGTTTTTTATTCTTTTTTTTTTTCAAGCTTCCTAATAAATCTTACAATCTTGAAAAGTATTAATAATTTCTCCAAAAGAGCCATTTTTTGCTGACCAAGTACTTTTGGTTCATATAAACACCTTTATCAAGGTAGAGTATTTGTGTCTTTCATTATTAAAACTGTTTAAGTAATGTTAAGTAATGTTAATGTAACTGTTAAAGTAATTGTTTCATTTTTATCACCACATGATCATCAGGCGACAATGGCAGTTTAATTTTAAAGATATTTCTGTTAAGCTAAGTAAACGTATTTAGAATGAAAATTGCTCTATCTATTTTAAGCTTTTTAGAATATAAATTGTAAAATAACATATAGAATATAAATAAATATAAATATGAAATATAAAATTAGACAAACCAATATTGATAGAATTTGAAACTTGTGATAATATTTTAAAATGTTAAAAATAGATAGACAATCCTGTGATTAATGCAAATGTATCAGTTAAGAAATCACACATACAAGGTGTTTAAAAAAATATCAAAGTGTAAGCTGCATTTACCAAGATAGAAATGAACCATGATTCAAACATTAATTTTCTTCAAAATAGTCCTTTTGGAACACATTCATTCCATCAAGTTTTCCATTGGTCAAAGCACCTTTTGATGTGAAACTGCATTGTGGTATTTCTTTTAATGTTTATTATGTTCTCAAATCATGACTTTGATACAGCTTTTAATTTAGGAAAACAAAAATAGACACCTGGATATACATCTGTGAAGTATCAAATTTGACGCACTTGCACCAACCCTTTTTTGCCCAAAAACATTTTGTTAAAAAGTATTGAGACTGCTAATCAAAACTTATTGAAAATTGGCACTGACTCATTTCGACAAAGTCTTGACAGTAATCTAGATGTCTAGACATCATCACTTTATTAAATCAATTGCTCAGATGTGCACACATCTTCTTTTAAATTCAAATTTTAGAATAAGAATGGAAAAGATTCAGTCTTTATAATTTTTGATCACATATAATATTATATATGTATATACCCAATCCCTCCGCATGAGCAGGTTCTGACACAAGGTCAATTTTTAAGCTGGAATTCACAGGTTTGAATTCAGAGTTTTCCTTCTCCTAGACTAGTTACCATAACAAGGTTAAAGATCCCAAGATGCCCTACTAGTTACCCAGCACTGGAGGGAAAATAGTTGGATGGATACCTTTTGCAAAGGTAATGGTGTTCTATTGTGATGTAATGGTTAGTAAACTAAGCTTGCAGATCCATTACTACTGAATACTCGATACTCACTGGATGCTCTATACTTGCAGCCTTGTGTCACATCCTACCCATGGTGAATGTGTTGGGTACTTAAAAAGCATCTCATTGTGGTGTAATAGTTAGCAAGCTAGTCCCACTACTGAATAGGGAGTTCGATCTTTGCTGGATGTTCGATAATTACAACTTTGTGTCACATCCTACCCTTGGGTACTTAAAAGGCATCCCATGGTCAGTAAGATTGTCTTACAATTCCATTACAACTGAAAATGAGTTTGGTTATTGATGGAAGCTCTGTACTTGCAACCTTGTGTCACATCCTACCTATGGTGAACAGTTTGGATACTTAAAACCATCCCATTGTGGTGTGGTGTTTAGCAATCTAGTCTTGTAGATCTATTACTACTGAATGATGAGTTCAATCATCCCTGGATGCCCCATTCTTGCAACCTTCTGTCATATCCTACCTGTGGCAAACCAGTTTGGTAAATACCTACCTTTCACAAGGGTATTAGTGCTATGGGAAATGCAGCCAGCCTCATCCAGGATTTGAACTCCTGTCGCCATGTCCATTTTCAATGACAACAACTATTATGCCTCCTAATATTTCATGTAGATAAGAATTGTATGTAAAATTGTTTATTGCTCTCGTAGAGTTTGTTGGTTCTGATCCAGAAAAACATTTATCAATCCAAACAAAAATCCTAAGTGATCCAATTAAACCTGGTCAGATGACTCATCTGAAAAAGTGACCACTCTCTCCACTCTCTCCACTCTCTCTCTCTCTCTTCTCTCTCTCTCTCTCTTTCTCTTCTCTCTCCCCATCTCTCACACACACTTCCTTTTTTCTCTTTCTCTTCTCTTCATCTCTCACACACAGACTCACAGTTTTTTCCACGCATACACATTCTCTCTCTCTCTTTTCTATTTCTCATGCATGTCCCCTCTTTTCTCTCTCTCTCTCTCTCTCTCTCTCTCTCTCTCTCTCTCTCTTTCTCTCTCATCTGCATACATAATCTTTGTATTTTCTTTCTCTCTATACTCTTGTTACACACTCTTTCTTTTATCTCCCCTCATGTATGCACACACACACACACTTTTTTTTCTTATCCCTCACATAAACACACTTTATTTCCTTTTGCTTTCTCTTTTCCTCACTCTCTCACACACACATAAACTCTCTCTTTTCTCTTTCTTTTCTCCCTCTCTCTCATACACACATGCACACACACACACATAAATACCCTATTTTCTCTCTCTCTCACACACACTCTTTTCTTTTCTTTTCTTTTCTTTCTCTTTCTTCTGCACACATACAAGCATCACACACACACTCTCTGTCTCTTTTCTCCGTCACATACAGACACACACACACTCTTCTTTCTCTCTCGCATATACACGCACTCTTTGGTTAAACTTGCAAATCGTCCTCAAAATTAAAACGTAAACTTATTTGGTGGTGATCTATAACAGTTTAACTACAGTGTATGAATGAACTTTTTTGTGAATTGGGTTATGATTTAGGGGTTTGGGGATTAAGGTTGTTTTTAATTACATATTGCTTAAAAAAAACAACAAAAAAAAACAAATTACTATACATTTAATGTTGAAAAATATTTTTTTTAAAACTAAGTTTAATTGAAATTATACATTGCAATACTAACACAAACAACTGAGACTAATGTGTCTACCGTTGGATTCAATAATTAATTTCAATGGTTAATTAAATGTATAGTAATTTGCATTTTTTTTCATTTTTTTAAGCAATACGTAATTAAAAAGAACCTCAATCCTCTAACCTCTAAACCGTAACCTAATTCGCAAAAAGTTCATTCATACACTGTAGTTTAACTGTCATGGATCACCACCAAATAAGTTTCTGTTTTAATTTTGACGACGATTTGCAAGTTTAATCCACTCTTTTTCTGTTTCTTCTGTTGCTCAGACATACTCTCTATCTTTTTTCCTCTCTCCTTCTTCTTCTTTCTCTCAATCGAATATTTTCTGCTTAATGGACATGAATCTTCTTTCTTTCTTTCTTCTGTTTTTCAGAGATCTATTCTCTCTCTCTCTCTCTCTCTCTCTCTCTCTCTCTCTCTCTCTCTCTCTCTCTCACACACACACACACACTAACTCTCTCTCTCTGTCCCAATTGAATCCTATCTCCCTAATGGCCGCCATGAATCCATCTGATTTTGGGAGTCCCATGTAAAGATGCCAGTTGTTGTCCGAACATTCTTGGACATGAAGACATTAACTTTGACCGCTTCAAGAACTGTTTTGGTTGACTTGAGTTGAGTCAAAGATGTTTAGGATGGCATTTAATCATGATCCCTACTGAGAATTCTTTGGTTTCTTGGTTGAATGGTCAGTTAGATGACTGGACCAGCCCCAGAAATGCTATTGGCTCATTGCTTTGTGGGACATAAAAAATGGACACAGGGAAACAGATTAATAGATTATTAAAGAAGAAGAGAAGAAGAAGAAAAAGAAGAAGAAGAAGAAAAGAAGAAGAAGAAGAAGAAGAAGAAGAAGAAGAAGAAGAAGAAGAAGATCCTGATGAAAAGAAGGAAGAAGAAGAAGAAGATCCTGATGAAAAGAAGGAAAAAGAAGAAGAAGATCATGATAGAGAAGAAAAATAAGAAACATAATAATATTAATATGATGATGATAAAGAGAAGGAAGAGGAAAGATGGTGGTAAAGAAGAAGAAGAAGAAGAAGAAGAAGAAGAAATAAAATCTTAAAAATAAGATGATGATGATATAAAAAAGAGGAAGAAGATGAGGATTATGAAGAAGAAGAATAGAATGATAAAGACAATGAGGATGATAACGAAGAAAAATAGGATGAAAGAATTATGATGATGATGAAAGAGAAAAAGAAATTGTGAATGAAGAAGAAGGAGATGATGATGATGATGGCTTATGATGGTGAAGGAGAAGAACATGAAGAAGGTGATGATGAAGGAAACGAAAAAGAGATGAGGAAGAAAATAATGAAGGAGAAGGGGAGGAGGAGGAGGAGGGTGATCATGAAGAGAAGAAGAAGAAGAAGAAGAAGAAGAAGGGATGAGTGGGAGAATATAGGTTGGAATACATTAGAAAGTATTGGGATGTATGAAAAGTATTTTTCTTTCTTACAGAAGTTTACACCAAAGTTTAATTTATTCCCGTATTTAAAGATTATCTATGATTCCACAACATTTTTATTATCAATCTTTTATGTTTTTGCTGGCCAGGCAAAACTGGTTTTCATCCTATCGGCTGCAGAGGAGGAGTAAAATCCCCTTCCAATGGGATCACCTTATGGAAAGTCTCCAACCCTTTTTATTATATATATAAGAGAAGGCGGTGTCCTGGGCATGACATTAAACTGCATCTAATCATAGCGGCACTGACACGGCTAGAGCTTGGAAGAATTTTCATTTTCACTTGTTCTAATTAATGATAACTAATGAGAAATAGTGAATAAAATATTCTGCAAAATACCCAATAAAAAACAATGCATACCCAATAAGACATTTTTAAAAATGATTAAAATTTTCATTTTTCACTCACATTAACTGCAAAATGTCTTTCATGTACAGATCTAAAGCTTATCTATGATAAAACTATATCTATATATTTGAAAGAAATATTTTGTATGTTCGTCTGTTTGTACACTGTCCAAGTGCATGTCCTTTTCTAAAGGAAAACTGGTGGACCAGAATGTCCCATGTAAAATAAAATCTACACCCTATTTGCGTCAGAAGGGAGATTTTAAAACTTTTTACCCCTTATTTTTTATGAGAAAAGCGAAATAAAAATATGATGGGGTATAAATCAAAGATTTATTAAAAAATGATTAAGAATAACACAAATTAATAAAGGATAAAACACAATAAAAAAATAAATGAAAGAAAAAATACAAACAAGAATGATAAAAATAAACAACTTAAAAACAAGAATGTATAAAGAATAGAAGATAATAAAACAAATATATAGAAAATAATTTTTATTAATTTATATATAAACACAGTTAAGAGATTCATTCTTAAAATGTTTAAATCCTGGGAAACGTTGGGTAGCTTTGTTAGTTATTTATATTAATGGAATGAGATATAAACACACATATTGGAATGTTATGACCTGTCATCATCTTATATAATGGACTGTAAGTAAAGAAAAAAGAACATACTATATATCAAAGCTGCGTTTCTCTGTTGGTGCGTCAAGGTAGACTAGTACGCTCTGATAGTTTTCCAGGTGTTCATCAAGTTTTTTTTTTTTTTTGTAATGCAATTTATGAATTTTGTTCATTAAAAAAAATGGTATTTTGAAAAAGATACAGATTATAATGTCTAAAAAAATAAATGCTTATTTAAAGCACTGATTTATTATTTATGTTTTAAACAAAAAGGAGACATCTTCTCACTGAATGATGAGCCTCTAAAACTGGTAGACCAGTTCACATACCTAGGTTGTAATATCTCATCGACAGAAAGTCATATCAATATACGCATAGGAAAGGCTTATTGCCATAAACAGATTATTGATCATATGAAAATCTGACCCATCTGATAAGATAAAGTGAAAATTATTCCAAACTGTTGCATTGTCAGTGCTACTGAATAGCTGCACCACTTTGACTTAAAGAAAAAGCGAGAAGGGAACTACACAAGAATGGTTTGGTTTGGTTGGTCTGATTTTACGGCATGTCAACTGTTATTGGGTTATTTTATACTGAAGACATTTTGTTCTATTCATACTTGATGGGTATTCAATTAAAAAAAAAAATCAATTTAAAAGATATTAACTCATTTTTCTATCTAATCCATATATGGGACCCTAACAGGTACTACCACCCCGAGTTAGAGTGAACCTGAGAGTAATGACTATGAAGGAGTAACCCTCACTTCCCAGAACTCCAAAATTGGAGTCTCACCATTAGATCCAGTTTAATGTTATACCCAGTAAATTAAGTCTTCAAACACTTATATGATAAAAAGGGCAATAGGTTTAGGACAATCATATAGGTGATAGGGCTTGATATGACAAGCTGATTGATGGCCTAACTCAGGACCAAAGTGGGTTGGGGCATGTCATGGATAGCTCAGCCACCAAGATTCCGTCCTTAAGCATCATGAGTCGCTACCCACGGCCAACAAGTGGTCCCATTGGGGGATTTTACCACTCTGCAGAGGTACGCTCTGCGTATTCTACAGCTCCAGACGACAGGGCGGGAGTTACGTTGGATGTAATACCAGGGAGATAGTTTTTGCCCCACACTTACCATCAGCTCCCCAATTTACTGCAAAGATCCAAGGTGTGTTACTCATGTGCTGAGTTGGTGAGGGTTGGTATCGAACATGAAACTTTCAGGTTCCTTGGAAGGTGCTTTGCCGACTAAGACCAGACCAATGAAAGCATTTAACTATTTTGTTTGATTTGTAATATATATACATATATGACAAATGGTATCATGGGTTGATTGATGCATGCACAACCTCGTTTGATGTTAACATTGTCCAGGAAACGCATGAATGGAACTGTCGGCAATGTGGATTGGTTTGTGTATTAGTTTGTGTATCCAAACACTAAATCACAGTTGGTTATATCAAGGAAACCTTTTAGTGGCGATCTGGTACACATCTCACCATTGACAAAAATTGCGTAAGATATCGGACATAACTCGAGACTCACGTGAGTTCAGCCATTATCATCCATATGTGCTGGGCATACGATGCTCTGAATCGTCTCAAAAACCATTGCAATTTCAAGAATAAGAACTCGTCTACCAGTCATGTATGATAAATAAAGACTCGGTGGACTGTTTTCGCAAATGATGAAGTAAAAGTAAATTCAGCTTTGTGGTCTAATGTCGGTATCAACCAAACTAGCGCAAGACCAGGGAGACTGTTTTTGCATCTCAGGTGAAGTGCCACACCTACCACCAGCTCCCCATTTTACCGCATATATTCAAACTATGCTACTCATGAGATACTTTTTTGATGGTGGGACAAACAAAATTCAGAATTTGGCCTAAAGTTACCAAATAATCTGATTTATCATTTATTAATTTGTTTTTATTTTTGAGACAATTTTTTTGTACGATAATTTGTAATAAGTTTTGGAATAATCGTAATTAATTGCAAAATTCAGCGAAATTCACCCATGAACTTTTAAAAGGTAAGCTTTAAATGTTAATGCAATACTTAAATGCAGCGACCAATTTTGAGTTCTTCTGCAGTTTATTGTTGCCTATCGCACATGGCACAAGTATACCGCACAAAATGAAATCTCCACCAACAAGAGGACCAGATTGCAATGAAAAAAGCCAAGGCTGCAGCGAGAAGAAAAAATCCCATGGAAATTAAAACCCAGATAAAATGACAGGCTCCCATGCATAGATTTAAGAACTCTCTGGCCCCTAAACAAGTTGCATCCAGAAGATTATCAAATGCTATTACATGCTCAATTAAGAGGCTTCCGCTGAAGTTAGCTTAATTGCCGCTCGACAGTGTGGCTTTTAAGCAAGGAGACAATAAAGATAAATTTTTTGCACGTTCACATACTTATGGGCAGAACTTACTGTAGTCTTTATTTCAGGAACTTCAAAAGAATAACTGAAAATTATAATTGGAAAGTTTTACCGAATGAGTAAGTTAATCAGGATCTCTCTGCTAGAAAAGGACATGTCATGTTGATTGTAATAAAATGTGCTTCTTCTAACAAAATATTCCTGTTTTAAATCTTAGAACAAAATAATTACAAGAAAAATCTTTTAATACTTATAAGCCATATATATATATATATATATATATATATATATATATATATATATATATATATATATATATTTAAACACAAACATACACACACATATACATGTATGCATTAAAAGTCGCATTGGAAAAAACTGACAGTTAACAAGCGTTATTGACTTCCATGTCGTCGCTATAATATATATGTGTGTGTGTGTGTGTCTATTTTCTATATACTGTCGAATTTACTTCTATATTTTCCTTATCACAGCTTTATATATATATAAATATAAATATATATATATATATATATATATATATATATATATATATATATATATATGTGTGTGTGTGTGTGTGTGTGTGTGTGTGTGTGTGTGTGTGTGTTGAACATCACATAAACAAAAAATGACAGTTACCAATCACTGCCGACTTCATGTCTTCGCTATCCTAACTTATATATATATATATATATATATATATATATATATATATATATATATATATTATCGTTATGTAGGCAGATGCACACATACACGCACACACACATATATATGAATATGTGTGTGTCTACGTGTGAATATTTATGTGTGTTTGCACTTGTGTCTATGTATAAAAACTATCATTTAAAAATCTTGTTGAGAATCAATCAAGGAGATTTAATTCACCATTTGGAAGACAATCGAAACTAATAAGTTTATTTAGATCTGTCTGTACTGAAAATAATGCATGACCCCCCATGTGAACTTGGACAATAAAAAATAGATTTTGTGCTTGTTGAGATATTTCTGATTGGTACATTCTTTAACCTTTATGTCAGGACTGATTGCAATAAAATTTACTCCTTCTGGCACAGTCTTGCTGTTTTAACTCACAAAATGATGGAATTATGAGCAGTATTGAGTGTATGTATGTATACATAGGGCCAGTTTAGCTCAGTCGGGAGAGCATCCACCTTGGAACTTTGAGGTTTTAGGTTTGAAACCAGCAACTCGTTATCTCTAACTTCATTGGTAGCACACCTAAGATTTGGGTGGTAATGTGAGGAGCCGATGGTAGGTGTGGTTCTTCTTTCTCAGATGCAAAAACAATTTCCCTGGTCTAGAGCTAGTGAAAATAGGATAGACTTCCTCGCCATCTGGCTGATACCTACAATAAACTGACTTTACTTTTTAATACTATGCAATTGGTTGTCATATATATATATATATATATATATATATATATATATATATATATGTGTGTGTGTGTGTGTGTGTGTGTGTGTGTATATATATAAAGATATACTTGTATAATATTGTTAAAAATTGATCAGATTTAATTCACCATTTGGAAGAGTATGATTAATTCTATCTCTGTTTATAGTACTTCTTTCTTTCTTTCTTTCTTTCTTTTTTCGAGTTTATTTATTTATTCTATCGGTATTTTTCCTTCGTTCTTCCTTTCCTTTCTTCTTTCTTTCTTTTTTTCTTGCTTTCAAATATATTTATTCTATCTCTCTATATATGATTTTCTTTCTTTCATCCTTTCTATCTTTTGAATATAATCTATCTCTGTATATATGGCCTTCTTTCTTTCTTTTTTTCTTTCTTTCTTTCTTTTGCATATATTTATTCATTCTATATATATATATATATAAAAAGTCGTCGGAGCGGCCTAATGTCGGTATCAGCCAATCAGTGAGGGAGTCTATCCCCTTTTCACTAGCGCTAAACAAAGGAGATTGTTTTTGCATCTGAGGTGAGCGCCACACCTACCATCAGCTCCTTACTTTACCGCACAGATCCCTGTGCTACTCATAACGCTGAGTTGGCGAGGACCAGTATCGAACTAGGAACCTTGTAGTTTCTATATCTTTCTTTCTTCCTTTTTCCTATGTTTTGAATATATCTATTTATTCTATCTATATGTATGGTCTTCTTTCTTTCCTTATTTCGTCCTTTCTTTCTTTCTTTCTTTCTTTCTTTCTTTCTTTCTTTCTTTTCTTTCTTCTTTGCTTTCCATCAACATTAGTGCAGCATTCCTTATGTGTGTGTGTGTGTGTGTGTGTGTGTGTGTGTGTGTGTGTGTGTGTTTTAAGGGAGATTTAATTCATTATTTAGAAAAGTTCCCAAACTAATAAGTTTATTTGGATCTCTGTAGCTGAAAATTCTCAATGACTACTTCAATCCTATGCAATAAAAATAGATTCCTTTTTTTGTTCAAATACTTTTGAGCAGTACTTCATGCGCATTACTCTTACTTAATAAAGCCTAGAAATATACGACCATCATTTATTAACTAGAAAGCATTAAATCCTAAAAGTAAAATTAAAATTAATTCAGTCATTAATCAATTGATTAAGACATCTATTTATTTGAGGAGGATATTCCCATGGCTAACGTGCTTAACTGCCTCATCGTAGTAAGCGAGTTCAAATTCTAGTCGCACTTTTAAGTTTCTTGCAGAATTTGCAAAATGGAAATATCTAACCAAATTACGCCCCCCCCCCCAAAAAAAAAACTGGTTTAAGTCTTGTTGTATGTATTCTCATGCAAATAAGTCTCTTCCCTATAATTCTTATAAATTGGCTAAAATAAGTCGACAATTTTGTGGTAAATAGTATTTAGTAACTCCCAGTTTACGACATTCTAGTCACCACTAAACTACCAACTTATTTTAACCAGCAGCTATTTATAATCGCCCTGTCGCCTGGGACAGAAGAATACACAGACTGCACCTCTACAGAGGGGTAAAATCCCCTAATGGGACCATCTCTTGATCATGAGTGGCGACCCACGATGCTTCAGGGCAGAATCCTAGTGGCTGAGCAGTCCATGGCACTCCCTTAATTAGGCTAGACAGTCGTTCGGAGAAGCCCCCTTCGATTAATCAAGCCCTAGCACCTATATGGTTGCCCCTATTGGTCTTATGGTAAACTTTTTTTCATATATGTGCTAGAAGGCTGTGGCTGAGGGTCTTGGTATGACGTTAAACTTCATCTTGTAGTAAAATTCCAATTCTGGAGCTCTGGAGAATATGGAGTAGTTTTCATTGCCATTACTCCCAGGTACACTCTGACCTTTCCAATGCGTTTGTTGATATCGATTTCAGTAGATGAGATATTGCTACTGCATTACGTAAACTGGTCTACTAATATCAGAGGCTTGTCATTTTGAATACAATATACAGACTCTGTTTTATCTGAGTTCGTGTAGAGACCAATGCCACCTGCTGTTTCCTCCAGTATCGAGCAAATATTGGCTTGTGCAGATATAATTGCAAGAAGCGCTAGATCATCCACATAGTCTGCATAAGTAATGGTATCTGCGGGATATAAAAAATCAGAAGGACTAGGATCATTAAAAGATACCATGTGGAGAAGATTAGGTAAAAAAAAAAATGACATGCTGGAGTTCTCAAGAGGTTTTCCCATAAATTGTCGGCCGATTCTTAAGAAAAAATAAATACTTTTGATTCACCCTACGATTATGCTCCCAAATGAAGAAATTTAATAATTATATTGACTTTACTAACCATTTTTAATTACAAAAACAATAAGACTTAAATCAGAAGGAATATTTCAACTCCTTGAAAGAAGGAGCTGACTATGGAAAAAGCAAGAAAAAGACTAAATCTTAATTTATCCAAGAGGAAAGGAAGAAGAGTGATGATCTCACCACTAAGTGGATTTTTCATTACAAGAGTTGCTAAGTGGACTATGAATCTTTTTGGGATTTTTGATGAATCTTAAGATTATTATTTTTTTATGTGTCTGGTCACTTTTGAAGCAGGAATTTTCTGATGCTTTTTATATTATTATTCACAACATTTTTTGATTCCATTCAAAATCAAGATTCAAATTTAAAATTCAAAATTCCATACAGAGAATGCTCAAACACTGTTGAATCTGGAAAAATGATTGTGGTAATCCGAACTTCTAATCTTTCATAATACTGGTATGCACACATATTTACCAACCCCTCCACACGAGTAGGATGTGACACAAGGTCAATTTCTTAAGCAAACTTAAACAGGTTTGAAATCATGGTTTTCCCTTTCCTAGACTGGTTGCCTAACCTAGGTTAAAGAATACATTCTGCCCTACTATTTACTCATAGCTCGAAGGAGAATAGCTGGATTCATACCTTTCGCAGAGGTATTAGCCCAATGTGAAATTCAAACAACCCCGTTCAGGATTTGAACTCGTCTCACCTTGTCCATTTCATACAACGATAGCCATTACACAATGCGCTTCCACTGGTATAGTTCCTGTCAAAATTGTAGGATTATTTAAGCATAACTCAGCTCTTCTGCCTAGGATCAGAATGTAGTATATTTACACTCTGTCTATGATCAAAATGTTGCTCCCTTGATCCACTGTCTAGGATCAGTAGCTCTCTAGAATTTGGATTGGGATTTGAATGTAGTATCTTTTCTTCTTTAGTATTCCCCATACATCTAGCTGCTTTTGAAGCAAGAATTTCCTGCTGTTGTTATTGTTGTTATTATTCACAGCATTTTTTTCTTTGATTTTTGTTGTACCATCGAGGTGGAAATGATACACAGAAGAAAGGTTTGCTTAATACATTTATTCAGCACCAGTATCTGATGCCAACAGATACATACAAAACACAAAACAAATAATTACAACTTACATTAAATAGAGGAGGGTCAAATACGGCATAGCCAACGCAGTAAAGTCAGTCTGAATATCATTCAGCTTCTTAATCCACTTTAATCGTAGGCTATTTTAAGGCTATGAGCCAGTCCATCTGGTTAGAGTGCTGAAGCGGTGCTAGCTACTCTAAAATAATTTCATTGAAAATCAAGCAAACCATAGAGAGAATGCTCAAACACCGTTGAACCTGGAAAAATGCTTGTGGATATCTGAATTTCTAATCTGTTTTGACTATGGTATAATTCCTATCAAAATTATAGGATTATCTAAGTATGTACGATAACTTCTACCTACGATAAGAATGTAGTATTTTTGAACTCTGCATAGGAACAAAATACTGCTCCCTGGACCCACTGTCTCGGATCAGAGTGTAGCTCTCTGGAATTTGGGTTGGGATTTGATCATAGTACCTGTTTATCTTATTCAGTGTACAATATTGGACTTACATAAGTATTTTCCTGAGCTCCCACTAGGCCAAGGTTCACACATGGACTGTTTTTTTAACGTGGTGAGCCGCGTACAAATCGAAGCTCATGCTGTGATCAGTGCAAAAAGTGCGTGATCCCTTCGGCATTCCGTCTATTTGGAAAGGCACCGGGCATTAAACCGACCCTGGTCCTTTTAGACGAACTCCTGGGATCACACGATTTTACCATTACTTAACAAGCACAAAAACCGAAGCCTCCGAGCACAATGAAATGGATTAATGACATTTCCGTTAATTTCAATGCGAAAAAATTGATTTGATATACGAGGAAATATATTTACAAACAGAAAGATTTAACACCCACCCACGTGCACACAAGTACACACACACACACACACACACACACACAAACACAACACACACAAATATATATATATATATATATATATATATATGTGTGTGTGTGTGTGTGTGTGTGTGTGTGTGTTTTATGTTCGAGTATATTTAACGGTTTTAAGAAGAAGAAAATAGTTAAATAAACACAGACAGAAATTTGATCTTAGAAAAATTTGATCTGACCACGATAAGTGCGCGAAACCCTGGGTAACATATATATCCATGTGAAATATATATATATATACATATATATATATACTTATTCATATTTATCAGTTCTATCACAGACATTGAACTCTTTACCATAACAAAACAGCGACAACTAATAACCTAATATATATATATATATATATATATATATATATATATATATATATATATATATATAATGTTAGAGTGATCAACTGACAATACAAAGAATCGAATTCTGTTTGGATATAATTTGTAATGGTATCCTCGTCAAAACCTATTAATTTTCCATACCTCTTTCACCATTTTCAAAGCTGTGCTGATCTTACCTTTGCCACTGCACGACTTGTCTTTGTGTTTCTCCTGTCAAACGTTTGTTTTTATTGCTTTACTGCTGGTTTTAAACTCTTTTCGAACATCTGTCATATTACGGCTATTTCCATATTTCTATAGGCAGACTTTCCTTCTTTTCGCGTATAATTCTTAAAACTTTCGCAACCACAACATTCTTGACAACGATTCACTCGCAGCATTTGTCAGTAGTCATGCAGATGGCACATTTTTCTGGCTGTTAACGGGCCAGATTTGTCTGCCTCGCTGCACACTTGTAAACATTCTATTTTGCCTCACTTCTCCTCCGTTTTGACAAATGCTTTGACATGTCTCGATGATAATCGTTGATATATCACATAAGTCGCGTGAACGGAGGGGAGCGGTGGATGTTTTTCTTGCACGAGGCCTGATCTCGATTTGTTTATGTAGCTCTCCTGTCTCGGAAGACACAGTCCAACAATGTTTTATCTTCCTTGACATAAAGAAGTTGCCGAGGTTTTCACTGTGAAAAGAACGGTGTCATTTCAGTATTATACTTGCACAGTCACAACTTTGCATTACCGAGCAGACAGTATTGAATAAACAGCAATAAACTTGAAAGTTTTATCCCAACACATATATACTTACGCAACCCCCTCCGTACATGTAGGATGTGACACAAGGTCAATTTTTAAGCTGGGTTTAACAGTTATTCTTCTCCGAGACTGGTTACAATATCAAGATTAAAGAGCCCAGTCTGCCCTACTGTTACATAGTGTATAGACATAGCGTATCATTTTTGTAAGGAAGAGTAGTATATATATATATATATATATATATATATATATATATATATATATATACTAACTTCTCCGAATGAATGGGATGTGACACAAGGTCAATTTTAAATATATATATATATATAGCGGTCGCTGATATGAACATTGATCTATGAAAACATTGTAAAATATATATATATTGATGTATATCGCAAAAAAATTTGTTTTTATATATATATATATATATATATTATATATATATATATATATATATATATTCTAATTTATTCTAACATTTGTGCTATTTTATTTGTTACTGCTGTTTTATCTGTTACAGAATTTCACCTCTGTAGAGTTTGGTAATCGATAGCACCTAATAATACCTGTTTTAACTGTATAATGTTCTACAAGAAATAATAAAATCCTGGTATAGAAGAAAATTGAATTTTCATCAAATGTTTTATGGGTGTACATATGAGTAATACTGTATACTCCGGTTACCTTACCAATGTCAAAGAATTCTACATGCCCTACAATTTACCCATAGTTGGGGACAGATGTATTAATAGTAATATAATTAGGTGCCATACGCGCTTTAAATCTTCACATCACTCATTGTTTTTACTCCAAACGTTGCCACTTTAAAACAATGAAATCTAATGATTCGACGAATTGACACACACGTTTATCAATGTCAAAGTTCAGTAACCGCAACAATGCTTTTTATATAACTGTCTGTATTGAATTATGATTAACTATTTTCAAAAGGGAGGACACCCTGGTCTTCTGTTTTGCAGAGCTGTCTCTTTTGTGTTTCGCCTCTACGATCCGCTTTTTCGTACAAGCCCTAAAAAGCGTTTTTTAAAGGTATTTTGCGGTGAACCGTCCTTTTTCTTTTAGAAGGCTGGTGTAACTCAAACAGTATTTCCCTCCTTTTAGCATTGCAGTTCTCGCCAATGTGAGAACAGCGGAAAGGAAGAATTCACGTTCGTTGTATTATAAAAGAACTCGTAGAAAATAAACCGCAACAATATTTCAATTAAATGCGGCAGTTAAATAGCTCCTTTAAGTTGTAACCCCATCCATAGCTGTTCTAAACGTTGCTATTTTAAAACAATGAAATCTTATAAATAAAGAAAAATGGCACACACGTTTATCAAAATTCACCAACCACTGCAATGCTTTTTATATAACTGTTCACGTTGAAGTATGATCAACAATTTTCTATAAAATACGTTTATGATATAGCGGCAGTTTTTCTTACTAGTTGTTATACCGTCGAACCCTGGTCGCCATGATTGGAACAAATTTTACCTCGTCAGACTGTATAATGCAAGTCAGTATATTTCGCTATAAAACTGGACTTAGTAGTTAACATCGTGGACTACGCATTGTAGTAAGCGAGTCCATTAAATAACCTACGAAGGTTGATATGCCATTAAACACAGAAGCCTAACAAAACCACTTCTTCTCTTTCATTTATTTCTCTGCTACGAATGCTGCAATGAAAGAAGGAAATTAGGCATTTGCCCAACCCGTTCACCATTTATCAGAAAAACATCTGATTCTTCCAGAAAGAAACTTAAACTGTAATCCACCGGAGTGTCCCCCTCTCCATTATCACCACTCTCAGAAGGACCAGAATTTCTGGAAGAAAAATTACTCAGAAAGGATTGATTCTACTTACAGTCTCCTTGGCTAATCAACCAATCGGGAAGTCTCCATGAACGTAGTGGCTAAGGTGCTGGACCGTGACATCGTAGTAAGTGAGTTCAAACTCTACTCACGCTATTATCTAGACATGGAAATTGGAGTGTAATATTAAGACTACAGGTTATACAAAAAAGAGTGACTAAGAATTAAAACCAAACCAGAAATTAGTTATCAAATTAGTATCTAAATGTAAATTGGTTTGAATAGAATAGCTTAGTTATGCATATACCCCCAGGAACCATATCATATTTTTAAGGGCCCAAGCAAAGCAAATTAAAAAAATGAAAAAAAAAAAAAAAAAAAAAAGGTTAAGAACCACTGACTTAAATAATAATAATTCTTAATCTCAGAAGTTTGAACTGATTATTATTTAGAGAGTTTGATGATCATCGTTAAAAGTTCGTTGATGTCTGTCTGTGATTTTGCTTCCTACCGATGAAAACTACGCAGATGATTTAGCGCTTCTCATAAATGCACCTGCACAAGATGAATCACTGCTGCATAGCATAGAGAAGGTGACAAGAGGATTTGGCATGTGTATGAGCTCAGATAAAACTGAGTTCAAGTTTTTTAAACAAGGTGGAGACACGTCAACACTGGATGGTAAACCTCTGATATTAGTAGAACAGTTCACATGCCTAGATAGTAATATCTCGTCTACAGAAAGTGATGTCAATATTCGCATATTCTGCTATTGACAGATCATCGATCACATGGAAATCTGACCTCTCTGATAAGAAAAAGTAAAAATTCTTCCAAGTAGTAGCCGTGTGGATGCTACTGTATGGCTACACCACATGGATTCTAATGAAACGCTTAGAGAAAAAGCTAGATGGGAACTATAAAAGCATGTTATGTTCTGTCCTGAACAAATCTTGGAAGTTGCAACCAACAAAAAGCAGCTGTATCACCATTTGCCTTCTATCACATAAATTATCCGAATAAGATGAATAAGATAAGAACGAATTCATAAGTGACATTCTCATGTGGACACACAAGAGTGGACCGACCAATAAAGACATCAGTCTGCTCTATACATATTCTGGATGCTGCGCGGGGGAGGAGGGGGAGAGAGAGAAAGAGATAGTCATGGATATACGTGCTGTCAGTGCAACATGATGATGATGATGATGATGATGATGATGATGATGATGATGATTTGGATATTATAGTTATTTCCTGAAAGAATTCCTCAAAGAAATCAAATATTTTTAATAGATTTTTTTTTACTTTGTATCAATGCGTGAATTAATATAATTTTAAACAATCCAACTGTGGCGCTTAAAAATCAAAAAAGAAACAGAAAGAAATAAATAAAGAAAGAGGGGGTGAGATTAGAGAGAGTGTGTGTATCTGTAGAAAAAACCTGTGAGTGTGTGTATCGGAGAGAGAGAGAGAGAGAGAGAGAGAGAGAGAGAGAGAGAGAGAGAGAGAGAGGGGGGGTAATATGCATGAGAAAGAGAAGAGATAGTGAATATGTGTGGGAAAACTGTGTGTGTGTGAGTGAGAGAGAAAGAGAAGAGATAGTGAATATGTGTGGGAAAACTGTGTGTGTGAGTGAGAGAGAGAGAGAGAGAGAGAGAGAGAGAGAGAGAGAGAGATGGAAGAAAAAAGATAGAGAGAGAGAAAGAGAAAAAGAGAGGATGTGCATAAGAAGAGAGAGAGAGAGAGGAGAGAGAGAGTTTGTATGCGTAAAAAAATTGTGAGAGAAACGGAAGAGAGAGAGAGAGAGAGAGAGAGAGAGAGAGAGAGAGAGAGTGTGTTTGGTGTGTGAGAGAGAGAGAGAGAGAGAGAGAGAGAGAGAGAGAGAGAGAGAGAGAGGAGAGAGAGGGGGATATGCATGAGAAAGTGAGAAGAAGCGGTGTGTATGTTTTGGAAAATGTGTGTATTTGAGAGAGAGAGAGAGAGAGAGAGAGAGAGAGAGAGAGAGAGAGAGAGAGAGAGAGAGAGAGACTTTAAAAAATCTTGTTGCATGTTGTGTTTTTCTGGGTTTTTTTTGGTCTTAGCTAACTGTAATTGTGTGATCTGCAAACTGGAGCATAAATCACTGTTTGATCCTTGCACCCCCCGTCCCCACCCCAACAACAATGTGACTAATTACTCCATAACAAGAACAAGAATTAGAATTAATTAATGAACAATTAAATAGGAATTTTGCCAAAGTTTTCCTCATTAGGATAATACAAAGAATAGTCCATTAGAATCTTCGAGTTAAATTTGACTTTCATTATAAAAGACACAAAAAATAAGAATGAGAGAAAAAATGAGTAAAAATATAGAGAGAGGGGGTCAGATCAAGTAGAAGAATTAATGTGAAGAGAGAGAGAGAGAGAGAGAGAGAGAGAGAGAGAGAGAGAGATGTAGAAATATAGAGAGGGGGGTCAAATCAAGATGAAGATTAATGAAGAGAGAGAGAGAGAGAGAGAGAGAGAGAGAGATAGAGGGGGGTAAGTAGAAATATAAAGAGAGATCAAATCAATATAAAGATTAATCTTGAAAGGGAAAAAATAGAAAGAGAAAGAATAAGTAGAAATAGAGAGAGGGGTCAGATCAAGATAAAGATTTATGTATAAAGAGAGAGGGGGAGATAGCAAGAGAAAGGGAGAGAGAGAGAGAGAGAGAGAGAGAGAGAGAGAGAGAGAGAGAGAGAGAGAATAAGCACAGTATCAAGGAAGGGATACATAAAAACTAAGCTAAAGAGTACAAAAAAGATACAATAGAAATTAGGAGAAAGGTCAAAGGTAATATGGAATAACGAATGAAGACATGGGGTGTAGGAGTTGCAACTCAATAGCCTCCAACGGGCTTGCGTCCAGAGATTTGGTGAAAAGTTATTTTATTTGAAAATGCAAAATCAAAGTAGTTATTTACCTTACTCGTTCGCCACAGGTTGGATGTGATAGAAAATCGCAAGTATGGGGCATCCAGCGAGGATCGAACTCGCTTCTCAGTAGTAATAGAACTGTGAGACTAGCCTGATAACTATTAAGCCAGAAACGGCCAAGGTATTTGCCCAACCCGTTCACCATGAGTGAGACGTGACACAAGGTTGCAAGTATGGAACATCCAGAGAGGATCGAACTCACTATTCAGTAGTAATGGACTTGCTAACAATTACACCACGATGGAACGCCCTAATGAAAAAACAAGTAGGTTTTTAACCAACTCGTTTGCCACGATTTCTCACGGATCTGATGCAAGGTCGCAAGTATGGAGCATCCAGTGATTATCGAACTCGCAATTCAATAGAAATGCATCTACGTGAGTAGCTTGCTAACAATTACGCCCAACGATGGAACGACCTAGTTGTTTACCCAACCTGTTCGCATCGGGAAAGATGTGCCACAATAACACAAATATGGGGCATCTGCGAGGATAGAAATCGCTATTCATTCATAGTTATTTACCCAACCCATTCGCCATGGGTATGATGTGATGCAAGGTCACAAGTATGGGGCATCCAGCGAGGATCGAACTCGCTTTTTAGTTGTAATGAATCTTCGAGACTGCTAACAATTACACCACACAGGGGCGCCATAGATATTTATGTAACTCGTTCGCTACGGGTAGGATGTGACACAAAGTGGCAACTATGAGTCATCCAGAGAGGACCAACTCGCTATTCAAAAGCAGTTATTTACCCAGTTCGTTCGCCATGGGCAGGACGTGACACAAGGTCACAAGTATGGAACATCTGGCGAGGACAAACTCGGTTTTCCGTATTAATGGATCTGCGAGTCTAACTTTTCTTTTTTTTTTTTTTTTTTTTTTTTTTGATTGATTGTATTTTCCGACATGTCAACCTTGTTGGGTTATTTTATGCCGAAGATGTTTTATTTTGAATAGGTATTCAAAATTCGTTTTATCTAAACTCAATTTTATTTTCAACAATTTTTTAAACTAATTTTTTTTCTATTTAACTCATAGATGGAGCCCTAACATGTACTGTTAGGGTCACAGTGGACTTGATAGTAATCGCTATGAAGGAATACTCCACACTCCCCAGAGCTCTAGAATTGAACCTCACTATTAGATGCAGTTTAATGTCATACCCAGGACACTGCCTTCTAACACTTCTATGATAAAAAGATTGGGGGTTTACCATAAGGTCAATAAAGTTAGGACAATCATATAGGTGCTATTGTTTGGCGTGAACAGCCGATTGATCAGAGGGATCCTCTCCGACCGACCGTCTAGCCTAAGGACCAAAGTGCGGTGTTGCCTGTAATGGACTGCTCAGCCACCAAGATTCCGTCCTTAAGCATCACGGGTCGCCACTCACGACCAGCAGGTGGCTCAATTAGGGAGATTTTACTGTTGTTTTTGCTGTTGGTGTATGCAAGAACCCCAGCCGACAGGCTAGAATGAGAAGCCCTAATGCAGAATCAAAGTATAAGTATCGCAAGCTTCTTGATATCTACATCTTGTAGTTTGTATTTTCCCCACCCCCAGCGGGGAAGAACTGGTCTGAATTTGAAATTTTCCTTTTCCAAGACTGGTTGGAAAGCTAAAGGACCCAGGCTATCCTATCATTTACTTACAGTCGAGGTGAAGAATAAATCGGTTCATGCCTTTCTCAAAAATATAAAGAGAAGTGAAACGCAATGTCCAGGATTTGAACTCGAGTCACCGATTCCTACGATGATAACCATTATGCTAATGGCACTTCTACCCATGTATTTACCATAATGCCCAATATTTGCCAAAAGAGCTACCAGTATATATATATATATATATATATATATATATATATATATATATATATATATGACATTCTAACCACTACACTAGAATGTCCGCCTGTCAGCCTGACAAGTAGGGTTCGAATCGCGCACAAAGCATTGCCCTGTCTATAGCTCTGCTGATGAGGCCTAATGGGCTGAAATGTACATACAGAGATCGACCTTTTCTCGATTTGTTTACGCTTTACATTTAAACCGATATGCACGCCTAATTCATTTAATTATAATTAATTAATTAACAAATTAGGTATGACTTTAATTAAGCACATAATCTCCCTAAAAATTGTCGGCCTTCGCCATTTCAAACACATTTTTTGACCACTTCATATATATATATATATATATATATATATATATAGAGAGAGAGAGAGAGAGAGAGAGAGAGAGGGAGAGGGAGAGAGAGGAGATATATATATAAAGAGAGAGGAGAGAGAGAAAGGTGAACAGAGATAGATAGATAAATAGATAGATAGATATGAACAGACTAAGATAGATAGATAGATAGATAGATAGGGAGACATTTATGAACAGTGATAGATAGATGAACCCACTGTATTAGATAGATAGATAGATAGATAGATAGATAGATAGATTGAGGCCATTTTTTAGATCCATGCACAACTCACCAATCATTTCTGTTAATTGGCAATAAATTTCAATTGGTTTAATGCTTTTTGCGTTCAAAACTCCAAACTTGACAGTAGAATCAATCGGAAGAAATATCTATCAAAGCAAGACTGAGCGTGGCTGCGAGGCACGCACGAACACAGGTGCACGTATAACAAACACAATAATGTTGTCAATTTCCCTGCTTCCCAGCGCTTTGGAAACCTTATTTTTATGACTACTCTTGTATATACATATATACAAACTTAATGAAAATTTTAGTAATATATAGATATTCGGCCTATGAAAAAAGAACTGTAATAAAAAGGAATATTTATGTTTTGTAGAAATAAAAAAGGAAAAGAAAAAAACATGGTATATATATATATATATATATATATATATATATATATATATATAGTGTGTGTGTGTGTGTGTGTGTGTGTGTGTGTGTGTGTGTGTGTAATCAAGGAGACATATTACTTTTTTATGATTTTTCTCCATGTTTAATAGACAACTGTTTTGTTTTGTTCTGCTTATTTCTTATTTTTCATTTACCAAACGATTTCGTCGCAATTTGTGGTCAGAAAATAGAAATTGTGTGGATTTGCAAATTAATAGAACCCAATTGGAATAAGTTATATTATATAAACAGACTGAGATAAATACACGAATAGATAGATACATATTAACACACTGAGATTGATAGATAGATAGATAGATAGATAGATAGATATGAACAGACTGAGATAGATAGATAGATAGATAGATAGATATGAACAGACTGAGATAGATAGATAGATAGATAGATAGATAGATATGAACAGACTGAGATAGATAGATAGATATTTAGATATGAACAGACTGAGATAGATAGATAGATAGATATAGAGATAGATAGATATGAACAGACTGAGATAGATAGCTAGATATAGAGATAGATAGATATAGACAGACTGAGATAGATAGATAGATAGATAGATAGATAGATAGAACAGACTGAGATAGATAGATAGATAGATATAGAGATAGATAGATATGGACAGACTGAGATAGATAGATAGATAGATAGATAGATATGAACAGACTGAAAGGGAGGGATTCTGCAATACATTTTCCTCATTTCGAAACAAATGATGGCTGAACCAAGACTAGTTTGATGATAGACGTAACAGCCTACTGGTTTGTACGTTTTAACCTAGCAATAACATTTTATTGTTATTCACTAAACTTGGGTTACTTTAGTTACAAAGAGGACAATACCGCGCAACAAAGCTTTTTTCGCGACAAGAGATGAGAATTGTGGCAGGACAAATCGTTGGTGCTTAGCTACGACAATTCCCCTGAGCATCCGGTTGTTCATAGCGAAAAGGTACATCACCGTACTGGAACAACCTTCCCATTCACCAGATTTTGTTGATTTTGTTCAGTGTGACTTTTTTCTTTTCCCCTCAAGAGGAGCATCAAGGGGATTTGCTTTGAAGGCGTGAATGTCATCAAGAAGGAAAATATCTTGAAATACCATAGATTAAATATATTCAAATAAATCACTATTTGCTTCAACAAAGTCCTCCAGATCACTTCAGAATCTCCTGTAAGGTCTCATCGTTTAAATTGGTAAAACTATTGCCTTCATTTCATCTTTGGAGTTTTGTTAGTTTCTCGTACAACAGCACAAAACACACATAATAAACAAGGGGATTGCAATCTGGCGAGTCAAATACCCTTCAACTGCACATGCGTTGAGTTTTCTCAGATGAGAACAAATTCTGTTAGGATCAGATGGTAAACTTACAGAAAAACCCGTTGGTTTGCTCTGTCTCTACAAGATCTAACGATAGTGATAAAAAGTAAACACCCAGTCTACATCATAGTGTTTGGGGTTGTCGCTAGTGATGGTGACGTTATACCACTATTCCTCTTCCTATACAGCCCCAGACACGACAAAGAGGCCTACATCAAGTGGAGGGGGTAGTGCTGCCCTAGATCAAAAGGATGGTAGCTGGAAAGTCCTATGTCTAGCAACAAGAAGCCAGTGTTGGTTGTGAGAACATTTCTACGACCACATTATCTCTAACATTTGGCCACCTAATTTCCCAGAACTGCTTGTTCAGATTTATCTGCTAGGTGCCCCAGATCATCTGCGCAGTCTGCATCTGTAATAATCTATGAGGGATATCGTTTTTTTTTCCTTTTTAGTGTAAGGTCTTTTTCTTTCTTTCTTTTTTCTTATCTGGTGATATTCTCAGTATGTAGTCTAGGCAGATTATAAATATGTATGGTACTAGTGTGTCTCCTTGGAGGACTATACATACATACATACATATATATATATATATATATATATATGAATGGGGTGAAATAAAAATGTATAAAGACTGATGACTTTAGAATATGTTAAATGTTATAATAACCACAATAACAATTGGTTGACCAACATTTCAAAGGGAGGCATATTACCTAACAACAAACTTGTACGTGTTGAAACATGTTTTTGTATGACCCTGAAGTCAGACCAAAAATAAAAATGGCTTCTTAATCAGTCTAATTTGTTCGTATCTGAATAGTCTTTAATCATGAGTCAAACTTTTGGCGGGAAAAACGTATTTTTGGTTTTTCTTTTCATCCAAGAAATGCTGACTCAGGCGCGTAAACACTGCATGTGTTATTCAGGATTTAAAAAAAGAAAAAAAAAATCAAAATTTGACAAACTAATTATCGACTATGGAAATATCTGAACCTTGACATACATTTCAAAATAAAAAGCCTAAAGGGAATAAATTTGAATTTAGGTTGCTTATAATATGTCGGTAGTGTATCTTGGAACCACAAGTGTCCGGGTTCGATACTGGCCCTCGGACACATGAGTAGCACGACTTGAATCTGTTTTAACTCTCAAAATTATGTAATTACAAGAAAACTTTGTTCAAATATTTATGGACAGTATTGTGTGTATGTGTGTATGTATGTATGTATAGGACCATTTTAGCTCAGTCAGTAGAGCATCTGCTTAGGAACCTCAAGTCTTCGGGTTCGATACTGGCCCTCGCACACATGAGTAGCATGACTTGAATCTGTTTTACAAGTTTTCTTGTAATTACATAATTTTGAGAGTTAATCTCAAAATTATGTAATTACAAGAAAACTTTGTTCAAATACTTCAAATATTGTGTGTATGTATGTATGTATGCATAGGACCATTTTAGCTCAGTCAGTAGAGCTTAGGAACCTCAAGTCTTCGGGTTTGATACCGGCCTCTTGCCACCTCAATGCATAAGTAACACACTTTGGATTTGTGCATTAATGTGGGGAACTGATGGTAGGTGTGGCGCATCACCTTATACGCTTTCTGATCTAGCGCTAGTGAAAAGAGGATAGACTCCCTCACTGTCTGGTTGATACCAACCATAAGCCACTCCAAAGACTTTACTTTTAGAGGACAGTTTAGCTCATTCAGTAGTACATCCGCCTATGAACCACAAGGTTCCGGGTTCAAAACCCTCCCTTGCCAACTTAGCCCATGACTACTAGGGCTTGAATCTGTTCTGTAAAGTAGGGAGCTGATGTTAGGAGTGGCAGTCCACCTCAGACGTAGAAACAATCTCCCTGGTCTAGCGCTAATAAAAAGAAGATAGATTCACTTGTTGGCTAGCCTATACTGACAATAGGCGACTGTACTGACTTTTTTGTTTTGTTTTTGCTTATTATCCTTTTATTATGCATTGAAAATCATCAATATCTTACTGGTATTTTTTCTATCTACATTCGAGTTTCAGATTGTTCACGTCTTACAGTGCTAAATCGAGAACATTTACCCAATTTTTTTTACTAACTATTGAAAAACAGCTAATTTCAAATCTCTCTCTCTCTCTCTCTCTCTCTCTCTCTCTCTCTCTCTCTCTCTCTCTCTCTCTCTCTCTCTCTCTCTCTCTCTCTCTCTCTCTCAATATATATATATATATGTGTGTGGTAATTAGTGCAGACATTATTGTTTGTTTATCTATCTCGCTTTAACCCCCCCCCAAAAAAAAACCCTTTCTTTTATGCTGTACAAAAAATGTGTTGCAATGTCGATGATGATGATGATCCCACAAACATTTGAATTATATGATTACAGCTAAGGCAAGGAAACTAAGTGATTCGATTAAAGATCATCAATTTAAATTTGGTAAACAAATTAAATAAATAACAACAAGTCAGAAAAATACAAGGGAATGAATGGTTAAGTTCTTGCGCTGATTGGCAAGTTATTGTATGGATTAAAAGTGTATGTAATAAAGTAATGATTTAAAATGCGAAAGACATTATTAAAGGCGAAAGTCGGCTCCAAGTTTTCTGCTCACAAGGCAAGTTTTTGGTCGGCGCAGAAGAGCTGATTGCCTTGACATGTCATGAAATAGAGTAGCAGATATCTGGACGTGATAAGCCCGTATGACACGGGGAAAATGTAAAAACGAAAGATCAGCGACAACCAGTATCTCACAATACAGGTAGCCGTATTACAACAATTTATGATTTATTAATTATTGTGATCTATAAAGTTTCATTCATTGTTTATGTCTTCTTATTGAATACAGCTTCGGTCTTGATACATTTTGAACACACATCAGAAATGTACATATAAGGAGACTGTTGTTAGTGTTTGTATTTACCAACTGTCTGTACGAGCAGGGTGTGACACAAGGTCAATTTTTTGCAAAGTTTAACAGGTTTCAATTCAAAGTTTTTTTTTCTCTTAGACTGGTTGACATTCGAAGGTTAAGAGCCCATTCTTCTTACTATTTTATCTATAACTGAAGGAAGAGTATTTTCCAAAGAAAATATGTCTATCTATTTATCCAACCCCTCCGCGTGAGTAGGGTGTGACACAAGGTCAATTTTTAAGAGATGTTCAACAAGTTTGAATTCAGAGTTGTCCTTCTCCTAGACCAGTTGTGCTGTTTAAAGAGCCCAGTCTGTCTTACTATTTACTCATTGCTGGAGGAAGAATAGTTGCATGTATACCTTTCTCAAGGCTATTAGAGTTATATGAAATGCAGCTAGCATTGTCCAGGATTTGAACTCGTGTCGCTGTGTCCATTCCCTAAAAAAACATTGTTAGTGTTGCATATCACTTTCATGGTAAATATCGGGAGTTCTCGGTAACTCTAGTAAGTCTTAAAAATGGTCTTATTTTGTAAGGTATGACAATTAACTGGACACCCGCCTTGTCTGCTGTGACTGTAGAATACGTCGACTGCACCTCTGCATAAGGGTAAAATCATTCGAATGGGGCCACCTGTTGGCTCTGGATGGCAACCCGTGATGCTTAAGGACGTAATCCTGGTGGCTGAGTAGTACATGGCATGCAACTTTCCACTTTGGTCCTGAGTTTAAAAATGGGTTTTTAAAAATTGAGTTTGAAAAAAAATTGAATACCATTAAGAATCAATAAAACAAAATGTATTCGGCATAAAATATCCCAACAAGGTTTGCAATGCCGTAAAATCCAACCAACCTTACTGAACACCGTTTCAAAGGTATGCAACCTAAAGTGAATAAAAACTGAAACGGTCGAGAAAGTTCAAGATTGATGATAGTAGAGATCTAAGAACTCAATAACCTTGTTAAAGACAGTTTCGGTCTTGATATATTTTGAACACAACTCATAGATGTTCATATAAACAGAACGGAATAATATATATTAAAAAATCACATTAAGGTTGATGCAAAAACGTCTATTTATTTTGTCCGAAACTAATAGCACTTGTAAGTAACCAAAGCCTTTTGACCCACACTTCTCCAGCCATCATCAGAAGTTGTTAGAGTGAAAATGAGAAAAGAAGAAAGAAAAGAAAATAGCGAGATCTTAGAAGGCAGCAACTTTTGACAAACGGATTCCTAGTGATCATCAGGTGATTTCAGATTCAACTGGTAAGTGATCTACGGACAGACATCTAATGAAAAATTCTGATTGGTCAGATTCTAAATAGGGAAAGTAAAGCTCAGCTAAAATCCCCCATTACGGCCAGATGCTCATTTTCACTTTGCAAATCTCGGCTTTGCTGGCCAAATGACCAGTCGCTCTTGATCTGGCCAATGTGTGGCTCCAAACACCACCACTGTCCATCATCTTTCAAAAGCGTCGGTAATTGGTAGGAATTCAACAAGATTTAAGGGTGATTTTCACGAATCGTAATAAGTAGTCAACCACCCATCTAATTGTCCTTCAAACACGAATGGTCAGCACAGACTATTATGCACACAGATACATTACTTTATGGTTTTCTTTCTTTCAGTCTCCTTGTTTTGATTTCTCTTTCACATTCCTTGCTTCGGCCACTCTCTTTCCAACTGCCACTTACCAATGCCTTTCTTTCTTTCTTTCTTTCTTTCTTTCTTTTTGTCACTTTTATTCGAATTTATTCCAATTACGAATGCTTTTCTTTCTTTTTTTCTTTCTTTTTTTCTTTCTTTCTGTAGCTCAGACTATTATGCACACGGATACATTACTATCTAGTTTCTTTCTTTCTTTCTTTCTTTCTGCCACTTTTATTCGAATTTATTCCACTTACGAATGCTTTTCTTTCTTTCTTTCTTTCTTTTTTTTTTTCTTTCTTTCTGTAGCTCAGACTACTATGCACACGGATACATTACTATCTAGTTTCTTTCTTTCTTTCTTTCTTTTCTTCTTTCTGTCACTTTTATTCGAATTTATTCCACTTACGAATGATTTTCTTTCTTTCTTTCTTTTTTTTCTTTCTTTTCTGTAGCTCAGACTATAATGTACACGGATACATTACTATCTAATTTCTTTCTTTCTTTTCTTTCTTTCTTTCTTTCTGTCAGTCTGTCTGTCTGTCTGTCTGTCTCTCTCTCTCTCTCTCTGTCTCTGTTTGTCTGTCTGTCGGTCTGCCTCTCTCTCTCTCTCTCTCTCTCTCTCTCTCTCTCTCTCTCTCTCTCTCTCTCTCTCTATGTATGTAGCTCAGACTATTATGTACACACATACATACTCTCTGGTTTTCTTTCTTTTATCTCTCTTTCTCTTTCTTTTTGACACTATTTCTCTCGATCACTCTCATTCCAATTGCCACATACCAATCCTATTTTTCTTTCTATCTTTCTGTAGCTCACTCTTATGCATACAGATACATTACTCTCTAGTTTTCTTTCTTTCTTTTTAATTTTTTCTTTCTTTTTATCTATCTTTCTTTCTCTTTCCCTTTCATACTCTTTCTCTCGGCCGCTCTCATTTCAACTGCCAGTTATCAGTACCTTTTTGTCTTTCTCTTTTTCTATAGCTGAGATTATTATACACACACTCTTTAAATCTCTCTCTCTCTCTCTCTCTCTCCTCTCTCTCTCTCTCCTCTCTCTCTCTCTCTCTCTCCCGTTCACATACTTTCGCTCGGACACTCTCATTCCAACTATCACTTATACCTTTTGCTGTTTCTGTCTCTTTTTGTAGCTGTTATTATTGTACACACAGATACATTATTCTCTAATTGTCTTTCTTTTCTTCTGTTTGTCTCTTTCTTTCTCTTTCCCTTCACACTCATTCCCTCGGTCACTCCCATTCCAATTGACTCTTACCAATGAATTTATTTATTTCTATCTTTCTTTCACTCTTTTTCCCTCGTCCACTCTCATTCCAATGACCCTATATTTATTTCTGTCTCTCTTTCAGTAGCTCAAACTATTATGCGCAAATAATCGATAGGGCTTTCTTTCGTGGTCTAATGGTTTGTCAAGCTACTCTCAAAGATCCATTATTACTGATTAGTGAGTTCGATCCTCACTGAATGCCCCACTCTTGCAAATCTGTTTCACAGTGTAGGAATAGCTGCCTACAGTTTATGAGGAACAAAATATAAGTTCACAGAATGTAATGACGAAAGGGAAAGCACATGTACTTTTAACCTTATTTATTCACATCTAAACTCAACAACAGTCAATATTACAAGTACTTAGAGACAGTAGTTACAGTTCATATATCTCCCTCGTTGAGGGGGGTATCAAGTTGAGTCTTCAGTTGTTACTCCCTCACGGAGAGGAAAGTTCCTTCAGTCACAAGAGACTGAGACAAGAGCTCGTTTCTACGAGGCTCACACGTTGGTACTAAAACCATAAAAAGTATTCTTCACCCAACCTGACAAGGGACGTTACCTTTTCTACTTCAGGTCCCCGAAGGCACAGGAGAGTTTTAGTCCCTACCACAGCCTACTAGTGGCGAACGAGTTTGATAAATACTTACTCCCTAGTTTTCATTCTTTTTATCTCTTTCTGCACAAATAAAAGATGTTCGTGATGTAATGGTCATCATCGAAAAGAATTGGCACAACAAACCGAGTTCAAATCCTGAACGATGCTGCATTTCACATAGTACCCCTGGGAAAAGTATGACTTCAACTATTCCCCTTCCAGCTATAAGTAAGTAGTTGAACCTTTAACCTTTGTATGACAACCAGTCTACGAGAAGGAAAACACTGAATTCAAAGCTATTAAACTTAACTTTGTGTCACATCCTGCTCATGCGCAGGGGTTGGGTAAGTGCATACATAGAAGATACTGAGAAATGTGAGTAAGTGATCGAAAAGAAACGAAAAAGAAAATAAATTATCAATTAGGTAACAAATAGAAAGATAGAAAGAAACCAAAGAGAAGAGACAGACAGATAGAGAGAGGGGGGAAGAGAAAGGGTTTAGAATATACAACTATCTAACTCTAGCTTCTAACTACAAATATGCCATATATACAAGCAATGGCGTACCGACATCATGATCGAGGAGAGGGAACTCAACCCGGCGTCCCCTCCAGTAGCCAATAAATACTGATTCAGATTCTTCAAAGCTTCACCTACCTGCCCAAGCAGTCTGTTTTTCCTTACAAGAAGTGTAGTGGTAAAATATGATATATTTCAATGTTATAGCAAAGCAAATGATTTTGATTTGAGGCGATTTTGCGGCCCACTAAAGCTGCGCTCCAGAGCAGATGCCCCTCCCCGTCCGCTGTTTGTTCCACCATCACACGTAAAAAAAGATATGTATGTATACAATCTTTATATTGTCAAGTTTAAGTGTTCTTCTTAATCAGTATTATTTTGGTTCCGTCTCAGATGCTATCGGTTGCAATCAGAGTATTGTATGTTGCTCTTTACCAGCTGTGTTCTCGTCTTCAGGTAGAAAGTGATACCATGTTCTTGATTTCCTGGTAAACTTACCACCACGATCTGAACAAAAAAAATCAAGCAACCTTTTACCCAGACATATGTGCATTTTTCCACACATTTAACTGACTGTGCGCAACATCATACACACTTGAGGTGATAATTAGATATAAGGATCTGAGAGCAGTATCTGTTGCTTTTTCTCAGGATACAATACACACACACACACACACACACACACACACACACATAATATATATATATATATATATATTATATATTATATATAGTGCTTGTCAAATTAACCATCGCCGTTAGCCCACCCTAGCTGAAAACCGTGACGCGTGGCATTTCACTACAAATATATAATCTCCTTTTAAACCACCCACAGAGCCACCCTCAAGGACAAAAGGCATAGAAGGAAGAACCACGGCACAATGACATTAAACCCTGACCAGATCATCAGCTACAGTCGATGCGACCGTGCCTGTCTGTCCCATATCGGCTTTATCACCCACGAACGTGTTTGCAGTCAACATGGAACACCCTCTTAATCTTTGTTTACGAAGCCAAGCTATAATGATATTGATGATATATTTTGCTATATGTATAAGTAAAGAGTGCTCAAAATCAGTGATAGAGCATGCTTGTCTAAGTTAGGGTAGTGAATGAATAAAGTCGACAGCATTTGGTAATTTACAATTTCACGCCAATGCGGGTTTCTTTTAACTAAGTAGGTTTGTGGATACATGGGTGTAGGCATATTCTGACATATATGTGCGAGCATATATATGAATTTACTGGTATGATTTTTATGTACGGAGGTATGCGGTGGTGCGTATGTATGTAAAGGCGACCGGTGGCACGTCACTCTACTCGGCAGTTCTAGCTTATTCACATGTTTACATTTGATGCGTTCCTTGCTGGCCAGGCTATAGGCAGTTAGACACTCTGTCCCTACGATAATTTGCCTTTCTGTCTTGAAACATATGGTAACGAACGCATACTCATTTGCGTAGTATTTTATAAATAAATGTAAACACACACACACACACACACACACACACATATATATATATGTGTGTGTGTGTGTGTGTGTGTGTGTGTGTGTGTGTACAATTATAATCATTTTAGCAAATGTAGACGACTTCAAGTTGAATAGATAAAAATCTTGATCAAACTTGCAAACATTGTGGTTTGACAAAAAAAAAATCATTTTGTGAACAAAGTCTAAGAATTTCTTCTCTTACCAAAATTAGACAATTTGATAAAAACAACTGAAAATGCAACCAATTCCTTATATCTCCAAACTTTTCTTATTTAATTAATGAAATATCAGATTCTTCAGAAGATTCTAAAGGATTCGAATTCAATCTGTTTTTATTTTATAAAATCGTAGAGTTTTTTTTTCTTTTAAATTAAGAAAAAGGAAATGATTTATACAAATATAACATTTCTATGATCAAGTTTCTGTTTCGTTTGGTTGGTTGGTTTCTTTATTCCTCGTTTTATGGCATGTCAACCATTGTTGGGTTATTTAATGCTGATATTCTTAACACATCTCGTATATTCAGCATTTGCTACTATTGTCATATCATATGTTTTTAATCATTTCCTTCATTTCATTCCTTTCTTTCTCACCATTTCTCGTTCCTTTTCATTCCATGTCATTCTATCCCTTTCACATTCTTTTTCACTTCCATTCTTTCTTTCCATTTCTTTCATCCCCTTTCTTTCTCTCCTTTTCTCGTTCCCTTTTTTATTCATTTATTCCTTCTTTTCTTATTCCCTTTCATTCACCACTTTCTTTTTCTCCCTTTGTCATTCCATTTTTTCCCTTTTTCTTTCTCTCTCATTTCCTTCTCTCTAGTTCCTTCCATTATTTTCAAATATTTTCACCCTCACTTTATATCCCGTTTCTTTTCCTCTAGATTTCTTTTTAAAATTTATGACAAGCATGACAAAACATCCAATAAAGAAAATCCTCCCTAAGGAAAATATTCCCCTTGGAAAATTACTAAGGATAAAATGCTCCAAGGGAAAAATTAAAACCTTCAAAAATGTGGAATAAAATAAATTGTTAAAAACTGATATGCAAATTTCTTATTAAGGGAAATGAAAAGATTCAATATACAGTTTCTTTAGAAAAAGAAATTCGCATTAAAACGGGAAAAAAAAAACTTAAATGCTGTGAAGAGTAACTCGGAAAAAAATCTATTAAGGATAATGAATGAAATAATTTAAAATAAAATTGTATGTATATAGTTATTTACTAAGCTTAGAAGTATGTGGCACCCAGTGAGAATCGAACTCATTAACAATGGTTTGCAAATTTATGGGAGGTGCCCAAATAGTATGCATATAAGCTTACTAAGAGAAATGAAGAGATGGGTGGATGGATGTGGATGAGATATTACTACCTAGGTATATGAAAACGATGTTGATGCACATATAGGAAAGGCATGGTCTGCTATAAACAGATTTCACTGACAAGCTAAAGTGACAATTCTTCCCAGCCATAATTGTATCAGTGCTACTGTATGGCTGCACCACCAGGACCCTAATGAAACGCCTAGAGAATAAGCTAATGCGAGCTGCATAAGAATGCTGTATGCGATCTTAAGCAAATCATGAAAACAACATCCCACAAGAAAGCAGCTGTACGGCTACTTGCTCCCTATCACACAAACCATCTGAGTGAGACAAACAAGACATGCTGGACACTGTTGAAGAAACAAGGACGAACTCATAAGTGACGTTCTCCAGTGAAAGCCAGTATATGGAAATGCCTGTGCAGGCCACCCAGCAAAGATTAACCAACTCTACACGGATACTTGATGCTGCATGGAGGACCTGTCAGGGGCAATGAATGATAGAGATGGTTGGCAAGAGGTTGTCATGGATATCCGTGCTGCTAGCATGATGATGATGATGATGATGATGAAGAGAAATTAAATAAAATTTAATATACAATTTCTTGACGACTATTGTAATGTTACTGGGGATGTTTATTGATATAATAACTCAAAATATAACTTACTAATAAAAAAAAGGGTTTATTTAATAGGACGTACAAGAATATGTTAACAAGTAATATATTACTAGGTTATCGAGCTGGAAAAGACGGGCAGCTGAGACCAACAATGTCAATTCAAATACAACAGTCAAATCTATACAGAATGGTATCATCTCTTCTTTACAATAAAGACAAAAACAAACAAACAGACAAACAAAGAAAAAACAGCAATGAAAAGCAAAATATTTAAGGTATCAAATGTAGAATTAAATAATCTTTTTAATTTGCATGTAAATTTTTTTAGATTATATGCATATAACTTTATTAAGGAAAATAAAACAAAATTTCATGAAGACAAAAAGAAAATAGATAAACAAAAAACAAACAATAATTAAAGTATTCTTAGGAAAAAACTAAATATATCAAATGTGGAATTAAATAATTTTTAAAAATTTAGATGCAGAATAAGATATTTCTTTTAAAATCATATAGCTTTATTAAGAGAAATGAAACACAATTTAATATGCAATTTTACAATGACAAAAAACAAACAGACAAAAAGAAACAGTTATAAAAACATCCTTTGGGGAAAAAATTAATTTTAAAATGTTGTATATGTATATAGGTTTATCAGGAGAAATGAATTTGGAGAAATGAAAAAAATCTATTTCTTAAGGACAAAAAAAAACAACAAAAGAAGTAAAAACTTATAAGACTAACCTGAATTGAAGAACTAAAACCATTAACGATGTAGAATGAATACAAGGTGTGTCATAAAAGTGCCGAGATTGAAGCTGTATTTACTAAGATAGAAATGAACAATGAATGGAACATTAATTTTTGAGAATACAAGTGTCTCATAAAAGTGCTGATTTTAAAGTTGTATTTACCAAGATAGAAATGAAGAATGAATGCAACGTTAATTTTTTCAGAATCAAGAATTTGTGTCAAAAACTACAAAAAATCTTGATACTTTATGAATAATCTGATACCAAAGTGTTCAAGGATATAGATTAATAATTAGGAAGCTGTTTAGGATTTATTTCCAATCTATCAACTCTGATAGCACCAATTTTAAGTCACCCTGTTGACTGGGGTTGTAGAAGACATCGACTGCACCTCTACAGAGGAGTAAAATCTTTCCAATGGGGCCAGATGTTGGCCGTGCATGATGACTTTTAATGCTTAAGGACAGAATCCGTGTCAACTGTGGCTGTAGAAAACACCGACTGCACCTCTGCAGAGGAGCAATATCCACCCAATGGGGCCACATGTTGGCTGTACATGACGACCTGTAATGTTTAAGTATGGAATCCTGGAGGCAGAGCAGTCCATGACATGCAACAACCTCATCCAACAGGGCGGCAAAAAGGTGGTGGAGATGGATGCAAACAAACATGAACGCAATATTTTGTTCAGTTTCTAAAAATGTGTTTTTATTTTTTAGGCAAATATTCTGGGGGGGGGGGGCGCTATATATATATTTTTTAAAATCAAGTTTTGGTATTAAATAACCAAACAACAACAATCTACTTACTGTAGATGGGTACTTCAGCTTGCATTTTCTATTTCGAATGCTGCTGCTGCTGCTTCTTCTCCTCCTCCTCCTCCTTCTTCTTCTCCCTCCTCCTCCTTTCTTCTTTTTCTTCTTCTCTATTCCCTTTTCTTTAATCTTTCTCCCTACCCCCCACCCAGACTTAACATCAATACTTTAATCTCTCACCTTTATAATTCCCTTGACCTCCACCCGCAAATCCCATCAATGTTCAGTCCCCATTCATACAGATTCTTAAACCTTAAATTCCTTCATCTTGAAAAACGCCGACAATGAGTGCCTATCCCTTCACTCTCCCAAAGAACAAACCTCTGCCCAACCTCTTGCCCAACCGCTCTTCCGATAAACCCTGGGCCTATTCTCATCTTGCATTTACGTTTATATACAGGGGGTCTATAGATCAACAACAAGCTCTGTGACTTGGCATGCAGGGGACATTCTTGATACAACCCGTGTTGCATGCATCAAACTAAACAGGCCAATGCATCCATCAATGCAATGGCAATCTGTCTTCATTTCTCTCGAAAACAGATGGCATAATGTTCAACAAGAAGAAGCTTGAAATTGATGGCCTTCTATTTCATATACTTAACCTTTGACTTAGCACTAGCTTTGTAATGGTTTGCTTGCTTTCTTGCTTGGTTTTATGGCATGTCAACACTAGTTGGGTTATTTAATGCCAATATGGCTCTTTGGCTTGGTTTCTTTCTTTGTAATGGTATATCAACCTAATTGAGTTATTTTATGCCATAATAGAATAGTATGTTAGAAAATGAGAATTATGCAAGCATTTTACACAGGAAAGGGAAGGATTTTGCTTCCTTAACTAGTTTAGTTTGATTTTTTTGTTTAGCAAATCAATGGTTTCAATTCATAAAAAAAGATGGCATAGTTGAAATTAATGGCCTTGTATTTCATATATATGGAGGCGTGTAGTTTAATGGTTAGAGTCGTAGGAAATGGACTCGTCAATCTGAGGTCAATTCCTGGATGAAGCTATTTTTGTATTTCCCATGGTGCTAAATACCTTTGGGAAAGGTATGAATCAAGTTCTCCCCCTAGTTATGGGTAAATAGCAGGCAGACTGGGCTCTTTAACCATAGCTTGGTAACCAGTCTAGGAAAAGAAAAGCTCTTAATTCAAACCTGTCAAACTCTGCTTAAGAAATTGACCTTATGTCATATCCTGCTCGTAGGGGGGGGGGTAAATATATATATACTAGACCTTTGACTTTGTTTTTTTTGTTGCTTGTTTGGTTTTATGGCATGTCAACCTTTGTTGGGTTATTTAATGCCAATATCAGTCACTTTTTTGCAAGCAATTTTATAGTTTGATTTGGTTTGTTTGTTTTTAATATTATATCAACCGAGATGGGTTATTTTATGCTAAAGCCATCCTTGTAGAAGAACATTAGTGGAATTATTTAACCCATAACTGGGTTAAAGAGAGATTCATATCTTTCCAGAGAGTATTAGGTTGAAAGTGAATGTAATAGAGCAACTGGAGTTTGAACTTATTTAATAGGATGTCACAGTTTAGCACTTTAGAATTATGGGGATTCCACAAGATATTTTCATTTTTCATTTTATAATTGAAATGAGTAGCAGTGTTTTTTTTAGGGGGGGGGAGTCTCAAATGAAAAAACTAATATATAATTAGAGGGTGACCCAAAAGAATAGGACTGACTTTCAAAAAAAAGTCTGTGTGGGGCTTGTTTTTGGGGGGTCACCCTGTATATACAAGTATTAAGACTGGATTTCTTTTTACCAAGGCACAAATACACAATGAAACGTTAAGTTTCATTGTTATTCAACATATTTATTTTAGTTCTTTAATTAGTCTATGAAACTCAAAAAATCCCTTTTAGATATAAAATGAAGTTATCCATGATGATACTGATGCTTCTGTTTAGAAAGTAATTAATAATTATAATGAGTAAACAATTATAGCCTCAAGAACTGATTCCTATTACAAACAAATCTATATGGTTTTAAGTATTACTGTTGAATACTAATAATGTATACACAATTATATTGTTTTAAGTAACTAATGATAAGTACTTGTAAAAAATTATAGCTTCAAGAAGGTATTCTTAATACTAAAAGTTTGCACATATTTATATGATTTCAAGTATTCTATCTAATACTGATAGTTTGTACATAATTATAAGGTTTTAAGTATTCATATCTAATACTAATAATTTGTATACAATTATATGATTTCAGTATTCTCATCAAATAAAATAATTTGCTCACATTTATATGGTTTTGAGTATTCCCATCGAATACTAATAATTTGTACTCAATTATATGATTTCAAGTATTCCTATTTAATACTAATAATTTGTACAGTCATATAATTTCAAGTATTAATATCCAATACTCATAATTTGTAAACAATTATATGATTTCAGGTATCTTAAGTAAATATGATAATAATAATCATAATTTTGCTTCAAGAAACAAAACTTGATACAAATAATTTGCACAGATATAAGGATTCACATATTCCTACCTAATACTAATACATTATACATAATTATATGGTTTCCAAAAGTATTATCAGATACTAATAGTTTTCAAATTGATCTATTTGACAAACAGATAGGACACATACCTGGACCTGGAATTAATGACAAGAAAGAGATGACTCCACACTCCCCAAAGCTCCAGAACTGTAGCCTCATCACCAGAGGCAATTTAGTATCATACCCAGGACACAGTATTGTAATGGTGCTGGTACTGTAGTATACTCTTGGTAAAAAATTATTAATTTAGTAGCATTACAGAAGACTAATGAAAGTGTCAGTAGCAGTAAAATGCTGGTTGGTTGGTTGGTTGGTTTTTACTGCATATCAACCCTTGTTGAGTTATTTTATGCTGAGGACATTTTGTTTTATTCATTCTTGATGGGTACCAATTTTTTTTAAACACATTTTTTCAAACTCATTTCTTTCTATTTAACCCATAGATCAAACCCTAACACATATTACCGCTCCAGGTCAGAGTGAACCTGGGAATAATAGTGATGAAGGGGTACTCCACACTTCCAGAGCTCCAGAAATTGAACTTCACCATGAGATGCAATGTTAATGTCATACTCCAAACACTAAGACCTTCAGCCACCACTTCTAGCACATACATGATAAAAAGAGTTAGGTGCCTGCTATAAGGGAATAGGGTCAGGACTAATCATATAGGTGCTAGGGCTTGACATGATCAGCCAATTGATCGGAGGGGGTCTCTCCAACTGTCCGTCTAGCCTAAGAAAGGGCCAAAGTGAGCAGTAGAGGGGAAACATAAGTTATCAAGAATTTGATGTCTTGTTAATGAACTAGACTAGCTGATTGTTCTTAATGAGTATGATTCTTACTGGGTGCCCCATGCTTTTGTCATTGTACTAACCTAAGCTAAGCTTAGTAACTTACTGAAATTAGTTTTCAGTTCCATACCTGGGTCGTACTATGAGATCTACAGAAAGCATTGTGAATATATTCATTGGAAAGACTTGGAATGCTAGAGACAGATCATCAATCATATGGAAATCTGATCATATAAAGAGAAAATTCTTCCATACCAGTGCTACTGTATAATGTATACAGGTAAGATGAACAAAAACTGATAGTACTAAAAAATAAGTACAAAAACTTAAGGCACATATACATGGACACACCAGCAAAAAGCCATATCGATCATCTCTGCATGGATACTGGATGCTGTTAAGAGGATCTGCCAGGAGTGATGGCCAATAGAGATAAATGGTGAGGGAGAGTCATAGAGATCCATACTATTGGTATGACCTGAGGATGATGATGATGACGACAACAATGCGGGTGATGACGATGATGATGATGATGATGATGATGATGATGATGATGATGATGAATTGGAAATGATTTTACTATAAAAAGGCATGAGGAATTATTTTTGTTATCAAAATTCACTGAAAATAATTTTACTATAAAAATTCATTAGAAATGATTTCTCCGTGAAAATTTATTGAATATGTTTTTACTATAGAATGCATTTGATTTTACAATAAAAGTGCATTGGAAAAGATTTTACTATGTAAAAACACAACATTTTGGCTTCTGTATTCTCTGGCCTTCTTCAGGTGTTCCTTGTCTATAGCAATGATTCAACCTGGGAACTTATTTTTGAATGGAGGATTCAGCGTCCAAAACATTGTGTTTTGATATATCACAATAAAGATGAGGAAACAGTTTGAAAAATCAAAATGATACACATTATGCATTGGGAATGATTTTATTATAAAAGGAATGTATGAGAGAGATGATGATCAATCCCTAAAGAGGATTACAGTCTGCATTTATTTTTTCTGCAATACAGCAGAAATGAAAAGAATGTGGAGCCATATAACTCTTTTTTTCCTCATGCCTCGTAAGAAAGTATTTTGGATACTCTGAAGCAAACGTGTGTGTCTTTTCCAATTGAGTTCAACTTTCCCAACTTTGTCCATTACAATGGACTGTTTCAGAGCGAGTGAGAGAGAGAGAGAGAGAGAGAAAGAGAGAGATAGGGGAGAGGGAGAGGAAGAGAGAATGAAGTGAGATTTATATCGTGACTGGTGGCATTTGGTTGAGAATATAATGGCTAGAAAATGGATGGCACTTGGCTTTTGGGAAATGTGAAGTAGATCTGGAGAAACCATTTTCCATGTACTCCCAAGAGGCATCGGTTTTATTTATACACAGCAGAAATACAGATGCTTTTCAAGAAAATATACTGCCATTTTAGAAAAGTTTCTGAGCTAACAAGTGCTGAGGTAAAATATTTTCAATTGAATATTGGGTTTAATAACTAAAATTTGGGGGTCTAAAATATACTAAGTAAGGCCAAAATTTGACAAGCATCACAGCCCCTACCTCCTTTCTTTAAACTTATCTTCCATCACATAAACAATCTAAGTAAGTTAAGAAAGACATGCTGGGCCCTATAAGGATGAACTTATAAGCAATGTTCTCCAATGGACTACTGCACACTAATGACTTATATCAACTAGCTTGGTTATAGATACTGGATGTTATTGAGAGGACCTACCAAGAGTGATGGTTGGTAGAGACATATGGTCAGAGAAAGTTAAGAGAATCCATGCCGTCGAAAAGCCACAATGAGGATGATAATGATTGATGATATATATATATATATATATATATATATATATATATATATATATAATATACCAAACTTATTGGTAAATCTTCGCGGTGAGAAAAAAAACAGCAAATAGTTTAATTGTAAAAATATACTACCAAACATCAACCAGGAAGAAAAAATTTTTTGGAAAAAAGAAAAGATCAAGATAATCGTACCAACAAAAAATAATCTATTGGTACAATATTTTGGCCAAAAGAAAAAACAATTTATATGCATATATATATATAAGATATATTTTTTTTACAAAACCGCCAGGAGACTAAAGCTAATAAGTAAAAAGTGCTCAATACCTAAGTAGAGCAAATAATAAAGATGAATCTAATGAGTCAGACTCATTAGATTTATATATATATATATATATATATATATATATATGTGTGTGTGTGTGTGTGTGTGTGTGTGTGTGTGAGTGTGAGTGTATATTCTTCAACTGCTACTAACATATTTTCACTGTTGTAGCATTAGTAGTTAATCCAAAAAGTGCTCAATGTATTTCATAAAACATAGGGCATTAATAGTTGTAGAAAAAGGTTTTGGTGTTCAAGATGCACCTTTTTCAGGAGCTTGAGCACCAAAACCTAAGTAGAGAGAAAAACTTATTCTAGAGAATAAGAGTGAGATAGATAAATAGAGAGAGAGAGAGAGAGAGAGAGAGAGAGAGAGAGAGAGAGAGAGAGTTAATTGTGGTACAATTATGACTGGAAACTTCTTTTAATAAAAACTTTAACTTTATTATAGGCATATATATCAAAACTTTCAGTACCTCAGCACCTCCCTCTTTCATTAGACTTTTATAAAAAATTGTAAATTGTCATTTATTTCAATTTTTTCTCATAAGAACATAATCTAAACTTATATATAAAAAAGATTTCTATAAATTATAACAATTATATGATTGTAACAATGATTTGTGGTTTTTAATATGATTTATTTAATCATGTTAAAAACAGCAAATTTTCAAGAGAGAAAATATGGCAAAAATGCGCCATTTTGACATCTACAGATTTTTATTTATCAAATTCTGCTGTTTTAAAGATTTTAAAACAAATTATTTTTATTTCTCCGAATTTTTGCGATGAGGCTTGATAATTTTTCTATTATTTGGATTATGAGGACTATTGTCCTCATCTTTATTGTTATTTTCATAATGTGTCGGCTGATGTGCCTTCCAGCCTTCTTCAGGTATTTTGTATTGAACTTGGGAATCTTCTCAAACTCAAGAACCCCCTCCTAAAACTTGTATGAGCTGGTATAACATGGGCTTACAAAAACTTCCTACAAAAATACATTGACCGAAATGGTAATTATGTAGAAAAATAGATTTATGTTCAAAGTTTAAAATGATATAAACATTATTAACAATAAACAATAAACATTTCTGTGATTTCTAAATATTTTCGTATTTACAAAAAACGGTGTAAAAATGACTACTTTAAAACCTTTTACAATTCATATTCTTAAACAAAGAGATACACCTGACTTATATAAAATTACATTGCTTTGAAATGATATAATTTCATCATCATTTTTACAATAAGAGACAATTGTGCTCATGAACCATATAGCAATTTAATAAAGATCTATTTAATTAGCGTTTTGTAATTGATTATATCAAGAATTTGGATGATTAAAAAATGATATTTAGGATAGAAAAAATATTCACAAAAAATTCAGTCAAAAATTGAATGGGAAATTATTTTGTTCTCTAATTGAAAGCCTTTCAAGTGCATTGGGCTAATAAAAATTGTTGCTAACATGTGCAATTTTACTACTTTACAGTTAGATACATAAATATTTAATGGGATACTGACTAACGGTTGGTTGGTTTGTTGATTGGTTGGTTGGTTGGTTGGGTGGTGGTTTTTACTGCTTGTCAACACTTGTTGGGTTATTTTATGCCGAAGACATTTGTTTTATTCATTCTAATAGGGTATTCAACTTTTTTTTCAAATTCAATTTAAAAAAAAACACATTTTTAATACTCATTTTTTAAAATCTTTTTAACCCATATATAGACTAAAACAAGTTCTGCCACTCCAGGTCAGTGTGAACCTGGGAGTAATGACAATAAAAGAGTACTCCACATTCCCCAGAGTTCCAGAATTAGAACTTCACCACTAGATGCTGTTTAGAATCATGAATCATAAACCCACTGAGTCCATGGTAATATCTGCCCTATCAGCTGGGGGCTGTAGATTGCAACTCTGCAGAGTTGTAAAATCTCCCCATAAGGCAAACCATCATGCTTAATGATGGAATCTTGGAGGCTGAGCAGTCTATGATGTGCAACACTCCACTTTGGCCTTTACTTAGGCTATACGGTCAGTCGATCCGCAAGTCATATCAAGCTCTAGCTCCGATATGATTGTCCTGACCCTATTGCCTTTATGGAAAACCCCAACACCTTTTTATCATACATGTGCTAGAAGGCGGTGACAGAGAATCTTTGTGTCTATTACAACAAACTGCATTTAGTAGTGAGGTTCCAATTTTGGAGCTTTGGGGAGTGGGAGTACCCCTTCATCGCCATTACTCCCGCAGCCACTCTGACCACGAGTGGTGGTACCTTTTAGTGTCCCATATATATGTTAAATAGATAAAAATATGTTTTTAGTTCTCACCTAGCTTAAAATTTCATTAGAGTCCAAGTAGTGCAGATATACAGTAGAGCTAATGCAGCTACAGCTTGGAAGAATTCTCACTTTATCAGAGAGATCAGATTTCTATGTGATCAATAATCTATAGCATCTAATGCCTTTCCTACGCATATATTTCTTTAGATGAGATACCTAGGTATATGAACTGGTTTGCTAATTTAAGGGGCTTATCTTCTAGTGTGGACATGTCTCCATCTTGTTTGTAGCTCATAAAGTCTATTTTATGTGAATTCACTTAAAATTATTTCCAGTGCATTTTAATAGTAAGTCATTTCCAATGGATTTTTATAATAAAAAGATTTCTGATGCATTTTTATAGAAATAAATAATTTCTAATACATTTTTATTATGAAATTTTTTTCCAATGCATTTTTATAGTAAACACCATTTCCAATACATGTTTATAGTAAAATCATTGTCCAATGTATTTTTTAAAGTAAAATCATTGTCCAATGTATTTTTTATAGTAAAATCATTGTCCAATGCATGTTTATAGTAAAATCATTGTCCAATGTATTTTTTAAAGTAAAATCATTGACCAATGCAGTTTTATTGTAAAATCCTTTCCAATGCATCTATATTGATAAATAGAAAGTTTGTCTTCTAAACACTTAGCCAAATGGTTTGATACAGAACTACCAAAATTTGGTATTCATAATTAATGGAAAAATAGGGTTTCTAATAATAAGCAATAATTATTATCAATTTATTTCCTTGTTATGCCTCCTTGGTAACTCTTTAAACAATATTCACTTTATTTATTGAATGATATTCGTATAATGCCTTTTGGTTTAATTTCTACAGGATTAGGATTCACAGATATAATATCCATCTGTCTTGATTGGTTTCTAATATTGATATGATGTTATTGGATATATTTTTCAGTCATTTTTATTATAGTGAATTTAACATCTTTGTGAAAGTCATGGTCAGTTGGAGAAAATTATTCAACTGGGAGTAATTTATTATGTCTTGATGATCTTATTCTGTGTCGATAGATGTTTAGTTGAAAACTGAAAACTGAAAGGCCATTCTGATTTCCCTAAATCTATTATTTTGGGTAATGTGTGTATTTTAAAAGGTTGATAATGTCTTTGCTCTTTGATTTGTGGTAGATGTTAAATCTTGTTTTTTTTTATAGGACTAGTAAATAAATTGAGGGATTTAATATCTTTGCAGCTGACTTTGGTTTTCCTATTATATGGTTGGTAAAATTTTATTGTTTTCATAGGAGATTTGTTTTGAATAACTTTACTGACCTTTGTTGCAATTATCATTTTTATGTTCTTAATGTAGGTGAAAATACTCATTTATATATATATATATATATATATATATATATATATATATATATACATATATATATATATATATACGTTACTCTGGGAGGTAACCATATCCTCAGTCATGTGGATGCAGCTACATGATAAACTAGGTTATTGTAGTGGCGCATTTATCATTGACAAGTAGATTTGGCGAGTTTCATGAGTTTCATGAGTGACATCGGCTGGTGGACTAGAGGTAGAGTCTCTGGCTCTGTGTTCTAAGTTCTCTGGTTCAAACTCTGTTGGGGGAGATAGAGGTATACATTACTGATGAGACCTAATTAGGTCTAAATAGCTGTCCAGTGTTCTGCACATCGCACTCGGTATTCACCGAGTTTGCTTGTCATGATTATTTAATTTTACATATATATATATATATATATATATATATATATATATATATACATTATACCATGTGCTTCCTAATATATATATATATATATATATATATATATATATATATGTGTGTGTGTGTGTGTGTAGTAAAGATATGTGGAATAAAGGAACAAAACCCAGACAAGTGTATGTTGGAGATATATTTCGCTAAGCATTAAGCTTAGCTTCATCAGTCATTTCAGTCATTTATTTGATTATATATATATATATATATATATATATATATATATATATATATAGGTGTTTGTGTAAAAATGGTTACTGTCGTAGGAAATGAACATGATGAACAGAGTTCAAATCCTGGATGTGATTCTTTGTATTTTCACTTAGCCCTAATACCCTTAGGAAAGGTATAAATCCAATTGTTCTTACACCAGCTATTGGTAAGTAGTAGGGCAGACTTGGCTCTCTAACCTTGGTATGGCAACTAATCTAGGAGAAGGAAAACTCTGTACACAAATCTGTTAAACACTACTAAAATGACCTTATGTTGCATCCTGCCCATGCAGAGGGGTCAATGAATACATATATATTAGAAAGCACATAGTACAATGGTTATTGTGATAGGAAATGGACTTGGCACCCCGAGTTCAAATCCTAGACAAGATTCTTTGCATTTCACATGGCACTAATAACCTTGGGAAAGTTATGCACTCAAATATTCTCCTTCCAGCTATGGGTAAATATTAGGGCAGTCTGTGCTCTTTAAACTTGGTTAGGAAACCAGTCTAGGAAAAGGAAAACTGTGAATTTAAACCTGTTAAATTTCACTTTAGAGATTGACCTTTGGCCACATTCTGCTTGTGTGGAGAGGTTGGAAAGTATATATATATATATATATATATATATATATATATCAATGTGTATGGTTGGCACTATTATACTTGAAGAAGCAGTAGTAATCTAATGTACAGTGTTATTAGGAAGAGTGCTCAATATCTGTGATAGAGCGTTAATAGATTAATAAATAAATAAATATTTTAGTTTATAATTATTTACATGGGAACAAGTCTGCTAGCATTGGTTTCTTGCTGTGTATCTAAATATATATATATATATACATATATATATATGCACCCATGTGTGTATATATATATATATATATATATATATATATATATACATACTGAACTGTGAAGAAGTGTAGCATAACAGTTATCATCATGGGAAATCGACGTTAGAGTTCAAATCCTGGACAATTAGGATGATGTTCTGCTAATGCTTTTGTGAAAGTCATGGCCTGTTGAAGAAAATTATTCAACTCGGAGTAATTTATTATGATGATCTTATTCTTTGTTGTTTAATCAAAAACTGAACGGCCATTCTGATTTACCTATATATTGTTTGGAGCAATGTGTGTATTCTAAAAGGTTGATAATGTCTTTGTTTTCATTTTTGGTAAATGTTAAGTCATATTTTTATTGGACCTGTAAATGAATTGAAGGATTTGATGTCATTGCATTTTTCCTATTATTTCATGTTGTCAAAATGTTTATTGTTTTCATAGTAGATTTGCTTTAAATCCCTTTACTAACCTTTTTTGCAACTATCAATTTTTTTATGTCCTTGATGTATATGGTTTGGTTTGTTTGATTTTATGGTATGTCAACCCTTGTTGGGTTATTTTATGCCAAAGACATTTTGTTCTATTCATGCTTCATGGGTATTCAAAACATTTTTAAAACTCATTTTTTCCCATTTAATCCATAGATGGGACCCTAAAAAACTCAACCATATTTCGCTAATGGCAAACCCTGAACTCCTTTCATCATATATGGGATGGAAGGTGGTGGCTGAGGGTCTTAGTATCTTGGGTATGACATTAAACTGCATCTAGTGGTGAGGTTCCAATTCTGAAGCTCTGGTGAGTGTGTAGTGCCCCTTCATTGCCATTACTCCCAGGTCCACTCTGAACTGGAGTAGTTGTACCTGACAGGGCCCCATCTATGGGTTAAATAGATCAATAAATGAGTTTAAAAAAACTGAATACCCAACAAGAAGGAATGAAACAAAATAGTCTTTACCATAACCCAATGGAGTTAACCACGAGTGTTGCAGACAGGTTGAGAGTTAAAGAAATAACCAAACAACTAGAAATAGGAATAAAAGACGTGTATTACAGAATAACAATAAGGATTGCAAACTTTAGTTCGTCTGCACAAATGTATAATTTGTCACTTATCTGAGTTCTGAGATAGGGTATTATCGGAGCCCTTGCTACGGCCTTCTGATAGTTCGGATATGATAGATGTTCTGTTTGATGTCCGACTCTGATTCTGGTTGTTGAGGAAGAGATGGAGCGACCCTGTTTTAGGTCTGTTCCCTTTGGAAGCTGGATCAGAAGAGGCCGAGTTTGCTTATTCGGCTTTGCCGCCAAAGTATGCTGGCTCATGATTGGTTGGTTGAAACAGAGGCTCGCAGACAAAGGACGATAACCCCCATACCCCAGAATTCTCAATAACATGACTTAAAATTCAACCAATCAAACATTTTGTGAGATTTTTATCTTCTTTATTTGTTAGGTTGTCATTCAGTGTTTTTTTTGTTTTTTTTCAGGATTTTTTATACCTTCTCTTTTAAATGTTTTGATTGTTATCTCTATATTATTCCAAGTTATTTATTTCTTTAGTTTGTAGTGAAAAATTCCATAATATACTTTCAAATATATTCTTCTAAAGAACACTATCAGTATCTAATTTATTCTTAGTATGTTTGATGAGAGAAATACCTGATCTAGAAAAATGGTTTATGAGCTAGTCTGCTGCTGCTGCTGCTGCTACTGCTGCTGCTACTGCTGCTGCTGCTGCTGCTCATAGTGAGTTCAAAGTTTTATACATCCACTAGTTCTTAATTAATATCCATATCAATTTATCTATCTTGCTTTCATACTGTCTCTCTCTCTCTATATATATATGTATCCGAGACATATGATTCATTAAAAAATTTGGTTCCTACACTCCAATCATCTGACAATGAGGCAAGTAGTAATGTTCCATAATTAATAGGTGGCCAATTGATCATGCAAAATAGTGTAGAATAAAAAGGTAACATGTAATTCTGTAAAAGAAGAGTAATGGAAAATACCTGCAAAATAATAGACAATGCTTCACCTTTGCTGACCTTTTTGTAGCTATTCTCGGATTGGTCAGTCTAATTGTGAGAATGGTTTAGTCGAGTTAGAGATTATAGTTAACTCAGTGAGCAAAGGAAGCAGACAACAATGGTGTCACTTCTGCAAGCTATTTCTCTCTACATGTGCGGTTACCTTGCTTTTTAGAATATAGATCTTTTTAGATGTATGAAAAAGATACCAAGTCTTGGGTTTATTTGTAATAACAAAAGAGTGACACATAGATTCTCTCTCTCTCTCTCTCTCTCTCTCTCTCTCTCTCTCTCTCTATCTATCTATCTATCTATCTATCTATCTATCTCTCTCTCTCTCTCTATATATATATATATATATATATATATATATATATATCCTAGATGTACAACTTACCAAAATCCTGGTGGTCCATCATGCCAATCATCCAATCATGCGACAGGTAGTAATGGGTTATATGGTACCAGTAGCACTCTTTGAGTGATCTGATATACATCAGCATCAAGAAGAGAACTCTCAAGAAATTTCCCATAAACTCTTTGTTGATTAAAAAACAAACAAAGATGTACTTTTCATTCTATTTGATAACACTTAGATCATTTCAAATCAACAGCCTTAACTTAAACCATAAATAAATGATTTACCTTTGAAGGTCAATACACCTTTCTAATCACCAAACCTTCTCACATCAAAAGAAGACGACTCACGACCCGTTAGCAATATGCCAAGTTCTTTTTCTTTTCATTATTAGAGTGACACGTTTCGGTAATTAGTACTCTCCCCACCTCTAAAGCCGAAGAAATAAACGTTTATGTATGAATCATGTTAAAGCTGATTAATATGTTGATTGTAAAAATCGCTTTGGCTTCTTTTATCACCGTTTGTTTCCAAATTAGTTGGTATCGTAAGCCAGAGTTGCCGTCGTCTTGTATCTATTTGATTGATTCCTTGATTAATAGAAGCGTTGTATGTCTTTATTGAATTAATATAAGTCCAGTTGAAGATAATAGATGTGTGTCATTAAAGAAAAAATATTGCTTATTTAAATGAGTTCTGCTATTGATCTCCTCCCCATATCAATCATTGGAACAATTATCATAAAAATAATAAATAAACTGAACATCAATCTTCAGGTGACATTTTCTCACCTTCATTCGGTAAGGCAATCAAAAAAGCTTAGAGCACAAGGTGCACTGAGGCATGCTTTTAATATAATTCTTATCTCTATAAAATCACCCATAAATAAGTATACCACTTATATAATATATATATATATTGTCACCCATAAATAAGTACTTCACATATTCATTGTGTCCTGGGTATGATGTTAAACTGCATCTAGTAGTTAGGTTCTACTTTTGGAGCTCTTGGGAGTGTGGAGTACCCCTTCATTGCCATAAATCCCAGGTCCACTCTGACCCAGAGTGCTAGTACCTGTTAAAGTCTCAAAAATGTGTTTAAAAATGAATAGAAAAAAATATTTGAATACCCAACAAGAGCAAATAAAAACAGGTTTGGAATAAAATAACCCATGGGTTGACATGCCATAAAATCCAACAGACCAACCAACCAACCTATATGTATATACATTGTCACCCATAAATAATTACACCACTCATATAGACATTGTCATTGGAGGTGTCTGAGGTATAATGGTTATCTCACCTTCATTCAGTAAGGCAATAAAAAAAAGCTTGGAACATGAGGTGCAATGAGGCATTACATGCTTTTTATAAGTCATATCTCTACAAAATCGCCCATAAATACATACACTACTTCTATTGTCACTCATAATTCAGTACTCCAATTAACCCATGAAGAAGTACACCATTTATAAATACATTGTCACCCATAGATCTGTACACCACAATAATAGAAAAAGGTTTATTTGAGATTGAGGGACAGTAAAATGATCATAGCCATGGTTTAACTGTTCAATGACCAGAGCTGTAGTTCACAAAACAGAGGCAAAAGAGGCTGAGAATGGGTTTATGGGATCCTCATGTGACACTCCACAGGGTTTCCAATGGACATATCCACTCTCCAAAGGTTACAACTATTTATTGTTTTGGAATTCAAATACAGTGATTTATCAACCTAGCCCTTCCTTCTTACCTTACTGGTGTAAGAACTATATTTTATATGTTTTTCCAGGGTGCTTTGTTTTGAGGATAAGTGGCTAATATGCTGCTTTTAAACCAATGATAACAAACACCTTTTAATTATATAGTACACAATAATATATATATATATATATATATATATATATATATATATATATATGTATATTAGTCATCCACAGACACGTGTTTTGACGTTTACATCTCATCAGTGCAGCTTGACTTTTTAACAGCTACTTCTAGCCAGGAGCAAAACCCGACAGAATTTTTGTTTGTCAAGCTCCTTACACTCATGGCCGTCATAGACTGTCAGTCAAAGGCGAATAATTAATTGATACATACTTGCGTAGATATATGTTTTTACAATCACCAGAGAATTCAAATCTGTAAACAACAGGTGAGTAAATGCTATACGTTAGACAGTGAAAGTTCAATTAATGTCTCCTCTACCGTGCTCTACCAGGAATATTGGGAGCATATATATTTATATATATATATATTCCTTTAACAGCTGGATCCTGAATTACCAAAAACGATTAGACAATGAGAAAAACTAAAGATAAAGAACATGAAAAAGAAATATTCCATGTTCTTTAACAGTACCTGCCTACACAATGACTTGATGCCAATATATATATGTATATATAACTTAACTTACACCCCCTTCTTAAAAAAAAATAGACTCTCCAAATTTAATAAAAACATAGATAAAAGAACTAAAAAAAAAAATGAACTAAAAACTAAATTATGTACCCCATGATGATGACTGGCGAAACAGTCGAAAGCGCTCGGGATATAAGTATGGGAAATATTATATACCAATTGTATCCAGACAAGAAAGATCGAAATGAGACTGGAAAAAATACAAATCCCAAAAATGAAGAAAGAATTCTCCGTTCAATAGCACATGGCTAGAAAAAAAAAATATATATATATATATATATCATGGCTAATACCTGATATAAAGAGAGACAAAGATATCTTGTTTAAAGAAATAGTACACAAGCTATTCTACTGCTGGTAGTGAGTTTTAGACATCCACTTATTCTTAGTCAATATTCATATCTATCTATCTTACTTTCTTATTCTCTCTATAGGAATTCATTTGTAGTCACACAGAGCATCGTTCAGAAATTCAAGTAGTAGTGAAAGAATGCTGGTAAAATCTAAATTATCCACAGGGTACATATTACTACTTACCTACTTCTTCTCCTGATTTATCAACCTAGTCTTTCCATCTTGCCTAAAACTACCTTCTCCATGGCTTCTTTCCCATCAACAGGACCTGAATGGTTTTCATATTCGCTAAGTGGCCAGTGATGGACTAAACTAATGGCTGCCTTCACACCTCTGTTGGTCACTATTGAGGCCTGTACCAAGTTCGACTGACAACTCCTGCGGCATTGAAAGCAATTTGTTCTGGCCACAGTCCAGATCGAGGTGATGAAAAGTAGTTACGGTCGAAAGGCTGGTCATCGATTCTTGGATGGAAACCTGTGAACTATGGAAGTGTTGACAATGTGTGGGGTTCACCCTTGTTTCCTGTGTCCCCACCTACAGGCAAGGCATTTGTTATGGACTTAGGATGAGATTATCCTGCTAGTTAGATATGTGAATACCTTTGCATATGTCCAAACTAAATGATGTGCAAGCTTATTTCATTTACTGTGAAAATCCACTTATGTATATACAGTATCATCCACAAATTAGTACACTCCTAACAATTCCTTTCAGAGAAAGTTAATAAACTTCATAACTAAAAATATCAGGATTTCATTATTTCTAGAGGGACATTATGCAACAAAAACGGATATTATTAGGTATTATTTATCACCAAAATCTACAGTATTGGAACTTTAATAGCAAGAATAAAATCGCATCAATAAGAAAGTAATTTGCTGCTATAGACGGATTATTGATTTTATGGATGAGAAAATCTTTTCTTATTTTTTGATAAGAAAAATCAAAAATTCTACCAAGTTGTAGCTGTGTCAGTGCTACTGTATGGCTGCACTACTTGGGCTCTAAAAATAACGCTTTGAGAAAAAGTTAGATGAGAATTACATAAGGATGCTGCATACTGTCCTGAATAAGTCTTGGAAACAGCACCCCACAAACACCTACTGTATGGCCACTTACCTCCTATCACACAAACCATCCGAGTAAGACGAACATGACATGCTGGACACTGCTGGAAAAGCAAGGACAAACACATAAGTGATGTTCTCCTATGGACTACTACACATGGAGATACAAGTGTAGACCAAGCAGCAAAAACTTACATTTTCAGTTCTGTGTGAATACTGGATGCCGTGAAGAAGACCTGCCTAGGGTGATGACTGATAGAAACAGGAGGTGAGAGAGAGAGAGAGAGAGAGAGAGAGAGAGAGAGTGAGTCATTGGAATCTGCACTGTCAGTGCAATATGATGATGATGATGATGATGATATATTCATATTTTTGTTAAATAATACCAAATGATATCCATTTTTGATTTTGTAATGTTACACAAGAAATAATAAATCTAGGTGTTTTTGGTTTTAGAAAAAATTAACTATTTATGAAAAAAAAAGTAAGGTGTGTAATACTGTTTATATATTTATTGGTCATGCAATATTGTCACACTACATAATAATGAGAAACTCTACAAGGAATTATTGGCTAACAGTAAATATATGTAAGTATGTTATTTATTTTCTCATAAAAAATGCAGTTATATCTTAAAATGTTTTACAGGTAATGATTAGGTAGACTACATTATTTATTCTTTCTCTCTCTCTTTCTCTCTCTCTTAAAGCAAATGTAGTTGATAAACAGATAAAAAGGATTGCAGATATAGAAAATATTTACCTATATATAAAATAAAATGTATAGTAGAGCAGACTGGGTCCTTTAACCTTGGCTAGGTAACCAGTATAGGAGAAGGAAAACTTTTCATTCAAACCTGTATAACTCCATGCGGAGGAGTTGGTAAATACACACACATATATATGTATATATATTTATATATATACTCAGTGCTGTTTGGAACTAAATCTGATGGTATTATGAAAATGTATGGATTGAAATGTTCCCCTTTTTCTGATGATGAAACGGATTTTCCATAATGTTTTTTTTTTTTTTCATATATTACTTTGATGTATTTATTTTCCAGACGTCCTTTTCAGATTGGATTGACATGAAGTCTTTTTTTTAGTTGAGGTAGCTATGTACAAACCGAAGCTCATGTGTGGTCAATGCAAAAAATGAGTGTTCCTGTCAGCAGTCTCTTTCAGCAACACCTAAGCTGCCAATCAATAAATACAGCTCTCACCCCTTTTAGGTGAGGGAGCAGGTGCTGCTTGGGGGCGAGGGGCATAGGACTACATGATAAATCTTTACCAAGAGGTAGGTAAGTATATTCACAAGCTGTACATGCTTGATAAAGTTGTAAGTAAAGTCAGCAGAGAGGTCTATTGTCAATATCAGGCAAACGATGAGGGAGTCTGTCCCCTTTTTGCCAGTGCTGAACCAGGGAGATTTTTTCTGATGGGAAGTGTGGATGTTTTACTGTATAGAGCAGATTACCCAAGCTGTGCTATTCATACACTGGGTTGGTAGGGGCTGATATCAAAGCAGGAACCTTGTCATTTCTTGGTGAGTACTCTACCAACTGAACTAAACTGACCCAACTTCACAAATTTAAATGATAAATTGCATTCTAGGATTAATATTCATCAATTTCTATTTCTGTTTTAAAACTTAAATTAATTCAATTTAATGTATTAAATTACAATAACAAAAGAACTTGAATGAAAGAATTGAATATTCTGTTTTGTAATGTAAGTAGTTCACTTCAGTAGGTAAATATATTGATTTCATTTTTGAGATCGATTTAATTAACTTTTTAGGGGAGAGGTCAATTTACAATTAGTCAATCAATTAGTATTATTTGTATTATTCAGAATAATCAAATAATCCAAATTATCAAGCCTCATCTCAAAAATTCAGAGAAAAAGTAATCAATGCTTCTTAATGTTGCAAACTTTTTAAAATGACAAATATCAATATCTTGCACTCATTGACATACAGAAGACATTTAAGGTAGAATGTTTTGTTTCTTTTTTTTTTTTCCTTTGTTTCTTTCTTTTTTTACTTTCTTTCTTTTTTTCATTCTTCTTTCTATGCTTGCTTTCTTTGCTTTCCTTCTTTCTGTCTTTTTTTCTTTCTTTCTTTCTTTCTTTGCTTTCTTTCTTTCTGTCTTTTTCTTTTTCTTTCTTTCATTCTTTCTTTCTTGCTTTCTTCTTTCTGTCTTTTTCTTTCTTTTCTTTCTTCTTTCTTTCTTTCTTTCTTTGCTTTCCTTCTTTGTGTCTTTTTTCTTTCATTCTTTCTTTCTTTCTTTCTTTGCTTTCTTTCTTTCTGTCTTTTTCTTTCTTTCTTTCTTTCTTTCTTTCTTTCTTTCTTCTTTTTCTTTTTCTTCTTTCTTTCTTTCTTTCTTTCTTTTTCTTCTTTCTTTCTCTTTCTTTCTGTCTTTTTCTTTCTTTCTTTCATTCTTTCTTTCTTTGCTTTCCTTCTTTCTGTCTTTTTTCTTTTTCTTTCTTTCATTCTTTCTTTCTTTCTTTGCATTCTTTCTTTCTGTCTTTTTCTTTCTTTCTTAGTGTTTTTCTCTCTATGCTTGCTTTCTTTCTATCCTTTATTTCTTTCTTTTTTCTTTCTTCTTTCTTTCTATGTTTTTTCTTTTTTTCTATGCTCTCTCTCTCTCTCTCTTTTTAAGCATTTTTTCTTTCTTTTTTCTATGCTTTCTTTCTTTTTTTGCTTAATTTCTATGTTTTATTTATTCATGTATTTTATTTCTATGCTTTCTTTCATTCTTTCTTTCTTTCTATCTTTTTTTCTTTTTATGCTCTCTTTTCCTTTTCCTTTTTTCTATTTTCTTTCATTTTTTCAATGTTTTCTTTCTTTCTCCGCTTTCTCTCCTTTGTTTTGTTGTTTCTTTCTTTCTATGCTTTATTTCTTCTATTTTCTCACCTAATTTCCAAGGATTTTAATCAATCAATGCCCCCGTGTTCTCTACTAGCCAACACATCTGATGCCAGCATTTCCGACCCAGGGAGATGTACTTATGATTGGAACTAAACTAGTATCTACATAAATCCTAATTCCTTTACTCAATACAATCAAGCACACAAACCAATACATCTTTATTTATTCCGACAGACATTGACAGACTTGGAATATCTTTCTTCAGCCTCAAACTAACAATACTGATTAAATATCCAGCTCCCTATTCACTATCACCAACATTCCATTCCACTTTGCAATTATTCGCCAAATGCTTTTTCTCTCACCTCTATTACCAAACAGTTTTTCAACCAATTTTTCTTTTTGCAAACTCGGCACAAATACGAACCAAACCAACCTATGAAGATATAACTTCCTCCCCAATCTTCCTTATTCTGTTTTATATCATTTTTTTTTCGATTGGGACGAGGTGGGTTTGTTTATTATCACAAAATCATTATTCTCCTGATAAAATCTATTTCTCTTGACATTATATTTGTTGAGAAATTGCTAATAATAATACGAAGAAAAAAATCCCATGAAAGAAATAAAAAAGAAATAAAAAAATTAAATGAGAAAGGAAGGAAAGAAAGGAAAGAAGTGAAGCCTAGAAAAAAAAAAAACTGAATGAAAGACAGAGTTTAGATTCTATATGGCCACGTTAATATACCTATGATTTGATATAATGTCGCCTTATTGAATTATTCATTATGTAATAACAGTCGAAAACGAATGAAGGAAATTGTTGCGTTTGTATGATTGAATTTTCTCCCAACTAAAGTATCTTTCATAACGCGTTCTGGTTTGAGTAACTGAAAAATCCATGGTAACGCCAACTATTTGTCTGTCTACGTCTTTCTGCTACTTGTTATTTATCGGAGCTTTGACTTACCTTTCTTGGAAAGAAAAGTATTCCAAGTAATATAATGGGATTCTGTGGGATGGACGATCCAGATATTTTTTATCATCTGGATTTATATATATGTTTACAAATTCTTTCTTTCTATATAATACTACTCCAATGAAAACGTAGAAGTGGTACTAATAATAATAATAAAGAGTGCTCAATATCATTGATAGAGAATCTAAGTTAGGGTAGCAAAAAGATGAAGTCAACAGAGCTTGATAACTGACAGTTTTTCACTGATGTGATTTTTCAAACCAAGTGAATTATGTATGTGTTTGCAAAGAAAAGTAATAATGGGATTCTGTGGGATGGCTGATCCAGACATTTTTATAAATATTCTCCTATGGATTCCTACACATGAACATACCAGTCAACCTACAAAAAATTACATCCATCAGCTCTTACCAAGGTTATTATAGCTATTTCTTCATCTAGGCAAAGGTGCACTGTCTTATATATATATATATATATATATATATATATATATATATATGTGTGTGTGTGTGTGTGTGTAAAGTCGGAGGAGTGACCAATATCACCTAGACAACAAAGAAGTCTGTCTTCTTTTCATTAGTGCTAAACCAGGGAGATTGTTTTGGCATCTGAGGTGAAGTGCCACACTTACCACCAGCTCTCCACTCTACTGCACAGATCCAAGCTGTGTTACTCATGCGCTGAGTTGGCAAGGGCCAATATTGATCCCAGAACCGTGTGGTTCCAATGAGGTAAACCAGCCCCTCTTTTTCTATACAGTACACTTGATTATTCAATAGTGTATATATATATATATATATATATATATATATATATATGTATATGTATATATATATATATTGATAATATAGTTTGCTATATTTATAAGTAAAGAGTACTCAATATCATTAATAGAACATGTATATCTAAGTTAGGGTAGTGAAGACATGAAGCCAATAGCAGAGATCTCATCAAGGGAATAAATACCTTTTAAGATACTCTGGACCATTCATAACTCTTTGCATACCAAATTTCCTTCATGGTTGTAATAAATTTTCTCAGTATTTTTACCTGTATGATGATAAGATATTTCAAAGTTCACTATCTATTCACCTCAGAAATCATTCTATTCAAATAAAGTCTCATTATTATTGTAATCTGAACTCTTCTGCTAGTAAACAAATGACACATGCAAATAGCCACTGTCAGCAGTTTACATTTGCTTTGCAGAAGTGGGAGTGGTTTAGATTAGATAAAAGTTAAAACCCTGAATAATATTGACCTCATTTAAGGACTAAATAGCAGGGTGAGTGAGGTTCATTAATAAGAACTGACAATCAAGGAGTTTATTTCACTGATTCTAAAGATTAGTGAGAGAATCAGTCCATGTTTAAATCCAAACATGTGTAGTAGGATTTTTTTTTTTTTTTTAGACAATCTGCAAAATCATTTCTAGAATAAAATGGTTGGCTTTCTTCTCGTCTCTAAATTTTAGGAGAAGCACTTCAGCCAAAATGTTTTATGCTTAAAAGAATATGTAGAACATCTTGATTGATTGATTTTAATAGCATGTCAACCCATCTAGGGTTATTTTATACCTAAAGGTTAGAGAATTGCATTCATTGTACGTTTATATTTAAATTCTTTGTGTAAATGTTTCTTAAGAGGTTTTGCACAGTTATATAATATCAAATTGGGTACCTTATGTATTGGAATTTTATTATGTTACTATTTTCGGTCTTCACCGGTACAACCCCTTAGGGGACAGGCGTTTTAGATAGAGTGGTTTAGATTAGATAAAAGTTCAAATGGACAAGGGAGGGACTCTGACAAATTGACCAAAGGACAAGGAAATTGATGACTGTGAGTTGGATAGAACTGTGCAAAGTATACTGCATCTTCTTGGACTGTACCTTGATGAATGCCAATGTCACCCCCACCCACATTACTGTGTGCACCTGATTGACGTGTATCTGTAAACCAAATTTCCAATCTGTAGCTGCTCAACTGAGAAAGTTATGGGTGTACATTCTGTAGGGATTACATTCCTTATTTGCCATGGTTACCCTATTTGATGTTAGGGGACATGAGAGGTAATTACCTTCTGTATCTGCCAGTAGGTGCTAGGTGGTATAACAAGCAGCAGTATTAAAGTGGAAGCATCAAAACTAAAGTCCTTTTTACCTTTTACCCCTTGAGATAAGAAAATGCACCAGTTGCATTTCCTGTCTACCTTTCTGCCCACAGCATTAGAATCACATGATAGAACCTAGTCTTTATGAAAGTGTTTATATTTTTATCTTTTACCAGCGCCTCAAGACTTTTATCTATTAAAAGACTATTTTCCTATTAGGACATTTCTCTTGAATGTATAAGCTCTTCATTGTATCTTCTATCATGTCTGTAGTCTCCTCTATTAAGTTTGCCGCCCTGTCGGCTAGGGCGTTAGAATGCACCGACTGCACCTCTGCAGAGGTATAAGACTCCCCCAAATGGGGCCACCTGTTGGCTGTGGGTGGCGAACCGTGATGATTAAGTATAGAACCCAGGTGGATGAGCAGTCCATGACTTGCAATACTCCACTTCGGCCCTATCTTGGGCTACACGGGCGGTTGGAGAGGCCCCCTCCGATCATTAAGCTGATCACGTCAAGCCCTAGCACCTATATGATTTTCCCAACCCTATTGCCCTTATGGCAAGCCCCAACCCCTTTTTATCATATGGGTGCTAGAAGGTGGTGACTGAGGGTCTACATGTCCTGGGAATGACGTTAAACTCTATCTGATGGTGAGATCCAGTTTTGGAGGCTTGGGGAATGTGGAGCACCCCTTCATCACCATTGCTCCCTGGTCCACTCTGACCCGAAGTGGTAGTACCTTTTAGGGTCCCATCTATGGGTTAAATAGAAAAATGTATTCATAAAAAAAAATGTATTATCCATTAAGAATTGAATTTATTTCAAAACTTTATCGGCATTAAATGACCCACTGAGGTTGATATGCCGTAAAACAAAACAAACCAAACCAAACTCTATTAAGTTCGATCAGGCAATAAAAATATCCTTGTTATCATTTTGTTGTGAATTGTTCTTATATCTATACAGTATGAGTAAACAATACATTCAACCATCCATCATTCTTCTACAATACAAACAAATATGAGCATACATAAATACGTTATGTTTAATATAAATCGATGATGAATTGTTTTTGTGTATATATGTTTGTGTTTTGTGTAGATGAGTTAGTATGTGTGTATATTCATTTCTGCAAGTGTGTATATGTGTTTTTGTATCTTCTGTGTATATGTGTGCATTTATTATATATAGTTGTTGTGGAATTCAAAAAAGGCTGATACAATTTCATTGTCGCTGGACTTTTTATTATATTTTCATATTTTCAATAATAATTCAAATTAACTTACAAAAAAAATCAATGTGTCATCCATTTTTAAAAAGAATTTTTCTCTGAATTCTGAGAATGTTTTTGGAAATATCTGATTAGCTGACATTTTGAAAAGGATGAATATTCATGTACATTTCATACTGGGCATTATATATTTCAGGTTGGCAACATTGGATTGAATATATATATATATATATATATATATATATATATATATATATAACCTCATATCTATAAACTTTATAACCTTTATATATAAAAACTCAAAGGAGTAAAATACAAATTTAGTATATATATATATATACACACACTGATACCTGTGGGTAGAAATAGATCTGAACTGTAAAATGACCGATATTTAAGCTTTGTATTTACAAATTATATATATATATATATATATATATATATATGGGAGAAATATGAGGAGATTATCTAGACAAACACAGGATGTTGTAGAAAATGGATGTTTATTGTAGGTAGTGATGTTGAGGATGCAACATTTATATTTAGGAATATAGTTCTTGCTTCAGTAGTGAACATTTTCTTTCTAATGAATTGAAGAGGTCGTAAATAAGGGGGGGGTGATGGTGTCAGAAGAGGTCGGAAGTGGATTTTCCTTTTCTCTTATAGGGAGTGTATCACGGTGGATTCTGATAATGTTTGGGTTAGGATTGGTTTTGAGTGTATGTGTGTATGTTTTTTTTTTGTTTTTTGTTTTTTTTCTTTAGGGGAAGATGGATTTACAATTAACATTCTGTTTGTTGGAATATTTGTGTAAATTTTGGTTGTGGGTGTTAAAGAGGATGTGGTGATAGTAAGATTTGTTATAATTGTATGTGTGTATGTTTATTATTATTATTATTATTATTATTATTGTGTATCATGTACATTGTAATATATACTGTTATTATCATATGATATGCCATGTGATGAGCTTGCATATGCATGCATAGACAGACATACTCACTCACACACAGACATATGGACATACACACTCATACGCAAACACACAACGAACATATAAGTGCATACATGCATGCGAATACACATAAAGGCATGCATGTGTGTGTGTATATATATATATATACATGTATACATGCACATGTACACAAACACAGAGATGCATATACATGCACATGCACATATACAAGCGAGCATACATGATTTTTTTTTCTACAACATCCTGTGTTTGTCTACCTTTCTCCACATATATATATATACATACATGAGGAGTAACAGGTTGGGGAAATCTGACAAAATGTCATTAAAATTGTGGGAAAATGGAAAAAGCACAAAACAACTCCATTCAACTGATATATTTCACCTCTGTATGTACATGAAGCTTCGTCAGAAAATTTATTTTATAAATTCTCAGACATTTTTCCTCAATTTTAATCATTCATATATATATATATATATATATATATATATATATATATATATACACACAATATATAATGAATAGTGAATGAAAAAATGAGAAAAGTATTTGCATGGAAAGGTGCTCAATGCTAATAAAGCAGAGCAGATTTATAATTAATGGTGATATTATGATTTCACACTCATAACTTAAAGTTTCTTGGTAATCCAATCATCAGATGAGACTTCTCAATCTCAGCTGTCTAAAAGCCAAAACAAAGGTCAAGCAATTTGTCATTCGGGACATGCTATTTGCTGATGACGCAGCAGTGGTAGCACACTCCCAGGAGCACCTGCAAACACTCATGGACCAGTTCAGCCAAGCCTGCCAAGGGTCAGGGAACTGTAAATCCTCACTCCATCACCATCAACAGCTACACCCTGGAAGCCATAAACACCTTCACCTACCTTGGGTCCACCTGTCACTTAATACTGAACTCAGTTGCCGGATCGGAAAAGCTGCCTCAACTTTTTGGGAAGCTCACAGCAAGAGTGTGAGACAACAGGAAGCTCACTATCCGTACATAGGTACAAGTGTATAGGGCATATGTTATCAGCACCCTCATGTATGTACCCTTATACTCCCACCAAGAGCGGCGGCTAAATAACTTCTACCTTTGCTGCCTTAGACGTATACTGGGCATCACCTGGAGGGACAGGATCACTAGCATAGCAGTCCTAGAGAGAGCACAACTCCCCAGCTTGTACTCTCTACTGAGACAACGTTGTCTCCAATGGTTGGGTCATGTACATCGGATGGATGATGGACAAATCCCAAAAGACATCCTCTATGGAAAGCTTGCATCTGGTAAAAGACAGATTGGTTGCCCCCAGCTGTGTTTCAAGGATGTATGCAAGAATGATCTCAGGTGCTTTGGCATTGCCCCTTCCAGCTGGGAAAATTTGGCCCAGGACCGCTCTCAGTGGCGGCAGAATCATCATAGAGGACTGTACATGTCAGAAGTCACCCACACACAACACCAATGAAGATAAGAGGTCCAGAAGAAAGCAGAGGCAACAAAGCATCGGAACATCAACATCTTCAGGGACAGCCTTCAAATGCAAAATCTGTGGTCGATAATGTTTTTCAAACATCGGACTTCACAGTCACAGGAGGTGCTGTAACTTCAGGGGCACATAAAAAAAAAGCAAAAAACAAAAACTTTATCATAGTCTTCCGAGACTGAAATGCCAATGAATGATATATATGCAGTATATATATATTTGTATTTTACTACTGGCAATATCTTAACTGTTCGTTTTTGACCAAATTCTGAGTGACGGACAGTCTCTCCAGGTGTCTAGGATTCTTCTAAGTATTCTACTTTTAACAGTGTTGTAGTCTCGATTCTTCCTCTGATCTCCAGTTTGACTAGTCTCTTTTCCAGGCGTTTGGGCAACATTCCAAGGAGTCCAACTACAAATGGTACAAATGCTACAGTAATGTTCCTCATTTTTTTCAGTTTGGAAACATCCAGGTATTTGCCAATTTTTTGGTTTTATTTTCTCTGGAACAGCAAGTTCCAAAACTTTCTTTTTCCTCTTGTTAATTAATATTAGGTCTGGATTTGGTGATGTGTTCATATATCAAAGTCATAGATAATTTTATGAGTCTCATGTTCCGGGAAAGATTCAGGTTTGTGCACATACCATTTATCAGCAGGCCCAAACTTTAATCTTTTGCATAATTTCCAGTGGATCACCTTTCCTACCCAGTCATTTCCTACTCTTGTATTCCTTTTAACTGGTTCATCAATGTCACATCTCTGCTATTTTATTATTATTATTATTATTATTATTATTATTATTATTATTTTACTCCTTGCAAGTTTTTCACACCAGTTCTAATTGTTGTCTTTACACTGGAATGTGACAGCAAGTCTCCTCAGGTTTCAATGCTGTGGTCTGAAGTGACTTGATTCTTCCTCTGATCATCAGTTCCACCAGGCTCTTTTCCAGGCCTTTGAGGCTGTTCCAAGGACTTTAAATACAATTGGTATCACTGTTACTTTCTTGTTCCACATCTTTGTCAACCTCCAGGCAAGATCCTGATATCTAACCAACTTTTCACTTTCTTTTATTTTCAAATATTCCGTGGGAATGGTAAAAGTTATTTTTTTCTTCTTGTTGTCTGGATGGTCTTTCTACCAATGATTAGTGTAAAGAGGATATAAACCGTCAATAGTCAATAATAGCAGGAGACGCTTGTTGTGTAATGGTTATCATCGTTGGAAATGGACATGGCGACACAAGTTCAAATACTGGATGATGCTGTCTACATTTCACATTGCGCTAATACACTTGAAAAAGGTATACATCTAATTATTCTCCCTACAGCTATGGGTAAATAGTAGGGCAGACTAGGATCTTTGACCTTGGTTAGACAACTGGTGTAGGAGAAAGAAAAACCTTGAATTTAAACCTGTTAAACTCAGCTTAAGAAATTGACACATCCTGTTCATGCGGAGGGGTTGTTAAATTTATATGAATAAGCAGTATGTAAAAAGGGTGCAAGAATAGAAAAAGGTTTATTTGAGATTGAGGGACAATAAAAAGATTATAGTCATTTTGATTTTATTGTTCAATGACCACAGATAATGTCTCTAATGAATGGATTTATGAAATTGACCTTGTGTCACATCCTATTTGTGTGGAGGGATTGGGAAATATGTAAACTGTCAAAATTAGAATAGAAATTTGGTTTGATGGTTCTATCTGCAGTTCTTTTAACCATTAGTCAAACATAATTATTAATGAGACGCATCGGCATTCTGTTTTTGCTTTTACTCAATAAAAGTTATCTAGAGTAGAAAATGAATGAATGTCTGCAAATGTTATATTCTTCTTTGTTATTCTTTTTTAAATTACAGCCAGTTATCTTTATATATATATATATATATATATATATATTATATATATATATATATATATATATATACCTTGTTGCAATGTCCTCTCAGATGAGCAGCAAAACAGATGTCCAATTAATAATGCCATATGTCATGTGAGGCAAAGAGAGGCTGATGAAGTATTTGATGAAGACTTGCTCATGTAGATATCTTGTTTATGCTGAGTTCTCCCCGCACTTCCTTACTTGACCCTATCGATAGGGCCAGGAATATGCTGACTGCAAACCTTAGAGGGTAAGACTCCCACCCCAAAAAATTAAAATAAAGAGGTGTCCCTTGTAGGTAGTTACCCAACCCATTCCCCATGAATTGAGTGTGACACAAGGTTGCAAATATGTGGCATTCAGCTGAATTTGCTATTTAATAATAATGGATCTTCAAGTCTACATTTTTAATCATTACAGCACAATGGAATTCCCTCTTAATCAACATGTTTGAATATGTCCAAAGTATGGGATATTCAGCAAGGATCAAACTCACTGTGCAGTAGTAATGGATCTGCAAGACTAGGTTGCTAACCATTACACCATGATGGTACACATTTTATCCAACCCATTTGCCACGGGTAGGATGTGACACTAGGTTGTAAGTATAGGGCATACAGTGGGGAGCAAACTCACTGTTCAATAGTAATGAATCTGCAAGACTAGCTTCCTAACCATTACAGTATGATGGGATTCTCTCTTACCCAATTTGTTCACCACAGGTAGGATGTGACAAAGTTGCAAGTGTAGGTCATCCAGCAAGGAGTAAATGTGCTGTTCAGCAATAATGGATCTGAGATGAGCTTGCTAACAATTACACCATGATGGGACGTTTCCTTTGCAGATAGGTATGACACAAAAATTGTTTTCCAAAAATATATCCGGTGGTGAGGCTCCAGTTCTGAAACTCTGAAGAGTCTGGAGTTAACTCATCATTACTATTACTACCAAATCCCTTCTGATCATGGGTGACTATCACTGTTAGGATCACATGTATACATCAAGTTAGTTTGAAGATTATTAATATTAGACATGAATTCTGTGCACAAACAAGTGATTATTATTAAATAAGAAGTTTATTATTGCCTATTGTATAGTTATTAGGAAAATCAAAAATGTTGTTTACCATGCAGTTTTACAATATGTTCCAAATAGACAAATTATATGATTGTTAGATGAAAACTGTTGTTTTGAGAAATATTATTCAAGTTTAATAAAATTTCATATGATGAACACAATGCATGAAGTGTTATTGTTGGGCCAAAGCCCCAATCAAGAGCTAGTTTAATTGCCACACAATAAGGTAGCTTTTAAATCAGTTCATATATATATAAGATAAGAAAGATAAAAGGCTGGTAGCCATAATAAAGTAAACTCAGATACCCCCACCCACTGAGAAAAAAGACATACCTTCCCTGCTCCCCACTTGACCCAATTAGAGCGAAAGGCATCTAGACCATAAATTAAAATCCTGTTGGTCAGTCAAAATAAACTTAGGAATTTACCAAAGAGACTAGGCAGACAATTTTTTAAAAAAGCCAACCAGGCAAAGGAGGAAAAAAAAAAAAAAGAAGAATTTCCACCAATAAAAAAGACACTTGAAAAGAAAGAATGCAATATGACCACCCCTAAATGAGGGAGGTGAAATGTATGAATATAAAATGAGTTTGGCCATGTGCCTGTCTAAATAAAATATATCAGTGGTCTGAAGAAGCTTGTGAGCATACTCGCAAGTGGAAATGGTCCATAACCACGATACCCATGGTATTTAAGGCCTTTTATTCCCAAATATATATATATATATATTACCAGATATACAATCTTTCAGATACTAGCACCATAAAACAACATCTATCTACAAAATATAACAATAGCTCTGACAAATTTACATCATCTGATATACGGAAAATCCTCACCAATAAAATCTTCTATGATAATATCTATAAAAATGCCTACAAATCCTAGAAGCAATTTTCATCAAGAATGAAAAATAATACATATATAAAATAAGATTTAATACTGGCACCAAAATATTAAAAATCTTTGATAACTAATGCACTAACCATAGCATACAATAAACCCTGCAACTGAATAAATCATTCACCACAAAAATAAACAATGACTAGGGCAAATAATCTCTCTAGAGACAATCATGGATGTGGTCAAAAGTGCTTGAGAAAAAATATGGGGCTCCTGCTCTTCTATTTGGCCCCTGATATTAGAAAAATTAAATAAGGGTTTCAACTTAAGCTATTGAAATTCAAGAAGAGATATTCCATGGTATTCAACCATACCTGTTTACACACACACACACACACACACCACACACACACACACACACATATATATATATATATATATATATATATATATATAAATGTGTGTGTATGCATATCTATACATAGACACATATAAATATCCATCCATATATGTGTATGTGCATCTATATCTTAGTCCATATATCCACATATGTATCAATATATATATATATAATTGTATATATATATATATATATATATATATATATATATATATATATATATGATTGCAATAGAAAATTGGCCCCCTGGTGTAGATTTGATACTTGGAATCTAATTTGGTTCGTCACACTCTTGTAATCAAACTTTGGTCACCATAACGGCACTGGAACCGACAATAAAAAGAACTATAGAATGCATTCAGGTTACATTTTTAGATATTGCCATAAGAAGCCTATCCAACCACATATATGCGTCGGCCATGCCCAAATCTGTTTTGTTCCATAAATGGACATTGGTACGTCTGATCATATTAAATATATATTGATCAATGTATATGTGCTTGTGCTTTTGTGAATATAAAAGGGGTTATATATATATATGTTAGTTTGCTTTTCCTTACTTATGTATAGATGTGCGTGTGTATGTGTGCGTGTGTGTGCGAGTGTGTGTGTGTGTGCGTGTGCGTGTGTGTCTCTGTGTGTGTGTATACATATACATATACGTATGGAAATAAATATATGAATATAAATATAACACTACACAACTATCTATACATAAGTAAGGAAAGACAAACCAAGATATATATATATATATATATATATATATATATATATATATATATATATATTATTATTATACTAAAGCTGAGCGAATCCAACTTTGCCACCTAAAGGCTTTTTTTTATAGGTACAAAAATGATATAAAAACCATCTCAAAATATTATTTAATCATAAATCTAATCAATGTTTGAAAAAAATCCTACTTCATTTGCTTCTAACTATCGTAATTTACAATTAAGTCAAACACCAACCAATCTCTGTCTTAAGTATAGCTTATTTCTCTACCCCTCTCTCAATACATGTAGAATAGCTTAGTATGAGGGGAGAAAAACATTACAGTGCTTGCTTGTTACTGACTTTAACCCCCCCCTCTCTCTCTCTCTCTCTATTATTACAAAGCTCTACTTAAAATTTATCGAGGGAAGGTAAACATTAGCTATACCCAAAATGGGCCGAAAAGGCGTTTTTGACAAAATGTCTTTAGTTCCCCCTACAGAAAATAATTTACCAAAAATCAGGGAATAATCAGATTTTAATGAAATTTTCAGTGTTTATTTATCAATGAATGATCTTTATAATGCATTATTTATTTTATTTCAAAACTTTCTCATCTTTTTCAGGTCACTTAATTTTGAACCCCCTTATGTTTTCAGTCAATTTTGCGCAAATTTTCTTCAAGTTGGTCTTATAGTTTTCTAATTATAGTATAAATAAAGAGATAAAAGACCAAAATTATGAATAGAAACAAAAAAAACGGTGGCTTTTCTATGAGAAAATAAGTACCGAAAATCGAAAAATAAAATGTAAAAAAATAATAGATAATTAATTTTTTGGAGATTTCTTTTTTACTCATTTTGATAATTATTTAATTGGCTATTATCTTATAAAAGCAAAAAATTATACATCAATATTTTTTCTGCTTAAAAAAGGGGGGGGGCTAAATTTTCAATAGAGTTTTTCTTCAGAACTTATTACTTTTTGTATCTAAACTAAGGTTTGCATTAGATAGATATTTATTTCTAGAAAATAAAAATATAACATCTTGAACTTAACAGCAGGCTTTTCATATTTTAAATGTATTCTATATATTCATTTTTCATAGCAAAAATACTTAATGAAAGTTTTGAACTAAAATAACTAATGCGTTATAAAATTCATTAATGGGTAAATCAATACTGACAATTTCATTAAAATCGGACAATTCCCTGATTTTTGGTAAATTTTTTTGCAATCGCGAATATTATATTAAACTTGTAAAAAGCCATTTCAAGCCATTTTAAACCAGCGTCTCTGACCGAAAGTGATAGAAATTGACCGAAAAATCATTTTAAATGATAAAAAAAAAATTGTATATGTAATGATATTTTTCTTTTTTTAATGATGGTCATTATGTTACTACTTATCGGTTTAGACAAAAGTTTGACCTTAAATAATCAATTTAATCAATTTTAATTCGTTTTTAAAACAAAAGATCTGTCGTGAGATGACGAATTTTGGGCCATCTTACTATTATCTTATAAAAGAAAAAATATACATCGATATTTGTTCTGTTGGAAGCGGTCCTAAGTTTTCAATATAGTGTTTCTAAAAAAAAATATTAGGTAACAATAATAAACTAAAGAAGTTATTAAATAGACATTTGTTTTTAGAATCTAAAAATAGGAAATTTGAAACTTAAAATTAGGCGTTTCATATTATAAATGAATTCTAAATATTAATTTACCATAGCAGAAATACCTAATTAAGTCAGAAAGTTTTGAAATAAAATAACTGATGCATTATAAAATTCATTTATTTATAAATCTACACCGAAAATTTCATTAAAATTGGAAAATTCCCTGATTTTTGATAACTTTTTTCAATCGGCGTGGGGGTAAATTTATTTTGTAAAATACAGATTTTACGCCATCTTAGACAGCATTAGTTAAGGTCATGTTTACGATAAATTTGCGCAAAATTGACTGAAAAATTATTTAAAATGTATCAAAAATAAATTACATTATTGTGATTTTTTAACAATATAACCCGATCTCAATGGGTGACCTAACGGGTCACGTCTTTTACTATATATATATATATATATATATATATATATATATATATGTTAAGAGAAAATAAATCCGACGGTATGTAATATATCAAGAAAATTGAAAAAACACAGGTTTAAATGGGTTAAGTGGTGAGTTTATTGGCCGACGCTGCAGTGTTTTGATCTATTAAATAGATCATCTTCAGGGCATAAGATAAGAAATTATATATCACAGAAAGATGAGAAAAAGTGAGTGGTAATCCTTCTTATTCAGACTGAAAACAGACTGAATAAGAAGGATTACCACTCACTTTTTCTCATCTTTCTGTGATATATAATTTCTTATCTTATGCCCTGAAGATGATCTATTTAATAGATCGAAACACTGCAGCGTCGGCCAATAAACTCACCACTTAACCCATTTATGTTTTTTCAATTTTCTTGATATATTACATATATATATATATATATATTACTATGTAATTTATATAGAGATTTTTACTATATCCTATTATATATATATATATATATATATATATATATATATATATATATATATATTAAGGTAGTGTGGAGATGGAGTCATCACCTGGTTACGGACAGTTTTTCACCTATGTGCTTTTCAAACTAAACCATGTTTTAGACTGAAGATCCCAGAGGTGAGAAACTGTCAGTAATGAGGTGTTGACTCCATATATAAACGCTCTATCAATGATATTAAACACCATCTGCTTAGAAATATAACATGCGTATTATCCACAAAAATATACTATATGTTTGTATATATTACTATATAATTGTATATATATATATATATATATATATATATATATATATGTGTGTGTGTGTGTGTGTGTGTGGATAATTCCATGTCAAATCATCTAGGCCATGTCCCCCCCCACCTCATTCAATTTTTCTGAAATTTAGGTGTGGTCTATGTAAAAGTCAGACATTTCCCAAAATTTGAGCTTCCAATTCCAAGAATTGGTGGAGTTACGTCGATTTTTAGCTCTCCAAATTTTCACTTTTTGTAATCTATTTTTGTCTGTAAAATGAGTTCTTGTGTTCCCTACTCCGAAAAATTAGTTTATAAAAGCATTTTTGCCCAAGGAATACAAAAATGCTATAAAAAAAACTCTGAAAGTTAACCAGCTATAAAGTATTAATGATTTCCGATTTGTAAAATTTTAACTGATGTAGCTTCAGTTCTGGGCAAACACCAAACTATCTTTTTGGTACAAATAATGTTCAATATATGTGAAATAATAATTGAAGAAAGATTTGTCTTAGATTCACAGCCATCAGGGTATTGATCTTGCTATGGAAAATCAGAAATGGCCATTTTTTTGGAACCCCCACAAATTTGGAGATTTTGGAACCCCCACAAATCGACATAACTCCGCTCAAATTTTGGAGAATATCCAACTTTGACATAGTCCACACCTGTACAGAATTTCAGAAAAATTGAAGGGGGTGGGTGACAATTTAACTTTTTTCTGAATGATTTTACATGGAAAATATATATGCATTGAAAAATGCATATATATATATATATATATATATATATATATATATATATATATATATATATAACCCTTATTATATATATGTATATGGGTGTGCTTAAAACTTTATAAATCATTAATACACATTATATAAATCTATATACACCAAAATTTATAAATCATATATACGCAAACAAATATATATATATATATATATATATATATATATATATATATACATATATATATGTGTGTGTGTGTGTAATTATATATATCTGTGTGTGTGTGTGTGTGTGTATGTGTATGTGTGTGTGTGTGTGCTAATAACTTTATAAATCATAAGGTTTGATATTAAAGTTTACATATTTCTCTCTATATATATGCATCTGCATATAAATTTATGTATATCTATATATAATAATAATAATAATAATAATAATAATAATAATAATATCATGCTAGGATGACTATCTCTCACCAACTGTCTCTATTGGTTATCACCCATGGGAGGTCTTCTGTGCAGAATCCAAAATCCACACAAAGCTGATTGTGTAGGTATTTGATGGACTGCGCATACTGTCCACAGGAGAACCTTTCTTATTAGTTCATTGCTGCCTATGCAGCAGTATCCAGCATGTCTTGTTCATTTTATTCAGATGGTTTATATGATAAGCGGTATATGGCCGTACAACTACTTTCTTGCAGGGTACTGTTTCCATGATTTATTTAAGAGAACACACAGCATTCTTGTGCAGCTCCCATCTAACTTTTTCTCTAGGTGTTTCATTTGGGTCAATAAACAATAAAATCCACATAAGAAAAAGTTCATATTTTCTACCTAAAATATCAAAATTATATTTAGCTCAGTCTGTTAACCAAACTTTGAAACTCTGAATCCTTATTGTTAGCACTCCCATCATTATCTTCAACATATAAATATATTATTATAAGCTTATATACATTAATTATAAACATTAGTTTTTATCATAAATTTTACTCTCATTGTTAGCCTTACTACTATTATTGGTACCTATGTCCTAATTATAATTAGAAATATAATCAATATAACTACAAAGATCATCAATAGGGCTAACACTTTTACATTAACTACCATTATCAATAGTATCATTACTAGTATTACGATTGTTACATTATTTTTATTAGTATTACTAGTATTAGTTATAGCACAATGTGCATATATATATATAGAGAGAGAAAGTGTTGTTCTGGTTCCAACGGGAAAAAATTCAATATTTTATAAAAAAAAAAAAAAAGAAGGTCCGCAAAATGGATTATTTTTTTAGAAATTTTTTTTTATTTTTATCTTACATATGTGACACGTATATCAGATCTTCTGGTATCTTCTTCAGGCTTTGGTCAATAATATGAATATATATATATATATATATATATATATATATATATATATATATATATATATATATATATGAAAAGTAAATGGAAGTGAATCCGACAGTATTAATTAAACATTTTTAGAAAAAATAAACAAATGATGTTATCTGTTTCGACCTTTTATTAAAGCGGTCTTCATCAAGAGCGAAATATTTGTGTTGGTCCCATCACAAACATTTCGCTCTTGATGAAGACCGCTTTAATAAAAGGACGAAACAGATTTCTGTCAGCGAACTATAACATCATTTGTGTGTTTTTTTCTAAAAATGTTTAATTCATATATATATATATATATATATATATATATATATATATATATATATTTATATATATATATATATATATATATATATATATATATATATATTATATATATGAGGTAAAGTAAAAGGAAAAGTGGACAAAAAATAATGACTCAAACAAGTAGAAGTAGGAGAGAAATATTTCGTTCTTCTTTATGCGAAGAACTCCATCAGTCTAACTTTATTCAAAACAAAGTATGTACATTTGTATTTATAGAAGAGAAAGTGAGTTTGTGGTGAAATTAAGGGGAAGGGAAGTAAGAGAGGATTTGGTTGAATAAAGAATAACTATCATATAAAGTGGAGGGGGAAAGTTCAAAGGATAGTAATTTGTATGGGAAGATGAGATGAGGAGGTTGCTAGGTGCTTGTTGGGAAAGGGGGTTGGTAGAGAGAAGTGGGTTATCCACACCCATCATAAAACTGACAGCC
>CM042175.1:21220004-21232846 GCA_023376005.1 Doryteuthis pealeii
TCATGCATAACAGTACTTGTACACACATACATAATGCTACTTACACATACTTAATACATCCGCATCCCCTGCATATGTACCATATATATACACACACATACATATGCATATACACATATATATGCACATATCCATATACACACACACACACACACACACACACACACACATATATATATATATATATATATATATATATATATATATATATAAATTGAGAGGGACTTAGTTTGAACAATCGTATAGGTGAGAAACTTTCAGTAACCAAGCAGCCATTGACTCCATGTCCATGCTACCTTAACTTATGAATATATATATGCATACATCTCTCTCTCTCTCTCTCTCTCTCTCTCTCTCTCTCTCTCTCTCTCTCTCTCTCTCTCTCTTCTCTCTCTCTCTCTCTGTGGTGTGTGTGTGTGTGTGTGTGTGGTATGTATGTATAAAATTGTTCATATTTCAGATAGATATTAATTATGTTGTCATTTAACTAAATCTAGCTTAGTTAAGGACTAGGTCATGGGACAATCTAGTGAGGATTGAACTCACTACCATTGGTCTTTAAGTCTAGCTCACAATCTATTACACGTGGTGTAGTTGGACATTAATACTGAATTATAATCTTCCATTTGAGAAGTTATAGACTCAAGTCCCACACGAGTATCATTAATTTGTTCACTTAATCTTTCTTTAAAACATTACAAAAAGAACTCTATCACTTCATATCTACGTGAACATTTAAAATCATTGAAGCAAATTAACTGTTGGATGACCAAGAAAGCAAAAATATCCACATTGAAATGGCATTTGGGAAAACAAGTGTACAGATATCAAATTGAATCAAGATGTCTTTGAACATTGCAAAATCCATATTGGCTTTGACCTTAATAGCCATAAAATCGTATCTGATAAGTCCCTGATGATCTGACCAGTTTGGTGATCCAGCCCCCCCCCCTCTTGTAAGCAATTGAAATTTGAGAAACAATTTATCAAAAGCATTCTGACACGATTCCCTTTCTGTTTAACTATTTTTCAAAACTGTCAAGGGAACAATCTGGTTTTTATGCTCCAGCAAATCTTTTAAGCTTTATTGTTTTGGATTTTGGTAAGCTATGACTCAAGTCAAATTTATGCTCATTCCACTGTGAGGTCTATCTAAAAAGTAATAAGACTGATTTCTTTTATTTTTCAGGTTGATAACCTTTATTGAAAATTATTTGACCTGAAACTTGTATGAAAACATTTAATTCTTGATTGACTGTTTTGTTTTATGGCATATCAACCCCTTTGGGGTGATTTAATGCCAAATACAGTTATTTTGTCTTCTGATTATCTAACGAAATTCACCTCTACCAAAGACACCGTAACACTTGTGACGATCTTAAAAGAACTAAGGTCCTCCCCTTTTGCTCCCTCGCCACTGTTCTTTTATACTCGGTCTGGCTGAGACCTCACAACTCTCATCTCGCCAGCTACGAGACTTGCCACTATAAATTGCCGCCTCAAGGACACTCACGATTTTTACCGCCACAACTAGTCGAACTCGTCACATGTTTTGTTCTTCCGCCCACACGTGCAACATGCCACCCGCTGTCTCTTCGGTCGACGGACCGTTGCTGGCTCATTACAGGTTCGTGAATTTTGCCCTTCTATCTCACGTGTAGATCACAGACGTGACAACCCGGGGCGGGTCTTTTACGCCTAGTGCTTCTTCGCGGCAGTACTTCTACCTCGTCGGATGACTCGGCTGTATCGGTGTCATCTGGTGCATCTACATCGCTGACGTTGATAAGCCTCATGCTCCGTGTAGATTCTTCGCCGTTGCTGGCTCATCACAGGTTCGTGAATTTTGCCCTTCTATCTCACTAAATTTTGATATTTGGTTTTTAACAGTACCTGCTGTGGCTTAAATGTTCACCCAAAGTTGCTTAACTTTGGTGATCTTGTGGGAACCAGTGCTTTCAACATGACTTGACTGTAAGCCATTTAGTTCTTGTTTGCCACTTAGTTATCATCATCGTCATCATCATGTCATGCTCACAGCATGGATTCTCATGACTTTCTCTGGCCATCCATTCCTATGGGTTGTGATGACCCATAGGAATGGATGGCCAGAGAAAGTTCTAACAAGTCCTCTGCATGGCATCCAGAATCTGCACAGAGCTGATTGATGTTTTTTTGCTGGTAGGCCTATGCTGGTGTGTCCCTGAGTAGGAGAACGTCACTTATGAGTTTGTTCTTGCTTCTCCAGCAGTGTCCAGCATATCTTGTTCATCTTACTTGGAGTGATAAGAGGCAAGTGGCAATACAGCTGCTTTCTTGTGGAGTGCTGCTTACTTGCAGCATTCTTATGTAGTTCCCATCGAACTTTTTCTCGAAGCATTTCCTTAAATTCCAAGTAGTGCTGCCATACAGTAGCACTGGCACTGGCAAACTCATAAGTGACTTTCTTTTGTGGACACCTACATATGGACAGCCAGTGTAGGTTGGCCAGCAAGAACCTACATCAATGCTCTCTATGCCGATTCTGTATGCTGCACGGAAGACCTGCCAAGATGAATAACTGATAGAGGTTGTTGAAGAGAATCGTGTTGTCAGTGTGACATGATGATGACTTTCTTGACCCACACTTTGTTATTGAGGTTTTAGTTAAAAAGAATATTTCACAACTTTCTTAGTCTCTTCATCAGAATCATTGTCACTGTTTCCAACCCCCCCCCACACACACACACACACAAAAAGAAAAACAGAAATAGAATTCTAACTTTATGGTTGTCAATTGGAAACAATTAAGAACAGTATTATACAACAGTATAATTTTGATTGTTTTTTCATTCGGATTGTTGTCTTCATTTTTATTGCGGTAAGTAAAATCACAATGTTTATGTGTGTGTGTGTGTGTGTGTGTGTGTGTGTGTACATTCATACATACATACACACGCTATATATATATATATATATATATATATATATATATAGGGCAGTGCTTTGTGCGTGATTCGAACCCTACCTTTCAGGCTTGCCCTGTCTATAGCTCTGCTGATGAGGCCTAATAGGCTGAAATGTACATATATATATATATATATATATATATATATATATATATATATATAGATATATAGATATATATATATATAGATAACATTATTATTATTATTATTATTATTATTATTATTATTAACCAAATGGGAAAGCATTTTTGTCTTTGTTCCTTTGGTCCTAAAGCATTGGGGAAATTGAATTTCTCTGAACTTGCAATTCATTGTTTACGCTGACGTACTTCAAGTCACAGGGACAATTGTGCAGAAATGCAATGATCCAAATAATATTAGAATGCTTCATCTCCCCCTATAAATTGTGCAAGTTAACAAAAACAAAATGACAACTGAGTAGTCTCCCTTGATGCTCAAAGCGACTATTTCCTTCCTCGATTAGATATTTTTAAAAGTGCCCTTCCCTTTCTTTGTGTTTCTTGTTTAATTTTCATTTATGTATTTTATTTGTTTTGAGATGTTAAATATCTGAAGAATTATTAGTAAAACAGAAGAATTAATCCTTTTCAAATGACCAATGTTGGACGTAAGTGTTGCAGTTCTTGGTGTAAATTTTTTGATTTTAGGTACCTCCAAAATAGGTCACAAGATCAGTTTAAACCATATTGAAGGAAGAAACGTAAATATTTTTAAAAATCTCGCAAAAAAGACATAACGAACGTAAAGAGTTTTTACAAAGAAAAACTGTTAATTCAAAGATCAAATTATCTGATTGGTGAAAAATTACTCATCATTATCGTAAAAATAAGTAAAACAGTCTGTTTATTTACAACACGGTTAGTTTCTTTATTGATATTTTTAGCAGAATTCTGTATTCATGGTTCTTTTACTAAAAAAATTTGGCATCGAGACTTATAAAAATCTTCTGATATAATTATTCTGACTATTATCTTTATAGAAAAAAGTAAAAATCTTTTTTTGCCGGTTCATTTTTTTCATATTTCATAAAATATATTTTATTTTATGAAATAAGAAAAAAATGAACTTTTTACTTTTTTTCTATAAAGATAAGAGGGGGGTAGGCCTCGTTGAACGAAATATTTCCCCTAATATTTCAGTCTTATTTTCATTAAAAGGTAAGTAATTATGGAAATTTTCGTGAAAATCGGACCATTAATTGATTTTTCATAGAATCTTTTTAAAATCCTCTTGTCGTAACTTGTTTTTGGCTACGTTAAATTTTAGTTGATTTAACGGTGCAAAAATGAAAACTTTTTTTTTCAATCATAATTTTTATTATTTTCGTCAGCTGAATTTTTTTTTTAAATCATCAATAGTTTCTTTAATATTTCTTCTTTCAAATGGACAAAAAATTCTCAAGATATTATTAACATTTATGTAAGTTTCATTGTATTAAATATAGGAGGGTAATTTCACAGGGAAAATTTAATTAAATTCACAGAACAGAAATATAAAAAATTCGCTATGATTTTGAAAAAAAAAAAATAGAAAAAAAAAAAACAAATCAACAGTTACTTCTTTTTGGTTGGTTGGTTGGTTGGTTGCCTGAATTTTATGGCATGTCAAAGATGTTTCTTTTTTATTCATTTTTGTTGGGTATTCAAATATTTTTAATAATCATTTTATTTTAAACTCATTTTTTAAATCTATTCAACCCATACAGGTATTACCACTCCAGGTCAGAGTGGACCTGAGAGTGTCGCGGAGCCAATAAAAATGTCGACCCCACAAACGTTTTTAAAAAAAATTGAAAAGCCGGGCAAAGGAGGAGAGACACTAAGTTTTAGGTATAACAAGACGACAGTTTTATTAGTGCATTAACTGAGAAAACAAAGTAGGATATAGATTCAAGTTGTTGATTTCTTTAGTGGCTAGGTTGTCAACATCACAGGCCAGGAAGATGAGGTTTGTCGGTATCGTCGGACGGGTCTTCCAGAGACTGGACCAAGCCGACATGAAGCGGCTCCAGGTCGATGGGGACGTCTCAATGGAGTAGGAAGTCTATGGAGTGAAATAAATTCGTAGTCGGTAAGAGTAGACTGTATTTATTGTTCTGAAGGCAGTTTGCTAAGGTGTTGCCGTAAACTTTGGAACTACAACTCCGTGGCAGGCCGGATCGTGGTCAGCAGATTACTAGATAAGCGGCAGGTCGGTAGAAAGGCCGGACCGAGGTCAGCAGAAACTGGATTGTGGGAAGGTCGGGTCGTAGTCGGTAGATCAGTAGAAGACTGGATTGTCGGCAGGCTGGAGCGTAGGGGCCTCCAAAACAAACGATCCGTCATCAGTTGAGACGATTCTGAAGCAACAAATCAAAGTTTAGTTCAACACCCCCCACCCAACAAAAAAAAATGAGCAACATTAAAAGTTCAAATCAAATTTTTACTGACCCAGAATTTTGAAAGAATAAGGCAAAAAAGAAAAGAAAAAGAAAATTAATTTGCATTTGTTAATTTTGTGGCGGAAAGCGCAAATTTACATATTAGCACCCGTTCACTATTATACTCACGAATCTACAGGTGACGGTAATCGACAAAACAAAATAGCTTTTTGTGCGTTATGCAATGACTGATTATTATTAAAGGTTTTTTAAAAAATGTTTTAACAGTAGTAACACTAAAACATAAAATATGCAACGTGCCTCGCATTTATTTTGTAAAAACATAAGAGACTACATACTGAGTGATCGACTTCGGCAGTAGTCTAATTAATATAGACACTACATGCTGGGTGACCGGCTCTGACAAGAGTCTAATGAATATAGACTACATGCTGGGTGACCAGCTCCGGAAGTAGTTTAATGAATGTAGAGACTACATGCTGGGTGACCGGCTCCGGAAGTAGTTTAATGAATATAGAGACTACATGCTGGGTGACCGGCTCCGGCAGTAGTTTAATGAATATACAGATTACATGCTGGGTGACCGGCTCCGGCAGTAGTTTAATGAATGTAGAAAGTACATGCTGGGTGACCAGCTCCGGCAGTAGTTTAATGAATGTAGAAAGTACATGCTGGGTGACCAGCTCCGGCAGTAGTTTAATGAATATACAGACTACATGCTGGGTGACCGGCTCCGGCAGTAGTTTAATGAATGTAGAATGTACATGCTGGGTGACCAGCTCCGGCAGTAGTTTAATGAATATACAGACTACATGCTGGGTGACCGGCTCCGGCAGTAAGTTTAATGAATGTAGAAAGTACATGCTGGGTGACCAGCTCCGGCAGTAGTTTAATGAATATAGAGACTACATGCTGGGTGACCGGCTCCGGCAGTAGTTTAATGAATGTAGAAAGTACATGCTGGGTGACCAGCTCCGGCAGTAGTTTAATGAATATACAGACTACATGCTGGTGACCAGCTCCGGCAGTAGTTTAATGAATATACAGACTACATGCTGGGTGACCGGCTCCGGCAGTAGTTTTATGAATGTAGGGGCTACATGCTGGGTTACCAGCTCCGGCACTTTTCTATTAACCGGCTCCCATGTCATGAATATAAAACTTCAAGCTGAGTGTCTTGTTATTGCAGAGTACTAGTGAAAGTAGAGCCTTGAGCTAGATGGCCTGTTCCAGCATTGCACTAGTGAAAATTGAGGCTTCATGCCTGCTGTCAATACCAGCAAGGCACTAGTGAACGTAGAGCTTTGAACCGGATGGCCTGTTCCAGCACTGCACCAGTGAACGTTGAGGCTTTATGCTTGGTGTCTAGTTCCAGCACGGCACTAGTGAAAGTACAGACTACACGCTGGGTGACTGGCTCAAGCACTAGTTTGATTTGGTTGGTTCTGTTTGACGGCATATCAACCTCAGTGGGTCATTTGGATAAAGTTTTAAAATGAAGTTCATCCTCATTTCACTAGTGCAATGCTGAACAGGCCACTAGCTCTCAAGGCTCTACTTTCACAATAGTACTCTGCAATAACAAGACACTCAGCTTGGAAGTTTTATATCATGACATGGGAGCCGGTAATAGAAAAGTGCCGGAGCTGGTAACCCAGCATGTAGCCCTACATTCATAAAACTACTGCCGGAGCCGGTCACCCAGCATGTAGTCTGTATATTCATTAAACTACTGCCGGAGCTGGTCACCCAGCATGTAGTCTGTATATTCATTAAACTACTGCCGGAGCTGGTCACCCAGCATGTACTTTCTACATTCATTAAACTACTGCCGGAGCCGGTCACCCAGCATGTAGTCTGTATATTTCATTAAACTACTGCCGGAGCTGGTCACCCGCATGTACTTTCTACATTCATTAAACTTACTGCCGGAGCCGGTCACCCAGCATGTAGTCTGTATATTCATTAAACTACTGCCGGAGCTGGTCACCCAGCATGTACATTCTACATTCATTAAACTACTGCGGAGCCGGTCACCCAGCATGTAGTCGTATATTCATTAAACTACTGCGGAGCTGGTCACCCAGCATGTACTTTCTACATTCATTAAACTACTGCCGGAGCTGGTCACCCGCATGTACTTTCTACATTCATTAAACTACTGCCGGAGCCGGTCACCCAGCATGTATCTGTATATTCATTAACTACTGCCGAGCCGGTCACCCAGCATGTAGTCTCTATATTCATTAAACTACTTCCGGAGCCGGTCACCCAGCATGTAGTCTCTACATTCATTAAACTACTTCCGGAGCTGGTCACCCAGCATGTAGTCTATATTCATTAGACTCTTGTCAGAGCCGGTCACCAGCATGTAGTGTCTATATTAATTAGACTACTGCCGAAGTCGATCACTCAGTATGTAGTCTCTTATGTTTTACAAAATAAATGCGAGGCACGTTGCATATTTTATGTTTTAGTGTTACTACTGTTAAAACATTTTTAAAAACCTTTAATAATAATCAGTCATTGCATAACGCACAAAAGCTATTTTGTTTTGTCGATTACCGTCACCTGTAGATTCGTGAGTATAATAGTGAACGGGTGCTAATATGTAAATTTGCGCTTTCCGCCACAAAATTAACAAATGCAAATTAATTTTCTTTTTCTTTTCTTTTTTGCCTTATTCTTTCAAAATTCTGGGTCAGTAAAAATTTGATTTGAACTTTTAATGTTGCTCATTTTTTTTTGTTGGGTGGGGGGTGTTGAACTAAACTTTGATTTGTTGCTTCAGAATCGTCTAAACTGATGACGGATCGTTTGTTTTGGAGGCCCCTACGCTCCAGCCTGCCGACAATCCAGTCTTCTACTGATCTACCGACTACGACCCGACCTTCCCACAATCCAGTTTCTGCTGACCTCGGTCCGGCCTTTCTACCGACCTGCCGCTTATCTAGTAATCTGCTGACCACGATCCGGCCTGCCACGAAGTTGTAGTTCCAAAGTTTACGGCAACACCTTAGCAAACTGCCTTCAGAACAATAAATACAGTCTACTCTTACCGACTACGAATTTATTTCACTCCAGAGACTTCCTACTCCGTCGAGACGTCCCCATCGACCTGGAGCCGCTTCATGTCGGCTTGGTCCAGTCTCTGGAAGACCCGTCCGACGATACCGACAAACCTCATCTTCCTGGCCTGTGATGTTGACAACCTAGCCACTAAAGAAATCAACAACTTGAATCTATATCCTACTTTGTTTTCTCAGTTAATGCACTAATAAAACTGTCGTCTTGTTATACCTAAAACTTAGTGTCGCTCCTCCTTTGCCCGGCTTTTCAATTTTTTTTAAAAACGTTTGTGGGATCGACATTTTTATTGGCTCCGCGAAACTCTCAGGTCCACTCTGACCTGGAGTGGTAATACCTGTATGGGTTGAATAGATTTAAAAAATGAGTTTAAAATAAAATGATTATTAAAAAATATTTGAATACCCAACAAAAATGAATAAAAAAGAAACATCTTTGACATGCCGTAAAATTCAGGCAACCAACCAACCAACCAACCAAAAGAGTAACTGTTGATTTGTTTTTTTTTTTTATTTTTTTTTTTTTTCAAAATCATAGCGAATTTTTTATATTTCTGTTCTGTGAATTTAATTAAATTTCCCTGTGAAAATTACCCTCCTATATTTAATACAATGAAACTTACATAAATGTTAATAATATCTTGAGAATTTTTTTCCATTTGAAAGAAGAAATATTAAAGAAACTATTGATGATTTTAAAAAAAATTCAGCTGACGAAAATAATAAAAATTATGATTGAAAAAAATGTTTTCATTTTTGCACCGTTAAATCAACTAAAATTTAACGTAGCCAAAAACAAGTTACGACAAGAGGATTTTAAAAAGATTCTATGAAAAATCAATTAATGGTCCGATTTTCACGAAAATTTCTATAATTACTTACCTTTTAATGAAAATAAGACTGAAATATTAGGGGAAATATTTTTTTCAACGAGGTCTACCCCCCTCTTATCTTTATAGAAAAAAAAGTAAAAATCGTTTTTGCCGGTTCATTTTTTTCTTATTTCATAAAATAAAATATATTTTATGAAATATGAAAAAAATGAACCGGCAAAAAAAGATTTTTACTTTTTTCTATAAAGATAATAGTCAGAATAATTATATCAGAAGATTTTTATAAGTCTCGATGCCAAATTTTTTTAGTAAAGAACCATGAATACAGAATTCTGCTAAAAAATATCAATAAAGAAACTAACCGTGTTGTAAATAAACAGACTGTTTTACTTATTTTTACGATAATGATGAGTAATTTTTCACCAATCAGATAATTTGATCTTTGAATTAACAGTTTTTTCTTTGTAAAACTCTTTACGTTCGTTATGTCTTTTTTGCGAGATTTTTTAAAAAATATTTACGTTTCTTCCTTCAATATGGTTTAAACTGATCTTGTGACCTATTTTGGAGGTACCTAAAATCAAAAAATCTACACCAAGAACTGCAACACTTACGTCCAACATTGGTCATTTGAAAAGGATTAATTCTTCTGTTTTACTAATAATTCTTCAGATATTTAACATCTCAAAACAAATAAGATACATAAATGAAAATTAAACAAGAAACACAAAGAAAGGGAAGGGCACTTTTAAAAAATATCTAATCGATGAAGGAAATAGTCGCTTTGAGCATCAAGGGAGACTACTCAGTTGTCATTTTGTTTTTGTTAACTTGCACAATTTATAGGGGGAGATGAAGCATTCTAATATTATTTGGATCATTGCATTTCTGCACAATTGTCCCTGTGACTTGAAGTACATCAGCGTAAACAATGAATTGCAAGTTCAGAGAAATTCAATTTCCCCAATGCTTTAGGACCAAAGGAACAAAGACAAAAATGCTTTCCCGTTTGGTTAATAATAATAATAATAATAATAATAATAATAATAATAATAATAATAATAATGTTATATCTATATCTATATATCTATATATATATATATATAATATATATATATATATATATATATATATGTACATTTCAGCCTATTAGGCCTCATCAGCAGAGCTATAGACAGGGCAAGCCTGACAGGTAGGGTTCGAATCACGCACAAAGCACTGCCCTATATATATATATATATATATATATATATATATATATAGCGTGTGTATGTATGTATGAATGTACACACACACACACACACACACACACACACACACAACATTGTGATTTTACTTACCGCAATAAAATGAAGACAACAATCCGAATGAAAAAACAATCAAAATTATACTGTTGTATAATACTGTTCTTAATTGTTTCCAATTGACAACCATAAAGTTAGAATTCTATTTCTGTTTTTTTTTGTGTGTGTGTGTGTGGGGGGGGGTTGGAAACAGTGACAATGATTCTGATCAAGAGACTAAGAAAGTTGTGAAATATTCTTTTTAACTAAAACCTCAATAACAAAGTGTGGGTCAAGAAAGTCATCATCATGTCACACTGACAACACGATTCTCTTCAACAACCTCTATCAGTCATTCATCTTGGCAGGTCTTCCGTGCAGCATACAGAATCGGCATAGAGAGGATTAATGTAGGTTCTTGCTGGCCAACCTACACTGGCTGTCCATATGTAGGTGTCCACAAAAGAAAGTCACTTATGAGTTTGCCAGTGCCAGTGCTACTGTATGGCAGCACTACTTGGAATTTAAGGAAATGCTTTGAGAAAAAGTTAGATGGGAACTACACAAGAATGCTGCAAGTAAGCAAGCACTCCAGAAGAAAGCAGCTGTATTGCCACTTGCCTCTTATCACTCCAAGTAAGATGAACAAGATATGCTGGACACTGCTGGAGAAGCAAGAACAAACTCATAAGTGACGTTCTCCTACACAGGGACACACCAGCATAGGCCTACCAGCAAAAAAACATCAATCAGCTCTGTGCAGATTCTGGATGCCATGCAGAGGACTTGTCAGAACTTTCTCTGGCCATCCATTCCTATGCGTCATCACAACCCATAGAAATGGATGGCCTGAGAAAGTTCTGACAAGTCCTTGCTGTGAGCATGACCTGATGATGATGATGATGATGATGATGATGATGATGATGATGATGATAACTAAGTGGCAAACAAGAACTAAATGGCTTACAGTCAAGTCATGTTGAAAGCACTGGTTCCCACAAGATCACCAAAGTTAAGCAACTTTGGGTGAGCATTTAAGCCACAACAGGTACTGTTAAAAACCAAATATCAAAATGTAGTGAGATAGAAGGGCAAAATTCACGAACCTGTGATGAGCCAGCAACGGTCCGTCGACAGAAGAGGCAGCGGGTGGCATGTTGCACGTGTGGGCGGAAGAACAAAACATGTGACGAGTTCGACTAGTTGTGGCGGTAAAAATCGTGAGTGTCCTTGAGGCGGCAATTTATAGTGGCAAGTCTCGTAGCTGGCGAGATGACAGTTGTGAGGTCAGCCAGACCGAGTATAAAAGAACAGTGGCGAGGGAGCAAAGGGGGGGACCTTAGTTCTTTAAGATCGTCACAAGTGTTACGGTGTCTTTGGTAGAGGTGAATTTCGTTAGATAATCAGAAGAAAAATAACTGTATTTGGCATTAAATGACTGAAAGGGGTTAATATGCCATAAAACAAAACAGTCAATCAGAATTAAATGTTTTCATACAAGTTTCAGGTCAAATAATTTTCAATAAAGGTTATCAACCTGAAAATAAAAGAAATCAGTCTTATTACTTTTTAGATAGACTCACAGTGGAATGAGCATAAATTTGACTTGAGTCATAGCTTACCAAAATCCAAAACAATAAGCTTAAAAGATTTGCTGGAGCATAAAAACCAGATTGTTCCCTTGACAGTTTTGAAAAATAGTTAAAGAAAGGGAATCGTGTCAGAATGCTTTTGATAAATTGTTTCTCAAATTTCAATTGCTTACAAGAGGGGGGGGGGCTGGATCACCAAACTGGTCAGATCATCAGGGACTTATCAGATACGATTTTATGGCTATTAAGGTCAAAGCCAATATGGATTTTGCAATGTTCAAAGACATCTTGATTCAATTTGATATCTGAACACTTGTTTTCCCAAATGCCATTTCAATGTGGATATTTTTGCTTTCTTGGTCATCCAACAGTTAATTTGCTTCAATGATTTTAAATGTTCACGTAGATATGAAGTGATAGAGTTCTTTTGTAATGTTTTAAAGAAAGATTAAGTGAACAAATTAATGATACTCGTGTGGGACTTGAGTCTATAACTTCTCAAATGGAAGATTATAATTCAGTATTAATGTCCAACTACACCACGTGTAATAGATTGTGAGCTAGACTTAAAGACCAATGGTAGTGAGTTCAATCCTCACTAGATTGTCCATGACTAGTCTTAACTAAGCTAGATTTAGTTAAATGACAACATAATTAATATCTATCTGAAATATGAACAATTTTATACATACATCACAC
>CM042175.1:21232946-21266347 GCA_023376005.1 Doryteuthis pealeii
CTGATGACACGTCACGACGTAACAGATTTATTGGATTTAAGGACTAATTCATTATACATCATATTAATCAATCATTATGTAATGTCATTCTTATTGTGAATTTCCAGTCTAGCGGTATTGTCTTGAACATTCGTTAAAACTTTTCAATTGTTTTCTCTAATGTATTATCTCACTAGAAGAAATTTTTATCATTCATTCTACATTCACCCATTTATGAAACCATAAAGTGTCCAGGTTGAATCTAAACGGTTATCATATTTATAGAATTTATATTAAAATCAGGGTGGTGGGGAAATGAGTGGGGGTCTATGAAGGGTTTATCATATATCTCTTTATTTTTTGTTTTATAACTTTTTCGGATGTTCAATATGGATATAATTGAAATATTTATTATGAGTTTTACCTTTTTCTTTGTCAATGTTTTCTATCATAAAAATATTTTTTATTTATATAAATCATTCATCATATTTTTTATTCAGTTTCTCAAAAATAAAAATGGACACGTGCAATGATGATTTACATAAAGAATAGAAATTGTAGTGTTAATAATATATGTACAGAATGGGTTGTTTGAATAATAAACAACATATTTATACATTATTGTTGTTAGAATTTTTGAGATGAGACTTGAAATTTTTGTAATTTATATATTAATACCCTTTTTTTCTAAATTTTTCTGGCAACGCCTCTGAATTGAGAATGAGACAGTCCAAAATTGCCCAAGATGAAATGCAAAAAATGTAACACCAGATTTATCTGGTGTTGCTTAATCGCTCAGATTTCTTATTTGTACCATTTTATTTCAACCGCAATTTAACAAAAGATTGACACTTTCTAACATGGTCTTAAGACGTCGCTTAATGCCCAACGTAAAATTTAAAATGATTTTGAACACAAAAGAAGTTTACGTGATTTATTTTAATATTAGAATTGTGAATTAAGGAAGCATATATTTTGGTAATTTTGATCAGTCCAGGCATTCCATATGTTTAACAATAAAGTGAGAAAAACAGTTTGAAAAATCTAAATAATGTATAATTTAAACATATAACAACCTTAAAAAAAGAAAGTTTTATATGTAACCCATTAATCTCTTACACACACTGACTACAACAATCATCCATACAACAAGATGAGTAAAACATTAAGAATGTCTTTGTAAAATGTTTTTGTTTTTTCTAATTTCACACAAACATAAAGACAATGCATTAAAAGTTCTTGAGAAAATTAGCATCAATCATTCTGTTACATAATTATTAAGATTCCTAATACTTATGTACAGTAGTGTAGAAACCAAAATGGTTGTTATAAGTTCAGCCGGCGGCCTTGAAGGATTGAATGACAAGGCTTGACCTCAGTCCTGAGTCCTCCATCCGGTGGATACCGTGGAGAATCGGTGGAGAAAACCCTCTTCCGGTTTAGATTAGAAAAGAGATTTTAGTTAGATCGGCCAAACCACGATGGTGGTCAGTCGTGTTATGCACACTGCCAACTCAATCTGCACAGGTAGTCTGGTGGGGATTTCAAATAAAATATGATCTAATTAAATCAAAGTCTTGTGTTATTATCTAAAAACTACCTAATGACACAGGGCTTCTGATAAAGAAAATCTCCCAATAGAAGGCCAGACACGAAGTCCCCAAGATGAAGTCCAGACGCTAGAAGAAGAACGTAAGATAGAAAAGATGAACAGAAGAAAAATCGAAGTAGAAAATAAAAAGAAGAGTATACAACAATTCAACATGCAACATTCCCCTTTTAGGCTAGACGGGCCCAGTCAGAGATTCCCCTTCTGTTTCAATTGGCTGGTCACGTCAAGCCTAGCAACAATATGATTGTCCCAACACTATTGGCCTTATGGCAACTCCCCAACCCTTTTAATGGTGCTTAGAAGGCAGTGACTGAGGGTCTTAGTGCCCTGGGTATAATGTTAATCTGCATCTTGTGGTGAAGTTCCAATTCTGGAAATTGTGGGGAATGTGAAGAACCTCTTTATCCCATTAGTCGCCAGGTTCCAATCTGACCCAGAGTGGTAGCACCTGCTAGGGTGTCATCTATGGGTTAAATAGATAAAAAAAATGAGTATTAGATAAATGTGTTTTAAAAAATATTGAGTTTTAAAAAATTAATTTGATTACCCCACCCCAGAATGAATGAAACAAAGATATCTTCGGTATAAAATAAACCCAACAAAGGGTTGATATGCCTGTAAACTACAATCAACCAACCAACCAACCAGACATTCATACAATTTATGCAATTTACACACTGGATGTCGAGTTCATATACCCTATACTTATGCAGATGTATTTTGTGAGAAGCACTAGATCATTTGCATTGTCTGCATTTGTAATAGTTTCTGCATGATATTACCAGCTTTTTTGGGCTTTTTTAACAGAAGCCTTTTTTAGACTTCACAATGTTCATAACACATCATCACTAGGCATATTATAGATAAGAATGGTGCTAATTTAGGACTCCAAATGACAATGTCATAGAAATCTGTCATAGAACCATTCCTAAAAAATTATTATATAACTTATTATTATTTGAAATATATTATCTTCTTAACTTGTAAACAACATTAACAATGCAATTTTAATGGATTTATTTTTACTTACGATTTTATATTTAATTTTCAATATTATTTAACTAAAACTTATTTATATCTAATGTAATTCAAAAAAAAAAAAATGAATAAACTAATATTATTTCCTTGTAGATGTATCTCGTTACAACACAAATATTAGACTGCATAAAAAGTATTACTGTTTTTCTTTTTTACAGAGTGTTACTCCAAAGTCGTATTTCCTATTCACATCTTTATACTATTTAATGACTACTTTATATCATTTATATATTATATATATATATATATATATATACTATATATATTGGTTTAGGAGTTGATTTAGAAGGCCATCACAATGCAGTTTGGAATAAATAAAAAATATAATAACGGTAAACAATGTTGGTGTGTGTTGACCTGTTTTTTTTATTATTTAAATAATAAAAAAAAATACAGGTCAACACACACCACCATTGTTACCGTATTATTATTTTTTATTTATTCCAAACTGCATTGTGATGGCCTTCTAAATCAACTCCTAAACCAATACATACACAATGCTTCAAGCAAATTATGAACTCTCTTAATATCTATAATATATATATATTAGATATATATAATTCTGTAGCTGGGTTACCAAGTCAGTTGGTATTAGGATGATTCTAAGCTGGATTTTTTCTTCCAACGGCAGAATGTTAGAGTTGCTCAGGTCCTCATATTCTATCACACATTTTTTAAAGCTTGATATGTAAGGTTTTTCATATGTTCTTAAAACAAAAGCAGAAAATGGCAAATAAAATGAAATATTATTTAAAAATGAAACATCAATTAAAATGCATAAAATAAAATGTGTAAGGGTAATGGGTATTAATTTTTGAATGAGGTGTCACCCAGAGTGTAGTGGTGAATATGCAGGACTGCAGCATCATAGTAAGTGAGTTTGTACTCCAGTCTTGCTATTATGTTTAACTTTCAGAAAAGTAAATGGGAAAAGTATTAATCCTTTCAGCCACAATGATGGGTTGAATAGTACCACTACTGTTTCTTCTACAAGGATGGTCTTGGCATCAGATAACCATGAAGGTTGATATACCATTAAACAAAGAAATCAAGAAACCAACCAAGATAAATTTTGACTTTTTAATTTCTTTATTCTTACTTAAAGAAAAATATGTAACTGGTCTCACATCCTAAAAATACTTTTGTTTTAAGATTACATTTTTTATCATTCACAAAATAAAGAATAATACTTAAAATATGAAAAAATCATAAGATGAACACAAACACAATAAAATATGAACAATATAAGTAAAAGTTGTCTTTAAATTTTGTTTAATAATAAAAGGGTAAATGGAAAAAAATGAAAGAAAGAAAGAAAAAAAGTGTGAGGGTCTATCTAAAAATGAAGAAACAAAGAAAGAAAGAAAGAAAGAAAAAGAAAAAGCAAAGAACTAACAAAAAAAGAAAAAAGAAAAAAAGAAGCTGTGAGAAACTATTGAGAAAGAAAGACCGGGAAAATATTTTTAAAGAAATGAAAAAATAAAAGAAAGAAAGAATGAGGAATTATCTAAAAAAAAAAGTAGAAAGAAAAACAAACAAACAGTGAGAAACTATTAAGAAAGAAAGAAAAGCTAGTAATTTTTTTAAAGAAAAGAAAAAAGAAAGAAAGAAAGAAAGAAGGAAAAAGAAAGAAAGAATGAGGAATTATTTAAAAAGAAGAAAGAAAGAAGAAAAGAAAGTGCAGACTTATAGAAAGACATACCGGGAAATTATTTTTTATGAAAGAATGAGAGAGAGAAAGAAAGAAAGAAAGAAAGAAAGAAAGAAAGAAAAAGGAAATATATGAAAAAAAGAAATGTAACAAATAGTGTTTTCCCTCGAGGCAGAAAAGAAATGTTATAAAAAGAAATGAACTAAAAGAAATACAAGTTAATGATGTTTAGCTTCATTTCATAAAATGCGCATTTAAAATATGGACGTAAGCTATCAGAAATGAATGCGCAAATTATTCTGGCAAAGAAATGGAGAATTAGAAATATCCAAATATGGTGTGTCCAAAAAGAGACTGAATATTCAAAAAAGTTCTCCAATAAGACTTTTAGTGTGCTTGCATCTTAAACGTTGCAAAAAGTTACCATAATATTTTGGATAGAAAGTTCACTAATACCCTTGCAAAGGGTATGAACCCTATCATCCCCCAGCTATTGGCTAAATAGTACCACTGTAACATAATAGAATGGAAAAAGCCAGCAATATGGAAAGTTTTTTTTGGATGAGTCAGCACAACAACAAATGTCAATTTCTTACTGGTCAAGAAACGTCACATGGCAAAGTGTGGAAGAGTGGTAGTGAGAGAAGAGAATGTAAGGTCAGTTTGGAACAAGGCAGTGCTGGGTTATATGTAAGTCTGTCACCCAAGGCTTTTGACTTGGGGGAAAATAAAAATAACTTATGAGAAAAAAATAAGAACGCCTTGTGTTATTATTAAAAACTATAAATTCACAAGGCAATATATCCTCTAGCAAACCCAAGTTGTTTCCAGACTCAAAACAGCAAAGAATGCCAGCCAACTCAACATCAGATCCAACAACCGGATACCAGCCTCTTGAAGTAAAATAGAACTAGAAATAAGTAGCAAACCATTATTATTATTGATATGTCATCACTCCCTTGCAAAATGATAGCTACTATGCTACACCACTACTATTCTTCTATAAGTATGTCTTTGACATTAAATAACCCCCAAAGGTTAATATGCCATTAAACAAAGAAACCAAAGAATTAAAATGCATTCGGTGGTAAGACTTCAGTTTTAGAGCTCTGATAAGTGTAGAGTCAGTAATTTCTTGCTATTACACCCATGTCCTCTCTGAATTGGAGAGGTAGTTCCTCTCATAGTCTCATTTATAAGTTAAATAGATCTGTTTAAAAATTATTCATATTTGAAAGGATAAATCTTCATTTATAATGGTCACTGCTGATTGATTTATAGACATGCTACATGTCTTAGATAGGAATATCCCATCCCTCCTTTGGTCCTTCATAGCATTGTATCATAAATTGCCTATCAAATATACACATATTGTCTGATTAACAAGCAGTATGTTGAAACAGTACAAAAATGGAAAAAAGTTTACTTGATGAAAGAAAGTAAAGTAACCATGTGGCTTTATCATTCCTTGGTAGGGTCAGAGACTGATCTCTCCTGTTTAAAGAACAGAGGCAAAAGAGGTTTCTGGGACTGTCATGTGACAATCTACCAAACATCCAATGGACGACATCCTTTCTCTGAGGAAGATAATTATTTATTGTCTTTCTACACTGTTATGATACTTTTTATTGGATTTTCAGAATATGAGGTCCTTCTTCAGCTAAGGAATATCACATGGCAATAAAAAAAATGATGTCTCCAGAATTTTGAGAGAAATGTCTGTTAAAAGAAACCATCTCTTATTGCATAAGTATTAAAATTTTTATTAAAACTGATAACAAGTTGATTTTTTCAGTAATTTAAAAAAAGAATTGTTGCCAAATTTCAAAGTACCTTGAAAATGAGCATTCAAAATCTTGAACGCTCATCGGAACAGAAACACCTTTTTCAGATGCACCTCAGAAATCATGAACCACTGCTTTAACTACTAAGCTGTAATCTCTCAGAATAGCTCATAAAAATAAAACCAATAAACATATATATATATCAATAATCTTTATGGATATGACCACAAAATATTGCAACTCAGGAACACGTACGAAATCAGGTTTCTTAATTATGCATCATACACATGCACATTTACGATCTGAGAACTTTCACCTGTGAAAATCCTGCCAATCCACGACTAATGCTCAGATCCATAAAAGCCATATCCATTTACAGATTTGCATGGGGAACGGATTCACCTTTGACTTTCTCTGGTTTCTAGAATGTTTGGTAGCATGCTGTGCTCTCTCTCTCCTCTCTCTCTCTCTCTCTCTCTGTGTGTGTACGATGGGTAGCAAAAGCAAATATTTTATGAAGGGTCTTCATTGCCTCAGTGTGTATAGATCTATAAACTGAATAAGGTTATCAAAGGTTGGCTAAAAAATATAAACAAGTATATATATATATATATATATATATATATATATATATATATAAATATAATGCATATATAAGTATTTACATGCATAAATATATATATGTGTGGGGGGGGGTATTATGAGCTTCAGTAAATTGCTTCTGTTAAACATGGTTATGTTTAAAACTACATCTTATTGGATATATATATATATATATATATATAATATATATATATTATATATATATCCTCTTATTGGGTGTATATATATATATATATATATATATATAAATAGTGTGTGCACATATATGTGTATGTATATATGTGGTGTTGTGTGTGTGTGTATTTATGAGCTTCAGTGAATTAATTCTGTCTACATAGTTATGTGTGTATGTGTGCGTGTGTATACATATATATGTATGTGTCTGTGTGTATTTTTAAGCTTCAGTGAATTAATTCTATCTGTACATGATAATGTTTAAATATTTTCCCTCTCTCTTTGGATATATATATATATATATATATATATATATATATATATATATATATATACACACTTATGCAAGCACTGAGCAAAATGTAAATTTCAATGGGTATGTATTCCCATGAATTTTCATGAATTGCATCTTGAGAAGCTTTTCTAAATGCACAAAAGAAAGAAAGAGAGAAAGAAATAAAGAAAGAAAGAAAGAAAGAAAGAGAGAAATAAATTTCTAATAAAGAAGGAGGCAATTCACAAATAATGGAAGAAAGGAAGAAAAGAAAACTGTAAAGGAAAAAAGAACATTCTAAGAAAAGAAAAAAGAAAATTACAAAGAAAGAAATATGTGAGAGATAGAAAGAAATAGAAAGAAAGTTGTAATAGAAAAATTAAAAACTAGGAATAAGATGGATTAAAATTACAAAGAAAAAATATATGAAGGAATGAGAATAACACAAAAAGAAAAAGAAAAGAAAGAAATATGTGAGAGATAGAAAGAAATAGAAAGAAAGTTGTAATAGAAAAATTAAAAACTAGGAATAAGATGGATTAAAATTACAAAGAAAAAATATATGAAGGAATGAGAATAACACAAAAAGAAAAAGAAAAAGAAAGAAATATGTGAGAGATAGAAAGAAATAGAAAGAAAGTTGTAATAGAAAAATTAAAAACTAGGAATAAGATGGATTAAAATTACAAAGAAAAAATATATGAAGGAATGAGAATAACACAAAAAGAAAAAGAAAAAGAAAGAAATATGTGAGAGATAGAAAGAAATAGAAAGAAAGTTGTAATAGAAAAATTAAAAACTAGGAATAAGATGGATTAAAATTACAAAGAAAAAATATATGAAGGAATGAGAATAACACAAAAAGAAAAAGAAAAAGAAAGAAATATGTGAGAGATAGAAAGAAATAGAAAGAAAGTTGTAATAGAAAAATTAAAAACTAGGAATAAGATGGATTAAAATTACAAAGAAAAAATATATGAAGGAATGAGAATAACACAAAAAGAAAAGAAAAAGAAAGAAATACATAGACACAAGAAAGAAGGAAATTTCTAAATAAAAATGAAAAATTTAAGAAAAAGAAAGAAAGTGACAAAGAAAACTAATGAAAAAATACAATTCTAATAAAAGAAAAAAGAAAATTAAAAAGGTGGAAATATTTGAGATAAATAGAAAGTAAGAAAGAAAGATATAATGAATGAAAAAACATAAATAAAGGAGGTAAAAAGGAAGAAGGAAGGGAAGAAAGAAAGTTATGATAAAAAAAAGTCAGAAATAAAATCAATTAAAACTGCAAAGAAAAAATATTTGAAGAAATGAAAGACAAATAAAAAAGAAAGAAAGAAAGAAAGAAAGACATTTCTAAATAAAATAGAAAATTACAAGGAAAGAAAAAATGAAAGAAAGGCCATTTACAGAAAAAAATGAAATACAAAGAATGGAATATATGGGAGAAAGAAAGAAGAAAGAAATATATAGAAATCTAATGAAAAAAAAAAAATTTTAATGAAAAAAAAAATACAAAGAAAGAAATATACATGAGAAAAAAGTATTACTGCTATTTGAAAAGCAAATAGTCTCATCTTGTCTAGGCTATATATATATATATATATATATATATATATATATATATATAGGGTCATCCACAGACACGTGTTTCGACTTATCAAGTCTCCTCAGTGTGGCTAGACATTTTGTAAGCTACCTACAGCCGGAATTGAAATTCGATCGGTTAGGTGTCAGTCCGGCACCGTAACCATTAGGCTGTCTTCACTTACAGAATGGGAAGGGGATTTTAACTGTTTTAATACACACATCGCTTTGCGTGTAAAGGCCGTCACAAAGTGCTCCATTCCTTAGAAGAGCGTTGCGTTTACGCTTGAGTTGGCGGCCGTCAGCAAGATCCCCTCCAGAGTGCTCAACCCTAGGGGATGGGGAGCATATATAGGGTCATCCACAGACACGTGTTTCGACTTATCAAGTCTCCTCAGTGTGGCTATTAGGCTATTAGGCTGTCTTCACTTACAGAATGGGAAGGGGATTTTAACTGTTTTAATACACACATCGCTTTGTGTGTAAAGGCCGTCACAAAGTGCTCCATTCCTTATATATATATATATATTGCTATATTTATAAATAAATAGTGCTCAATCTCATTGATAGAGCACATATATCTATAAGTTAAGGTACCAAAAACATGAAGTCAAAAGGGCTTGGTAACTGTCAGTTTCTTGCCTATGTGATTTTCCAACAAGGTGTTGTGCAAATGCATATATATATATGTGTGTGTGTGTGTGTGTGTGTGTGTGTTGAAAGAATGAATAAAGGAAAGAAAGTACAGAATGGATAATAATGGATAATTTTAATCAATATCACTTACATGTGTTTCGGTCAGGAGTTTATCTATGTGTACATTATTCAAACTATTATTATTATTAAATAAACAAATGAAATGAAATTTTAATTTAATAATATTTAATAATAATAATAGTTTGAATAATGTACACATAGATAAACTCCTGACCGAAACACGTGTAAGTGATATTGATTAAAATTATCCTTTATTATCCATTCTATACTTTCTTTCCTTTATTCATTCTTTCAACATACCATCGGATTCAATTCCAGTTTCATTTTTACATATATATATATATATATATATATATATATATATATTATATATATACTAACCCCTCCATATGAGCAGGATGTGGCACAAGGTAAATTTCTTAAGTGTAGTTTAACAGTTTAAATTTAGTTTAAATTCAGAATTATTATTCTCCTAGATGGGTTGTTGTTGAAGAGCCCAGTCAACCCTACTATTTACCCATATCCAGAGAGGATATAGTTGGATTCATACCTTTCCCAAGGGTATTAGCAATATATGAAATGTAAACAGCCTCATGCAAGATTTGAAGTCGTCTACATTGTGTCCATTTCCTACAACAGTAACCATTACATTCTGCACCTACATATATATATATATATATATATATGCATATATATATATGTGTGTCTATATATATATTTATGTATATATGTATGATGTTGTTAGGAAGTCCACATATGCTTTTTTATAGATATATGTGATGGATGCTGGGAAAATTTGGGGATGGGGGTTGTATTGGAAGCATGGAAAAATATAAGATAAGGAATAATAACCAAAATTCAAAGTGATGAACATTGTGCTGTTTTTAATCTTATTTATAAATTTATTTATTTAATTCTACAAAACTCTTTGATAAAAGACAGAGGTCTACCTGAAATATTAGGTTTAATAAATAAGATTAAACATAACATAATATTCCTCATTTTGAATTTTGATTTTTGATCCTTTTCTACGCTTTCGAGATAACCTCAAAATTTTCCCAACATCCATCATATACATTCACATATATATATATATATGTATGTATTGTATAAATACGGTTGTCAGAGTGCAGATAATTTTTGAATTTACCTTATATACCTATGAATATTCATCAGTTAGAATTCTGCTTCTTGCTTGTAGGTGATGATAGCCAAGATATTAAGAACTCTGACTGATGAAAAAGTGGTCGGGCTTAGATCCTGGCTGGAGGTAATCTTCTAAGTCTAGCCACACTGAGGAGACATGATATGTTGAAACATGGTGTCTCTGGATGACTGAAATATATGCTCCCAAACCTGGTAGAACCCTTTGGAAGGGAATTTAGCTGACGTTCACTATATACGCTTAAGCAAGGCTCTCCTATTGACAGATATGAACTCTCTGGTGACCTTGATATATATACCTATGTATGTATTTTCCACTTCTTGCTTGTAAGTGTTGATAGCCGAGGGCTTAAGAACTCTAATTGATGAAAAATCGGTCAGGTTTCGATCCCAGCTGGAGGTAATCTGCTAAGTAGTCACATTGAAAAGATGTGATATGTTGAAACATGGTGTCTGTGGATGACTATAATATATATTATTAATATTGATGATATACCTTGCTATATTTATAAGTTAAGACTGCGTAATCTTATTGATAGAGCACATATATCTCTAAGTTAGGGTAGCAAAGACATGAAATCAGCTTGGTAACTGCCTATGTGATTTTCCAACCAGAGGTTGTGTAAATACATATATATATATATATATATATATATATATACACACAAACACATATATATACATATATAAAAAAGAGTTTGGAAAAAAAAGGAAGTGTGTGTGTGTGTGTGTGTGTGTGTGTGATTATATATATGTATATATATATATGTGTGTGTGTGTGTGTGTGTGTCTGTGTGTGTGTGTATAATACACACTATATATATATATATACATATATAAAAAAGAGTTTGGAAAGACAGAAAGAAAGAAAAGAAAGGATACATATGTGTGTGTGTGTGTGGTGTATTTATATATATGTATATATATATATGTGTGTGTGTGTGTGTGTATAATACACACACTTATATATATATACATATATAAAAAAGAGTTTGGAAAGACAGAAAGAAAGTAAAAGAAAGGATACATATATGTGTGTGTGTGTGTGTGTATTATATATATGTATATATGTGTGTGTGTGTGTGTGTGTGTGTGTGTAGTACACACACTTATATATATATACATATATAAAAAAGAGTTTGGAAAGACAGAAAGAAAGTAAAAGAAAGGATACATATGTATGTGTGTGTGTGTGTGTATTATATATATGTATATATGTGTGTGCGTGTGTGTGTGTGTGTATAATACACACACTTATATATGTGTTTTATATATATATATATATATATATATATATATATAAGATTCATTTAGTGACATAGAATTCTGTATATTATAGTTGTAATTTTCTAATAGAACCATTAGTAAGCTTAGTATGCTGTGTGGTGTAGCCATTAAAACCTATTGAAATCATCAAGCATATCATTTACATCTAATTTCAATGTTGGTTATTGCTGTGCAAGGAAAGAGTCATTGGTAATTACTTGTAGTGATGTGACTGGTTGAAGCCAAACTGAAAGTTTTATGGCAAAGTACCGAGATGATAAATGATTCTCAGAGTGTAGAGTCATGTTTATGGTATCTTCTTTGGGTAAAGAAGAATTCTGAGAGGAATGGCCAGGGGGTGCAGGGGGGGGGGGGTAAGAAATTGATTGGTAAATGAGAAAATGTGGAGAGAGAAAGAAAGAATGAGAAAAAAGGGATGAAAGTAAAGGAAAAAAAAGAAGGACATGGCCAAGGGGGGAGAAACTGATTTGTAATTTAGAAAATGAGAAAAGGTAGGTAAGAAAGAAACAAATGATCAGAGAACTAGGTAAAATCTCAGTAAAGAAAGAAAGAAAGAAAGAAAGAAAGAAAAGAGATAAAAAGGTAATAAAGAAAGAAAGAAAGAAAGAAAAAAGAAAAAGGAAAGAAAAGGGAATGGGAGAAAAAAGAAGTGGGAGGAGAGAAAGAATGAAAGCAAAGAAAGAATAAGAAAAGGGAGGAGAGAAAGAAAGAAAAGCGAAAAGAAAGAAAGAAAGATAAAAAGAAAGAGAGAAAAAAGAAGTTGGAAAGAGAGAAAGAAATAACGAAATGGAAGAAAGAAAGAATGAAAAAAAAGAGGAAGCAAAGTAAGAAAAAGAGAAAAAGGAAATAAAGAAAGAAAGGGGGAAAAAAGAGAAGAAAAGAAAATGATGTAAAAGAAACAAAAAAGGAAGAAAGGAAAGAAAGAAAAAGGAAGGAAAAAATGAAAAGGGAAAAATGAAAGAAAGAAGAAAAAACAAAGAAAAGTGTTAGTGGAAGTTAACAGGAAAAAAGCAAAAAAGAGAAGAAAGAAAGAAAGAAAGAGAAAAGAAAGAAAGAAGCAAGCAAACAAATAAACAAACAAAAGGGAAAGAAAGAAAAAAGAAACAAACAAACAAAAAAAAAAGAAACAAAAGAAACAAAAAACATAAATGATTTATATATATATTAAAAGTAAGGTTTTCTGGGTGGCCTAAAGTCGGTATCAGCCAAACAGCAAGTGAGTCTATCCCCTTTTCACTAGCACTAGACCAATGAGATTGTTTTAGTATTTGAGGTGGGGTGCCACACCTACCATCAGCTCTTCATTTTACCACACAAATCCCTGTGTTACTCATATACTGAATTAATGAGGGCCAGTATCGAAACAGGTGGTTTCTAATCAGATACTCTATCAACTGAGCTAAACGAACCCTGGTTAGCTTGCTGCTGTTACAATGCATGACATTTGCAAATAAGTAAATTCAAAGAAATTTTTTAATAAAAATGTTAATTTTCTTCTAAACCAAAAATGGCACCATTTTTTCTTTATTTTTCTTTTTTCTTTCTTTCTTTTCTGCTTTCTTCTTTTCTTTCTTTCCTCCCTTTTCTTTTTCTTTTCTTTCTTTCTTTCTTGCTTTCTTTTTTCTTTCTTTTCTTTCCTCCCTTTTCTTTCTTTCTTTCTTTCTTTTTTTCTTTCTTTCTTTCCTCCGTTTTCTTTCTTTCTTTCTTGCTTTCCTTTTTCTTTCTTTTCTCTCCTCCATTTTCTTTCTTTCTTTCTTTCTTCCTTTCTTTCCTCCCTTTTCTTTCTTTCTTTCTTTTTTGCTTTCTTCTTTTTTCTTTCTTTCTTTCCTCCCTTTTCTTGCTTTCCTTTTTCTTTCTCTTTTTCATCTCTTTTCTTTCTTCCTTTCTTTCTTTCTTTTTTCATCCCTTTTCTTTCTCACTTTCTTTTTTTCTTTCTTTCAGCAAATTTCAACTTAGTTTGACACAAGGACATTGATGTGGAATGGGTTGTAACACCTGAGTATTAACCAGTGTTTATGTTTTTCTTTTCTTCTTTATATAGACAGATATGGGGGAGTGGTTAATGGGATGGATTGTGATATTGTAGTAAGTGAGTTTAATATCCAGTCATACTATCATTTTCACTTTTGAACTAATACACTTGGGAAAGGTATGGACACCCTCATCTCCCAGCTATGGATTAAATAATACTTAGATATTTGACGTTGAATAACCCATAAAGGTTGATATAGCATTAGATAAAGAAACCAAACTAAACTATATTTTTTTTGTTCATCTTATATATATATATATATATATATATATATATATATATATATATATATATAAAAGATTAACAAAAAGGAAATAAGACAAACAGGAATATTTATTTTACGTCATTTATTTTTTAATTGTTCTCAATGAGTTACAATATATTATATATATGTATGTATATATATATATATATATATATATATATATATATATATAATCCGGTTTTATTAAAGACCAATGAATAATGCTTGTTTATGATCTTCAAGTGTAGATGTTCAAGACTTTTGGTGCTTTCTATATATTGGGTTACAGATGGTAGATAAAGTGTCTCATATTTTTTACCTATGCACTTTCAACCATGTCACTCATCCCAAGGGACAAATAGACTTGAATATTTGCAATACTCCATGGTCTAATGCCTGCTTAGATAATAACTCACTGCCAAAATACACAATGTATACAAGAGAGACAAAAAATTATCCGTACTTTCACCCTAGCATATCTTTATTAATGTCACGCTGCGTTCTATAGTTGGCACTGTTATAGTCACGTGATTGTAGTTTGAGCCTGATTATGCCATTTTGCTTGCTGTCTTTACAGTGTAAACATGACCGCTCAACTAGTTGTATGTACCAAAGAAGTGCCCTAGGTGGTTGAAATTCATCAGAGGTTTTAGCACAATATGACGACAGTGTACAACCATGTAGAAAGAGTACGTAAGAGTGGATAGAGAAGTTTAAAAGTGGCTGGATAAGCATGATGAATGAAGAGGGAGCAGGATGACTGTCAACTCCCATCACTGATGGTAATGGCAAACTGGTGAGTTATCAGTGATAAGGTAACTTGTTCTCTGCAGAGAAGTCACGGTTCTGCCTATCAAATTATCCATGATGAGTTCAGCTTCCATAAAACAAGAGTGTGGATAATTTTTGAATCTCTCTTGTATATATGTGTGCATGTATGTGTGCATATGTATGTGTTTGTGTGTGAGCATGTGTGTGTGTGAGGATTACCACTTCATAACAGACACATGCATAAAAGATGATGCAGATGAAGAAGAAGAAGAAGAAGAAGAAGAAGAAGAAGAAGAAGAAGTGGTGTGTTTGAGTGTCACACTTCCCTAATAGAAGGAAAGAACATTAAGGACAGGATGCAAATGAAAAATATGAAGAATGAAAAGAAGTGAAGATAATATAAAAGAAGAATTGAAAGAAATGAAGAAAGACAGAAAATGAAGACAAAAAATGAGAAAATGTGAAAGAAAGGATATGAATAGACTATTTAGCTAGTTCTAAAAGCTAACATCTGGGCATTCCACGTTTAACATCTTACCTTATAAAAGGTAATGTAAACAAATTTTTACATGCTTTGCGTTTGGAATGAAAAAATTATATTAAATTTTAATAAATATCAACAAGAATTATTGTTAGGGTTAGGGTTACAATTTTATGTTTATTGATAGTGTAAAATTCCATTTTCCGCTTAAAAAAAAAAAATTCAATTTAATTTTTTTTAAATTCACAGGTTTGATCACAAAGTTATTAATGGTATGTATATTTTCATTTAGAAGAATTTTTTTGTATCTTTATCATTCACAAAATATAAATATTAATGAACTTTTGTGTTAAATCAGTGTTGTTATTTTTAAAATTACCTGAAATATTTAAAGGGACAGTAAAATAAACATAAATGTAGGTTTGTCTATTTTACTAGGACCGGCTAAATAAGCCTGAAAGCATGTTTGTCTATTTGACCAGAATCGGCAGAATTTGAAAGGATAAAAGACAAACCCTGACCCAAGAGTCATCATCTGATGAAGGTTTTGTTGGAAGCCATGCAGCTGTGCAAACCGTAGTTATTATATGAACTTATAAATAGTAAAAGAAAAAGAGAAAAGAAGGCAGGAAGGAAAAAACAAAGGAAGAAATAAATGAATGAAAAAAGAAAGAAAAGTATGAAAATGAACAACACAAACAAATAGAGTAAAAGAAAAGGAAAAGAAAGAGAGAAAAAAAACATATCATGAAATCTGCAGCTTAAAGAATAAAAATGTTTTCTATTTAATCTCCACCTGTGGTAATGCCCTTAATTCAGTGATGAATAAGGATGCTGGGTGCTGTCTTGAATAAATCCTTGGAGCAGCTACCCACAAAAAAAAAACAAGCTGTATGACCACTTACCTCCTATCACACAAGCCATCCAAGTAACGTGAACAACACATGCTGGTCACAGCTGGAGAAGCAACAATGGACTCATGAGTAACATTTTCCTGTGGACACCAACACATGGACACACCAGTATAAGCCAGCTCTGAGCAAATACTGGATGCCTGGGGCAATAAACAATAGGTACAGGTGGTGAGAGAATCATGGGAATCCATGCTGTTAGCATGACCTGATGTTGATGATGATGATGATTTTTCTGGAACGGTAAAATAAAAGAAGCATTGAAATTAGAAGAAAATACTCAATAGAGGAAACAATCACATTTTGTGTCAATACACTTAATCCAGTAATAAATATCAATGGAAATTTCAGATCAATATTCATGTAATAACTGCAATAGGCCTATACTTCGTCGTATATATATACACACACACATTTATATATATATATATATATATATATATATTATATGCTCCCAAAACCCAGTAGAGCTCTCTAGGAGTGATTTTAAAAGGCTTTCGCTGCCAGTGTAATAAAACAATCATAGTCTGTTGTTAACAGATTTGATCTCTCTTGTGATCGTAAAATATATACACAGATGTATGTATTTATCAGTTAAAATACCGCTCCTTAATGGCAGCTATTGACAGCCAGGGGGTTAAGGAACCGGGCAGATGAAAAGTCAGTTGGATTTCACTCCTAGTCAGAAGTAGTTGCTATGTCTAGCTGCACTGATGAGACGTGAAACTTTGAAACACAGTGTCTGTGGATGACTTATATATATATATATATATATATATATATATATATATATATATATTACCACACTATCTCACTTGATGAGAAAGTAGTTAGCCAATATATACAGTATTATTAAGAGAGTACTCAATATCTGTGGGTACAACTGGTTTGAATACAGATGAGCTCAGTCTGCCCTGCTATTTACCCATAGCTGGGCTATGAACAAGTACCATGTAGAGAAGTCAAATTCTGGATGAGGCTGCAAAACTAACCATCCAACCAAGAAATTTTAAGTGGAGTACAGTTGGTTTGAATTTAGATGAACCCAGTCTGCCCTACTATTTACCCATAGCTGTGAAGGGTAGAACAAATATCATATAGAGAGGTTGAAATGTATGCATTTAGTACAGTTGCTTTGAATTCAGAGTTTTTCTGTTATATACCCACTTTATATCAGGTATCAGTGCCGGGTTAGCTCAATCGGTAGAACGTTTAGCTAGAAACCACAAGGTTCCTAGTTTGAAACCGGCCCTCGCCAACTCAGCGTATGAGTAGCACAGGGATCTGTGCAGTAAAGTAAGGAGCTGATGGTGAGTGTGGTACTCCACCTCAGACGCCAAAACAATCTCCTTGGTCTAGCGCTATTGAAAAGGAGATAGACTCCCTCACTGACTGGCTGATACCGACTTTGGGCCGCCCCAATGACTTTATTTACTTACTTTTATATCAGGTATATAATGGGGAAGAGAGAGTGGATGAGTTGAGTGTTCTTATGTGGGGCCATTTCATTGACAGCCATTTTTCTTTGGGGTTGATTTCTTCCTTATGCTGGGCTGGGTTGTTTATGCTCATTTCTTGTTTTGTAATATTTAAGCAAGAATTGATTATTTCACAAAACATCTTTATTAGCCCAAAAGGGTTTTATAACTATGCGGTGAGAAAATGGCATCTTGGGAGCAAACAACCCTCATGTCTGCTCCTTTCTACTAACAGCCAAAATCTATCTAACTTAGCCAGTTCCATTTCACACATTTCCTTTAGCCAATCAGAAATCGGCACCCAGGTCAGCGAAAGGTGAACTGCCGTCAGTAACTTTTTTTAATGGTTAATGGTAAATTTCCATTTACCATACCCTTGTTTGAATCTTACTACACTTACAGACATAATTTGTAGGCTACCAACGAATTATGTAACATTTCTTCTCCTAGACTGGTTGCCTTTTCAAAGCTAAAGCCCCGTCTGCCCTGCTATTTACTCATACTTTACTCATAGCTGCGGGAGGTACAAGTCAAATTATGGATAAGACTGTAAAACTAACCAAGCAGCCAAGAAATTTTAAGCAGAGTTCAGCTGGTTTGAATTCAGATTAGGTCAGTCTGCCCTGATATTTACCCATAGCTGGGAAGTAGGAACAAATACAATATATAGAGTTTAAAACATTGCATCAATTTAGTACAGTTGGTTTGAACTCAGTTTTCTTTCTCCTAGATTGGTTACCTTATCAAGTCTAAAGAGCCAAGTTAGCCCTGGTATTTACCCATAGCTGGAGGAAGGACAAGTACCATGAAGGGAGGTTAAAGCATTGTATACATTTAATTGGCATCTGTAAAAAGCAGAACATTGAACATCCAGCCTCGATGGCCGTTCCCAGCCTCGATGGCCATTTTCTCTAAGAGGCGATGACAGTACCAAAATCAGATTGAAGTAGTGACAAGGTGATGGCTAGATTGGTTTAGTGGTGGAATCTATTCAGGTTTGTTTATATTCGTTTGAATTTGTCTGTTTTTGTAGTTTCTTTGTTTCATATTCATTTATTCATTGCATTTCTGAGATTGTGTGCCCTTGTGTGCTCTCCTATGCCAATGTATCCATTTACATACTTCTCTCTTTGCTCTCCCAACTTACTCTCCAGTCTCTTTTTTTTATTGTTTTATATTTTGCTTTTATTTCTTATTTTTTTTTTTTTTTTAGCTCATCCATTCCCTCACTTCTCTTTTAGCATTTTTTTTGTTTGTCCTATTTTATCATATTTTCTAAGAAATCTTTTACTTTACTTTTGTATTTTCCCTTTCTCCATTCTTTCTGATTCCATGTTTATATCTTGGTTACTCTCTTAATATGTCCTCTACTTTTCCAGACTTTTCAGATAAATCTGATCCCTATACATCTATAGACTGTATCCCATGGGACCAAGTAATAAAGACATAGTAACTTTCCTCAACAAGGGCTCTTTAGCTAAGGATAATATCCCTACTGATAGATGATCTTGTCCAACAGGTCAGTATATTAATTCCCAAGTTTAGTCAACACATTAGGATAAATATATATTTGCCAACCCCTTCACACCAGAAGGATGTGACGCATGGTCAATTCCTTAAGTTGAGTTCCTTGGTTCAACAGGTTTGAATTTAGAGTTTTCCTTCTAGACTGGTTGCCTAACTAAGTTTAATTTATCCATAGCTGGAGGAAGAATAGTTGGATGCATACCTTTCCCAAGAGCATTAGTGCTATGAGAAATACAAACGTCCTCATTTTGGATTTAAACTTGGGTTGACATGTCCATTTCCTACTATGATAATAATTATACCACACACCTCCATATTAGGATATTGGATAACTCTGTCCACAGATTCACATGTCATCCAGGCCAAACTCTTTAGGCAAAATCAAAATCTGACCTCAATACAACTATCTGCCAAATGGATTGACTGATTTATTCATTTTAACAGCATGTCAACCAATCTTGGGTTATTTTATGTCTAGAAATAGGGCAATTGCTGTACATATATATTTATATTTTTTACATAGTTGTTACTTAAGATTTTTTTGCACAAAATTATATGATCACCCTGCTGGCTGATCCTGTAGAATACACTGACTGCACCTCTACAGAGGGGTAAAATACCCTCAATGAGGCCACCTGTTGACTGTGGGCAGCAACCCGTGATGCTTAATGATGGAATCCTGGTGGATGAGCAGTCCATGACATGCAACACTCCACTTTGGCCCTTACTTAGGCTAGACAGGTGGTCAAAGAGGCCCTCTATGATCAATCAGCTGGTCACATCAAGCCCTAGCACCTATATGATTGTCCCAACCCTATTACCCTTATGCCAAACCCCTAATCCTATTTATGATGTATGTGCTAGAAAGCGGTGGTTGAGGGTCTTATTGTCATGTATATGACATTAATCTGCATCTAGTTATGAAGTTCCAATTCTGGTGCTCTGGGGAGTGTGGAGTACCCTATCATCACCGTTACTCTCAGGACCCCTCTGACCCAGAGTGATGTTACCTGTTAGAGTCCCATCTATGGGTTAAATAGAAAAAATGAGTTTTAAAAAATTGAGTTTGGAAAAAATTTAAACATCCATCAAGAATGAATAAATCAAAACTCTTAGGCATAAAATAACCCAACAAGGGTTGACATGCCATAAAATCCAACCAATCGACATTTATATAATCTTAAATTGGAAAAAAAGCTAGAAGGAAACTACACAAGAGACAGCTTTTCTTCTATATCTAGCTTTTTAACAAATTCAACAGACCAACAGGGACATAAGAAAATCTTTGGGTGGTTTGGAGCATTGGATAGCCTGATCTTTATTAATGGAAAGAAGTTGGTCTTTTTAGAATGAAGTAATTATTATGATTTGGAGTAAATTTGAAAAATGAGAACTGGTACCAGGACAGAAAGGAATTAAGTTGTATATTTTGTGGTTTAAGCAAAAATAGCCCCTTCATCAGGGATGAGAGATGTGATTTATAGATGAACAATTATTTCCTTCACTGATGAAGAAAATCACTCCACATATTTTTAATATTCCTTCTGACCAGTTTGAAGTAGATAACACCCAAAATATATTTTTTTTTAATGAAAAATGTGTTTGTCTTTCCTTCCTGATATGGAAAACAAGTGAAAACCTTTCTTCTACTTCTCCTACCCTTTTGACACCCTTGACAGACCCATTGTGACATATTCTGTTATTTGTTGTTATATGCAATGTTTATTAAACATTGATGTGCATTGTTAATGAGAGTTACTTGTCTTTCTTTCCTTACAGAATGTTCAACAGCACTGTCAGCTGGGACTGTAAAGTACCCCAACTGCACCTCTGCAACAGGTTGGTCATGGGTGGTAACCCATGATGCTTCAGGATGGAAACCTGGTGGCTCTTACTTGGACTAGACAGGTGATCAGAGAAGCCCCTATCTTATCAATCCACTACTCAAGTCAAGTTCTAGCACCGATATGACTGTCCCAACCATATTTCCTTAATTACTCTTATAAATATTTTTCCTGAAAGTTGTGGCTGAGGGTCTTAGTGTTATGGGTATGACACTAGACTGCATCTGGTGGAAAAGTTCCAATTCTGAAGCTCTGAGAAGTGTGGAGTAAACCTTCATTGTCATTACTGACCTGTTAGGTTTCTATCTATGAATTAAACAGAGCTTTTTAAAAAATTAGTTTTTAAAAAAAGTTGACTATCTAATAAAAAAAATAAAACAAAAACGTCTTTGGCATAAAATAACCCAAGGGTTGACAAGCTATAAAATCCAACCATGTTCAATGTTAGTGTAAATATGGATGCACTAATGCATTATAAGGACTTAGTATTGGTTTAAACTGTTGTAACATCACATGTACATAATGTAAATGATAGAAGAACAATTTAACTATATATGTATTCAATTACAACCAAAAATTAGATAAATTATGGAACAGAAATAAAGATAAATGAACGAGTTGCTTGAAGCACAGGCCAGTCTATAATTGTAAGTCCTTCGATCCAAGCAGCATGGTACCTCTATTCATATCAAACTTGAAGTGGTTGCCCAGCATTGTCTGGCAAGAGGGTTTTTTTTAATTATTTAATCTCACAGATCCATTATTACTGAATCATGTGTTGGATCCCTGCTGAATGCCCCATAAAAATCCTCACGTAAAAAAAGACCTTGCGTTAATCCAGCACAGTGGTAGTGAATATGTATATATATATATATTTACTTTGTCATTAATTGTTATATTTTCGTAGTTTCCTCTGGAAATACATACACACAACTGCCTTTTATATATGTATAGATGGAGGTCAGCCATTTTCTTTTTCTGGTGATCAGTGTTTCAACTCAAGTGTTGGTAGTGACACTTTATTTATATATGACACAAACTAATACCCACTAATTCTTATGTAGAGCAGTCAACCTTGTTGCAACTTTATGTTTAGATATGAAAATGTTGAATGTTAAAGATGAAATTTTATAGAACTTGTTTGCATGTTATCTTATGAATTTGTATTACACTAATTTCCGTTCAAAGAGGGCATATATTTTCTCTCTTATTTTAGCCAAATTTGATCATGCCATCGACTGTTTATGTGAGGGTAAAATTAACTATATTTGAATGGGAGGAGGGGGAGAGAAGAGAAAGAAGGAAAGAAAGAGCAAGAATTATGATAAAGCTTCAAAAGAGATGGTCTCGTGTTGTTCAGACAATTTATTGGAACATGGTCTAAGGTTTTGGTTGTTAACATAGGAAAGTGGAGTGAGTCAGTGTTAGGAGGAGAAAAAAGGTTGCTGTCTGGGCCACACCATTGGACAATTTGATAAGCCGAACTCAATCACGAGGGGTCAAACACAAACAAAGAAAGGGTGGGGTACTGGACAAGACAAACTTGCATAAACAATTTAAAGAATCTATGTGCAAGATTTTGCATTAATAGGTTGGCCTTAGAAATCTAAATCACAAGCAAATTTCTATACAGATATATGTATATATATATATATATATATATATTATATATATATAATATTATATATATATATATATATATTAGTATTGATAATATAGTATGCTATATTTATATATATAAAAATAGTTTCTCGCTTATGTGATTTTCAAATCAAGTGCATAGGCAAGAAAGTCTCAGTTACTAAGTGCCATTGACTTCATGTCCATGCTACCCTTATATATATATATATATATATATATGGTGATTGCCGCTTCTTGACAGAATAAGGCCATTTCTACAAGTAGTTCAGTTGAGAGCAGTTGTGAGTGCGCAGATGGCCCACGGGTCCAGCTTTTTTTTTTTTTTTTTTTATTATGTACCCTGTCACACATGTGAGACCCTTGACATACAGGCCCTGCCACACAGGTCAGAGTTCAATGTAGGAAATGTTTGCATGGTGTCAGTCATGTGTTGCTTCAGAATGGAGGGCTCTAGTCAACTTACCTCATACTTCTTACAGCTATCATCAGCCTGTCTTTCCATGAGGATGTGTATCCAGCCCACCCCCTTCTGTCAATTGGTCCTTATAGCTGAAACTGATTTCTGCAAGGGCATCGATGTCGGCCCCATATCGAAATGCTCCCCTGTCACAATACTAGTATGTAGTTTCCCAATCTCTCAAGATCGGGAGGTGTCCAGACATTCCAGGAGGCTATTGTTAGCGTTGTTTTGTGTTGTAGTGTTTTGTTTTCAGCCCAGCTAATGTGGACATCCGTCGAAGCGATGGTTTCTGTCCAGCTTGATAGCTGATCCGGCATTTGTTTAGGTTATCTTTCCTAGACACTCCTCAAATGGCATCATCTTGGCGTCATCTGTATGGCATTAAACTGTCTTTATTTATCTCTGCTTCTTCCTTTCTACTTTTTCTTTTGTCCTATTCATTTCTCATTTAACAATTCTTCTTAATTTTCACTTGCCAGTTTAGCTCAGATGGTAGAGCAATGACCAAGGAACCCCAAAGTTCGATACCAACCCTCGCCAACTTAGCACATGAATAGCACAGTTTGGCTCTGTACGGTAAAGTGAGAAGCTGATGCTAAGTGTGGTGTTCCCCCTTTAGACGCAAAAAAACCCAATCCCCCTGGTATAGCGCTAGTTAAAAGGGGGTAAACTCCATTGCTGTTTGGCTGATAGCGACAATAGGCCCCTCCACAAACTTTAACTTTCTTTTTTCTCTTTCGTTTCTAATTTTCTCTATTTTTTTCTTCGTCTAAACTTTTTCTTTTGTCAATTTTTTCTTCTTCACTTTCTTTTATATTATTTTTCTTGATAGACTTTTTCATTCATCTCTCTTTGCATCCTGTGTATGAGACTAAACTGTCTTTAACACCCGCAACCTCGCCGAGGCATGTTGCTAACCCGTCAGGCCTACACAACTCACCGTTATGAGTATTTTAGTTCAGTAATCAATTTAAATTTATTCCAGCATTTCCTCTTCAAGTCTGATTTTTGAAAGGTTGAAGACTTTCAGTTGATATGACTTTACCATCTCACTGATTTGTGTTTTCAAATTCATTTTCATGTTTGTTAAAAACGCTTGCTCATGGACATGTGCACATTCACCCTTTAAAAAAATGTCACGTGTTGCACATGTTCACATTCTTGTTCATGATGTTGAATCCTATGAAAGAAACACTTAATACCATCCACCTACATATATATATATATATATTGTTTGAGGATCGTATTTGAGATTAACTGACAGTTAACAAGCATCATTGACTATGTTTACGGTATTGTAACAAAGATATACATGCTCTATCAATGATATTTAGCACTCATTACTTGTAAATATAGCAAAGTATATATATATATATATATATATATATATATATATATATATATACGTATGTATCAATTAAAATAGGGAAGTGAATTGACAGTATATCAGAGTAAGAAATTTAAAAAATGCACAGATGTTGTTAAGTAATGTTGTTGTTAATAAACATACACAATAGAAAATTATGAAGGATCATTAAATCCTATACCATTCATACCTCTAATACCATACCTCAACATTTAGGTTTTTACAACATATCCCTATATATATGTGTGTGGGGGGGGGGTGTACCAATCATAATTATCATTCATTGGTGTTTAATTTTATTAAACTTATCTTTAAGCGTGCTGAAATTTTGTTTCGTTACTTTTGCTGACATTCAAAAAATTTTAAAACCAAATGAAAATTTTTTTTGAAAATTGGAAAATTTTTATTGCTTAGAATAACATTAAGTACATTGGTCTAAGAAAGAAAGAAAGAAGAAAGAAAGAAAGAAAGAAAGAAAGAATCTATCACAGAGAAGAAAAGAAAAAGAAAGAAGATGGTTTCTTTGTTTAATGATATATCCTCTTTCATAGATTATTTAATGATAAAGTCATCCTTGTAGAAGAACAGTAGTTGAACTATTTAAGCCAAGTTGAACTATTTATTAGGGGGTCCATACTTTTCTTAAGGTTTGGAAAGAGAATGTAACAGCACATCTGGAGTTTGAACTTGTTTACTATAACGTCACAGTCAAGCACGTTAGCCACTACTCCATGGGGACACACCCCAATAATAAGAAGGGGTGGGGAGATTTAACATTTTTGCTGGTTTATGTATAGAACCATAACTAGATGGTTGGTTGGTTGGGTTCTACAGCATTATTGGGGGTTCTTACCCCTCTGCAGAGATGCAGTCGGTGTATTCTACAGCCCCAGCCAACAGGGTGAGATCCTAGTCAGAAGTAAGGGAGAGAGAATTGTTGATCCTAGGAACAGTACATATATACTACACCTTGATCCTAGTCAGAAGTAATGGGAAGAGAATCATTGATCCTAAGCAGGATGCACAGATACTATATGGATCCTAATCAGAAATAATGGAGAGAGAACTGTTGATGTTAGGTGCAGTACACAGATACTACACTCTGATCCTAGTAAGAAGTGCTGATGTATTCTATCAATAATCCAATCACTTTTTAATGGAAACTCTCTGTCTGTCTGTCTGTCTGTCTGCAGGGGGGTACACATGGTGTAATGGCTAATGTGCTGGTGTGCAACATTGTCATAAGCAAGTTCAAACTCCAGTCCTAATAATTAAATGCAGCAATCTGTTTTGAGTTCTTCTGTAGTTTTATTATTGCTTATTGTAGAAGCTAGCTTAATTGCCACCCGATGAGGCGGCTTTTAAGCCATATACTAATATGCTGAGCATGAAAAATATGGAATATACTCCCTAACACTGTGAATCCAGAAGAAGGTGAAACCAGAACAAGAAGAGGCAAACTTGGCTAGACCTCACTTGTTGGGTAGGTCAATTTTGGAACTGTAATGTCTCCCATGAGATGAAAGTTGCAAATTAACATAAAAAATTACTCCACAAAATATTTTCCTTCAAAACTTTACCTTCATTTGAGGAAATAGATTTCATTCTTTTAAAATGTTATCCCTGTTACAGGTTAATTAATGAGGTAAAAAGCAATATATTGGAGGTGTTGGCGATGATGGGGGATATTTTCAATTTTAATTCTAGTTATAATATCTTATTTGTTTCATCTCAGTAAAATAAATTTCTGTTCTAAATATTGATATTGCTACATTTTCTAACCGATTTCTGGGCCATATGTTGCAAAAACGAAGATTTTTAGTGCATTTTAATTGACAATCTTTGATGCTATTTCCTCAAACAATTGTGCAAGTACAAGATCTAGTTTTTGGTATCAGTATTTATTATAGCAACACAGCATTCACTATTTGAGAGAATTTGATATTTAAAAAAAAAGTGAAAAATCAACCTACCCTACTCACTTGTATACTAAGCAGCTAGGCAGAAAGATCATAATGACAGCCTTTCCTGAGAGACCGTTTACTTTCAGACTAATACCCTTGGGAAAGGTATAAACTCTCTCATCCCCCAAGCTATGGGTTAAATAGTATGTCTACTTTTACAAAGATCGCTTTGACATTAAATAACTCATGAAGGTTGATATGCCATTAAACAAAGAAATTAGAGTGTACATGGCAATGAAGGAGTAGAGTACTCTACAGAACTGGAGTCTCACCATTAAATTCAATTTAATGTTATACCAGAACTTTTATGAGGGTCTCCTCTTCAGAGGATACAGTCAATCTGCCAGTAGACATTTGAAATTATATGCACTCAGATAGTTTTTAGTTGTAGCAGATTTGGAGCTCGAGAGTGTGGGAATCAGCCTCTCCTTACCATTACTTCCAGGTCCACTCTGACCTGAAATGAGCGTACTTGCTGGGATCCCATAAATACATTTGTTTGAGATCATAAATTATGTGCCTCTTTAAAACGACTGTAGAGATTCATTTATATAATTGGAGACTATAATTGTTAAACTACAGCTCTGGAGATATAGGGAATATCCCTTTGTTGATGTTACTCCCAGGTTCAATCTCACCTGGAATGATACTACCTTTTGGTGTCCTCTCTATGGGTCAAATAGATCTGTGCGATATTATGAATTATTTACCTATGTTGTTGGAATATTTTGTTGTATATAAGTCTTGCTGCAATCTACCACTTAAATTTATAGACTAAGCGAGGTCACATGGTTTATACCTCAGCCAATCAACAGCCTGAATACGTGGCTGGTTAACTACTTAATCGCTGATACTGAGAGATATCCATTTACAATCCTTGACTAAGAACTTTCCAGACTGAGGAGCACCAAGGAAAAACCAAAGGATTCTTTATGAAGGATCACACTCTGCTTTGCACAAAGGATCTCCGCTTGATGAGTGCTCTTGCTTGAAGCCTAAAGGATGGCTACTAAAATCATAACAGATATTATGAAATATTTACCTACAAAGGTACATTTTGAGATCATAATTATCAAACTTTGAGAATAAAATAATAAAAGAGTTGACATGCTGTAAAAAAATCAACCAGCCAACCAACAGAGCCAAGCAGCTTACCACCCAACCAACCACCCAACCAATTGTAGGTTTGAAGAGCCAACTGTAACCAGGGCACAGAGTATTGATAATGTTTATAAATATCTGTTTGGTTTAGCCACATCTAATGAGGGTGGAATACACCTTTATTGATTATTACTTCTTTACCTGGAATGGTAGTACTCATTAGGATTCCATTTATGAGTGAAATACATCTATTTAAAAAGTATTTTTAATTGCAAATATTTAAGTTTTAATATGATAAAATATTACATTAGATTAAAAAGACTTTACTCTTATTCTTGTTTTACATTAATTGATTTCTATATAAAATTATACATATGAATGCTTTTTTTGGGTGACGATGGCCAAGTGGTTAAGCTGTCCGACTGATGCTGAATCGATCTGAGTTCTATCCCGGCTGTAGGTAGCTTACACATGTCTAGCCACACTGAATTGATAAGTCAAAACACGTGTCTGTGGATAACTATATATATATATATATATCACGATAATTTACAAAAGCTGTGTGCGACAGCAGCAAGATTTATCTAGAGTTAAGGAATGGCTAATGCTGAGGCGAATCCAATGCTGTTGTCATGTGTCTTAACAACCGTAGGTGGCAGAACCCCGGTAAACCTCAAAAGTCAATGTGAAAAAGATCACGATCTTCCTGTAAAGTGACACTTTGATCTCTTTTATTATCATTTGCTAGAATGACATTTCATCCCTTGTTGGGTTATGTATGCTGAAGCCTGTTTAATGATTATGATGTCAGACTATATATGATACAAAATCAGATGTTGGATGTTTCAACCAGTTCCACAAAAGGATACACCAAACAGGTTCTGGTTTTAATCTTCGGTTTGTAACCAGTGATAAAATAAAAGTAATTGGTTAGGAGTATTCAGCACCACTTAAGCAACTGCAAGTATTGTAAGCAATCTGAGTATTTATCAAAATTACTTTATTTGGCATTAAATGACTTGAAAAGGGTTAATATGCCATAAAGCAAAACAACCAACAACCAAATTGTTTGGGAGTGGTTTTAGGTTGGTTTTTAGGATTCACAATACTTTTGTTAACTGAGATGGCATCCTATCAAGATGTAATGGTTAGCAAGATAGTCGCACAGATCCATTACTACTGAGTAGTGAGTTCAATCCTCATTAGGTGCTCAAAACATACAATTTGGTATAAGTGTTACTATATCACAAGACTTGATGACTCTATAAACATTGTTACTATTGCATTGAAAGTGGTGGTTCCTCGAATATATTTGTCTGAGTTGTGATAATTAAAGGGGGGGGGATTTTGCAAACTGGTCATGCCTGTTTCATTAATGAGACAGATTCATTGCCTTGTGTTTTGAATAACGATTTTGATTTTTGCACGAGAGGAAATATTTTTAAAGAAAAAAAAAACACTCAAGAGATTTTTAACATTTTTTGGTCTTTTTTGTTTTTTTTTATTTTTAGTCTTCACCATTGTCACTTGTTACATATTTAAATGAAATGTCAAATCCCGAGGGAAGGAAAACTTGACAATTACGATGGAAATCTGACGGGGAAAAAAAACAGCAAATACGCAGACAAATTTACCAAACATAAACACTAAAAACAAATTAATTTATAGAATGCAGAAAGTAGATACAATGATCACTAGGTGCACTTTTTGTCATGCATATTAAATAGTTTGGACAGCAAATACTAAATTGAAATTTGTAGGGAAAAAAATCAGCATCTGATGAGGATGGTGTATTTTACTTCTTTGAATATTTCAGCCATTATATAAAATATTACCGATTTTAATTTATGAAAAATAATAAAATATTTTTGTCATTTGCAAGAATTACACACATCTATATTAATAATGGGTAAATGCTTGTCCACTCATTTATAGAGCATCAAAGTACATATGTGATAAAAAGGTTTGCCAAATTGTCTAATCATTTATTGTCTTGTACAGTTAAAAGATGGCCACATCTATGATTTAAGCAATAAATATAATCATCATTTTCTGTGGCAACTACGTCAAGGGAGATAATAAAAAATTTTCTTTATTTTTTTAAATTTAAAACAATTTTTAAAAAATCAGGGAATTCTTCAATTTTTATGAAATTTTCAGCACTTTATTCATTATTGACTTCATTTTATAATGAATGGCTTATTTTATTTTAAAAAAACTTGAAAATAAATTTGAAGAAAAAAATGTTCTTGTGCCTAATAATTAAATTTCTAGAAATATCAAATCCTGAAGACCACATAAAAAAATTCAATACCTAAAAAAAGTTATTTGAAAATTTAAAAGTTATTTTCTTAAAACTCAAAAAATAATTTTTTTAGGGTTTCCTTTTCTGCAGATTTAAAAACAATATTTTTCTTTGAATTGATGCAAAAAAAGTATTTTCTCTGATTCAATTGATTCAACTTTTTATTCACTTAAAAATTTAATTGTGAATTTTAAACCTTTGGAAAGTGGCATGTTGCATTCAATATTTTCAACATAAATAAAGCTTTATTCAATTACCTAAAAAATTTCATCAGCATTAAAACTATGGTAACCACCTTGCAGGTAAGGTCTAGAATACACCAACTGCATTTTCTGCAGATGGGTAAGACCCTTCTTTCCCAATAAGTGTTCTGATATAACACTAAACTTCATTCAGTGGTAGGTAGAATTGGGTCACCCCTTCATTATTATTCCAGGTCCACTCTGACCTGAAATGAGAGTACTTGTTAAGGTCCCATCTATGAGTTAAATACATCTCTGTTTAAAGTAATATATTATCTGCCTGTTTAAAACATCTGTGAAAATACATCATTTTACCATATATAATTGGAGATCATAATTGTTAAACTACAGCTCTGAAGATATGGGGAATACCCCATTATTGCTATTACTCCCAGGTCCACTCTTACTTGGAATGATAGGACCTGCTGGTACCCCCTCTATGGGTAAAATAGATCTGTTTAATATAATAAATTATTTACCTATTGAAAAGAGCTCTGTTGGCTGTGGCTGTAAAATACACTGACCTCTGTAGAGGGGTAAGTCTCCCTCTCAATGAGGCCTACTTGTTGACCGTGGGTGGTGACTGAGGCTTATGGATAGAATCCTGGTGGCTGAGCAGTCTATAACCTTAGACCTTACTTGGGTTAGTTGGGTGGAGAGGTTCCTCCAATCAATTGACTGGTCCCGCTAATCCCTAGCACCTATATGTCCTGACCCTATTGCTCATATGGCAAACCCTTTTTATCACATATTTACTAGGTGGTGGCTGAGGATCTTAGTGTCTTGTATATGATGTTAAACTGTATCTGGTCGTGAGGTTCCAGTTCTGGAGCTCTAGGGAGTGGGGAGTAATCCTTCATTGCCATTACTCCCAGGTCCACACTGACGCAGAGTGGTAGTACATATTATGGTCTTATCTATGGGTTGAATATATAAGAAAAGGAATTTCTAAAAATTAAAAGAAATTAATTTTGAAAATAATACCCAACAAGAATGAAAAGAACAAAATGTCTTTGGTATAAAATAACTCAAGGGTTGACATTCCATAAAATGCAAGCAACCAACCTATTAAAAAAGACACTGAAATCAAAATGATTAAACTGACTTCAGAATAAATGGATACAACAAAGGTTGACATGCTCTAAAACCAACCAACCAACCAACCAACCAACCTATTGTAGGTTAGAATAATCATAAGAATCAGCTGAAACTAAAACACAAGAAGCTCTCTTATGAGTGTCACTACATCACAAGATGGCCAAAGACATTTTTTATCAGAGCATATTCTATCTGCATGTACTGTACCCAGGTTCATATTCATCTTTCTTTAAGATGTTGCAATTTCATTTTCAGCAAGTTTACTTTTGGAAAGAATATATGGATAGCAAGAGGTTTTGGTGTTTTAAAGGTTTAAAGGTAACTGGGTATTCTTGTTGCGTGTTCTTCAGGTTTTTTTTTTTAACCCATCTTCATTTGGTGGTCACGCTGAAAAGGAAGGAATTCAAGGAACGAAAAGAAAGAGACAAACACAGAAGTTGGTTTTATGAATTAGGCTTTATCACGGGTCATAGCCACCAAAATGGCAAGGGAATATCTTCCTGACTAGTAGGAGCGACTAGACTCAGTTAAGGCCTAAACACGAATGGCTGAGATATTCTCTTGGGCGTCGGAAGTCAGTCCTTTTTCTTGCACATGTATGGAGGGTTCTTCCAGGGAAGGCCCATGGGAGATTATTTTTTTTGTTTATTTTTTATTTTAATATTAACCCTGGAAACATTGTTTCTTTCTAAATTAACTGAGATCTTCTTTTGAAAAATTGCCACATTTGCCAACAAATCTTTCTTTTAGAAAACTGGTGTGACCCATACACAAACCAAAAGAACAAGGTTTTATAAAAAATAAAAAAATAATAATCAACCCTTCAACTTAAGAAATACCAAGGATAATCCAGAATTATTAAGCTCTTAAAAAGAGGATTTCTTTGCTGACAGGTTAAAATCTTCATCTTCTTTGCTCATAATGAGGAAAAGGAAGGATAGAAGGAAAAATAAATAAAATAAGAAATAAGAATAAAGAAAAAAGGAGAAAAAAACTTTAAAAAGGTATAATGAATAAAAAAGGAAAAAAGGGAAATTGAAAAAATGAAAATAAAAAAGAATACAAAAAAAAAACATACAAATGAATAGAATGCATATAATTGAGAAAAATTATTTTTTAAATTAAAAAAGGAATAATAATTTTTTTAATGATTAAAAGGAAATAAAACCCAACTTGAATAAAGAAAGAATATAAAAAAAAGGAAGAAAAATAGATTGAATGAGTGATAAATAATAGAAAAAAATGAAAGAAAAAAATTATGATTTAGTTTCTTTGTTTTAATGGCATATTAACCATTGTGTCAAAATCCAACCTTGTAGAAGAACAGTAGATGTATTATTTAACCCATAGCTGGGGTGAGGAGTTTCATCCGTTTCTGAAAAGTATTAGTTTGAAAGTGAATGTAACAACTCTACTGGAGTTTGAACTCGCTTCCTCCGATGTTGCAGTCCAGCTACAGTACAGTGACCCTCCTCGAAGAAGAATGAAGAAAAGCAAAAAAAAAAAAGAGTTGCATAGATCCATATAAAGAAAAAGATAATAAAGATCAAGAAAAAACACAAAATTAATCTAATGAATAAAAAACAATAAAAATATGAATAAATCAAAATGAATAAAGAAAGAGAAAAAAAAGAAAAGAAAAGAAAAGACATACAAACATACAAATAAGATAAAATGAATAACGAAAGAGAAAAAACAAAAAGAAAAGCAGAAAGAAAGAAGGAAAAGAGAAAATATTAAAGTGAACGAAAAGTGAGAGGAAAAAAGAGAGAGTAAAAATTCAAGATAAAGAAAGAAGAAGAAAAATATTAAATTAAAGAGAAATGAAAGGATAAAAAAGAAAGAAGGAGTTAAAATCAAAGGAAAGAAAGAAAGAAAGAAGAAAGAAGAGAAAAATATTAAGGAGAATAAGAAACGAAAGGATAGAGAAGGAAAGAGAGAGTCAAGAAGATCAAAGGAAAAGAAAGAAAGAAAGAAAGAAGAAAGAAAGAACATAAAAACAAAAAGAAATAACAAACATACATAGAAAATAAGGGAATATATAGAAGATACATAGAGAAACA
>CM042175.1:21266547-21274047 GCA_023376005.1 Doryteuthis pealeii
TTCATTTTTTTCGAATTGTCATTGAAAGAAGACAAATGTCAGCCGCCTTTGAAACAAGCTCGTTAAATCAATGCACCAACTATTAAAAAATAGAAATATCCGTTGAATATTGAAAGATCTCCATTCATTTTTTTTTCACTATCCGTAATTTCAAAGAGATTTTTTATTCTTTATTTTTATTCTGTTTATTAATATTGTTTTTTAACTTGATAGTAAGACATATTTAATAAAAAAAATTAAATATCTAAAAACAACAAAAAAATTAAACAAAAACTTTCTAAGAAAATAAGAGGTGAAAATAAAAATGACCTCAGTAAAAATAATCGCTGCTTTCTTCCATTTGTTCTTTTTTAATTTTATTTCCCGCTTTTTTTTTTCAAATTTTATTTCCTCATCAAACATTCATCTCCATTTTTGAATCCTTTTGTTTTTACCGGAAACTTTTAACTATTTTTATTGAAAGGATTTTTCATTTTTACAATTTGATTTTCCTCTTTTTTTATATATCACTTTTTTTTTGCAAAGACATTTTTCATGAAAAAATACTTGAATTTTCTGTTATTTTACCCGCTTTGTCAAAGATTTCTATTTCTTTGTTTGATAGCATATCAACCTTAATGGGTTATTTAATACCAAAGCCATCCTAGTAGATAAACAGTATTGGTACTATTTAACCAATATCTTGGGTGATGAAGGGGGATTCATATCTTTCCCAGGGGTAATTGTGTCTACCCAACCCCTCCGAACAGGATGTCACAGAAGGTCAATTTTTTAAGCGGGGTTTAGCCGTTTTATGAAAATTTAACTGTAAATTGAGCTGCCCCTATAGTGTAAGGGAGATAATTTTCGGGGAACAAATTACGCAGATGAAGGTAAACTGGGGCAAACGTCAAGGAACCAAGCGTACAACGACAAAGAGATACTACAAATCGGTGTATTACGGGTAAATGTATAACAATGCATACAATATACACAATATAACGAAGGGGGGGTAGTGAGAATGTTCAATGGAATGTTCGTTTGGTTGGGTCAGACAAGCTACCGGTGATATGTTTTGGTTAGGGGTCTTCCAAAAGACCGTGAGCTTTTAGTTGAATAGTGAATGGTGCAAAGTGAATGGTTTGCATGAATTATCCTGCATGAGCCTTGAAGACTTCAAAGTATCAAGAGTTACAGGGGGGGGGGGGTTAGCTTGTCTGAAGGTTGTAATAAATTGTCGAGGGCTCTTCAAATTCTTCCGTGCGGAAATACTAGGTAATTCTTATCGACCGGCAAGGGTTTCTCGATAAAATCTCTAAAATCCGTAATTCCAGGGGAAAGGACCAGAATTCCTTCAAGGGTTTGCTATTCTTTGTCCGTTATGACCTAAGAGAACTTAGCAGAGAAAAATGGGTATTTTGTAGCTGTAAACTTGCAGTGTTATTGTACCCCCTGTTATCTGTTGTAGTTTCTGCGGCAATGAGACATTACTTTCGGAGCGACCCTCTTACGAACGGATTATGGATGTTCTTTTTATAGCTGAAAACTTGCTCTATCCAATGGTGTCATTGTGCTCAGTGTATCTGTTGAAGTTTCCCTTGAAATAAATAGAAGGCATTAGTTTGTAATTCTCTTACAAACACATGTGCCATATCTTATTCAACGATGGCTAAAAGGCATAGCAAGTGGGAGTGAATAAGTGGAAAATAGTATTTTGTAGCCAGAGCTGGCATAACTCTTTAGGCGAACTAGGGTGCCAACATTTGGGGGCGTCTCAAAGCATGATTGGATATAATTAAAAATGAAGGGAAAACGATAGTGGACACTGTTAAGTATTTATTGACTTAATGTAATAAAACTTGTGTTTTAAGAGTTAAAAACAATTACCGTATTTACATTATCTTATCAAAAGTTTTAAGAAGCAGCCCAGAGCGCCAAATCATATTGAACAGGCCTTACACTGAATTGCTTTGTGTGTATAAACGTTAAAAATATCAATATAGAGCAAAGCAAATAAAAAAGATAATAAAATGAAAATTAGCATTAAATACCAGGTAATCTGAACATTAGCTACATAAATGAGAGTAACATTCTCTTGTTTATTTCACTTTGAGGAAGCTATATGTTTTGGTCGTAAATCTCACCGTAAATCAATACAACTGCATGTTTTAACACTAAAATATAAAATGTGTTCTTAATAACAATTAAGTTCATTTCAAATAATACGCAAGCACAATTAAGAAAACATTTTATGATATTTTCGTATTAAAACATGCAGTTGTATTGATTCGAACAAATTCGTATTTTCAGTGTAGATTTACGGTAAAATGAAAATGGCCGACCAAAACATATGGCTTCCTCAAAGCGAAATAAACAAGAGGAGGTTACTCTCATTTATGTAGCTAAAGTTCAGATTACCCAATATCATTTAAAATTATATTATTACATTAAATTGATTTGAAATAGAGGTGGTATAATCGAAGAATAGAACTTGGTGGTTGTCTAGGGCGCCTATATCTGGGGTTGTCACAAACTCAGGAAAAACTTGGATAAAATTAGAAATTAACTAACAGTTGTGGTGGAGACACTTTCATTGACATTTACGTTAAAGAGTTATTGACTTAAGGTAAAAACATTTCATGGTTATTTGCATAGAGGAAGTAATAAAGCCACAAGATGGAAATTAGTTTATCAATGGTGTTTCGAGAGTTAGAAACGGTGCGGTAATAAGTTACTCTACCTACATTAACTTCTAAAAACTTTCAAGAGGGAACACAACTAAATGCTTGCCTAGGGCGCCAAATCATCTTGCACCCGTCATGTTTGTAGCTGAAAGCTTGCTCTATCCAATGATGTTATTGCGTTATGTACATCTGCTGTAGTTTCCTTTGAAATACATAGAAGGCATTAGTTTTGGAGCAATTCATTACAAGCATAGCATGTGCTGGGTTTTGTTCGTCGATTGCTAAAATGCATAGCCAGTGGGGATGACTAAGTGAAAAATACTATTTTATAACTGAAAACTTGTGTAAGATAATGAGAATGAGGAGGTCAGTGTATGACGTCAGCAATGGTTTGGGATATGGCGCATGCGTCGTGAAGAGAGAAAGAGAGAGAGAGAGAGAGTTTGTGTGTGTGTGTGTGTGTGTGTGTGTGTGTGTGTGTGTGTGTGTGTGGTGTTGGAAATTGAAAGGTGTAGAAATGGAGGAAAAAAACTGAATAAAGAAACATGTGAGTGATACGAAATGACTGACTTTGGATTCTGATTGGCTATAGCAAAGCCAGAGCCAGCAGTGAGAGTGGAAGGAAGGCTGTGAGTTTTGAGAAGACAGACGCAAGGTACGGTCTGTTCTAATAAATAAAGAGCTCATAAAAAACGACATCAAGTCTTGTGTTCGTTATTAAAAACTACCAATGGGCACAAAGAAGAAAAGATGCTAGATGAAAATCCCAAGTGGTTCCAGACCAAAAGAAGAATACAGAGAATCCAGCTATTCAACTGCCAAGATCCAAGATCCAGAAATAGCAGAATAGAAGAGACAACATGCCCAGATGAATGTTAAACGACCCAACCAGATCAACAGAAAATAGATCATCAAAATAAAAAAGGCCTACGAGATAAGTATGCCTATGACTACGCCACCTATTTCTCTTAATTGGTACCGTAACGTTACACTTGCCCAATCCATTGGTGTTATTGTGTTCTGTATATCTGCCGCAGTTCCATTAGAAATAAATAGAAGGCATTAGTTTTGGAGAAATTCTCGTATAAGCACATCATGTGCAAGATCTTGTTTATCGTTGGCTAAAATGTATAAAATGTGGTGTGAATAAGTGGAAAAACTGTTGTATCCAATGGTGTTATTGTACCCCCACTATCTATTGTAGTTTATGTGTCAATGAATTGGAGACATTATTTTTCGAGCAAACTTTGTATTTCTTTAGTTCTAAATTTATTTTATTTTATGTCTTTTCCCATCTTCATTTATATTATCTTCTCTCTTTTTAAATTTTTTTCTGTTTATTTCTCTAATTTTCTCGTCAGTTTATTCCTTAAAGCTTTTTCTGTACCTTTTCTCTTGGTTGTTTGTTTCTTTGGCAACAGGGCTGGGTTAACTGAGTCGGTAGAGCGTTCGGCTAGAAACCACAAGGTTCCTAGTTCGATACTGGCCCTCGCCAACTCAGCGTATGAGTAACACAGGGGTCTGTGCAGTAAAGTAAGGAGCTGATGGTAGGTGTGGCGCTCCACATCAGACGCAAAAACAATCTCCTTGGTCTAGCGCTAGTGAAAAGGGGATAGACTCCCCCGCTAATTGGCTGATACCGACTTTAGGCCACCCCGACGACTTTACTTCTTTTTTTTTTAACTTTCGGAGCACCCTTGTATTCTTTCAGTTCTAAATTTATTTTCTTCTATTTCTTTTCCCATATTTGCTCTTATCTTTTCTTTTTCTCTTTCTTTCTCTCATTTTATCACCGATTTATTCCTCAAACCTTTTTCTCTCAGTCGTACTTTCTTTGGCAATAATTAGGAGGCATTACTTTCGGAGCAACCCTTGTATTCTTCCAGTTCTAAATTTATTTTCTTTTATTTCTTTTCCCATCATCTTCTTTATTTGCTCTTCTCTTTCCTTTTTTCTAGTTTTTCTCTCCCGTTTTCTCATCTCCACTTTTTCTCACGGCTGTAGTTTCTCTGGCAATGAACTGGAGGCATTACTTTTGGAGCAACCCTACTATTACTTTTCTTCCATTTCTTTCTCTCTCATTTTCTCACCAATTTATTCCTCACACCTTTCTCTCTGCCATTTCTTTTGATTCATAATCAAACTCACTTTCCTGTTACCCAGTCAATCCCACATCATTTCTTTCCCCTCCCTTAACTCAACCATTCCTTGCCGTATCTCAATATCAATTCACCCTACCTAACCTCCTATCCCATCCCTTGTACTGATTCATTTCAATTGGCATCGGTAAAGGTAACGACACTGACAGTATTCCATTACTTGTCTCCGAGGCATTTACCTTCCAGCAATAAACGCAAAAGAGCTACACCTTTTTCACAAATAAAGATCTATTCACTGAACACTAATAATCATTTAAAAACATCCACAACTTTCAGAATTATAGGACTCTTTTTCAAAAAACCTCATTTTTATGGACTTTTATTTTTTATCCATGGAATTATCCATTACTCGTTCCTTATTTAACATATTCCTGTAATATTTCTAATTATAATAATTTGGTTCATTCGGTTTAGCTCAGTCGATTGAGTATTCGCATAGGAATCACAAGATTCCCAGTTCGATACCGGTCATCGCCAGCTCAGCGTATGAGTAACACAGTTTGGGTTATCTGATCTGTGCAGCAAAATAGCACCTGGGAGTTGGCGGTAGATATGATACTCCACCTCAGCAAAACCAATCTCCCTGGACTAGTGCTAGCGAAAAGGAGATAGTATCAACCAAACAGCGAGAGAGTCTAACTATTATATTGTATTAGTGTAAGCAGTTATTCTATGGCTAACAACAAATAAATTAATTAAAACTTAGTTTAATTCTAAAGATTTATGACATAACAAAGCAAAGAATGACTAACAATATAAATGTCCTTTCTATTCTTATAAATTAGAGGCGCCTAGTTTTATGGTTAGAGTCGTAGGAAATGGACTTGTCTACCCGAGTTCAAATCCTGGATCTGAATTTCACATAGCGCTAATATCCTTGGGAAAGATACGCATCCAACTACACTCTCTCCAGCTATGGACAGCGAAGGAGTCTATCCCCTTTTCACTTGCACTAGACCAGGGAGATTGCTTTTGCATCTGAGATGGAGCGCTAAACCTACCATCAGTTTCCCACTTTACCACACAGATCCTTGTGCTACTCACAAGGTTCCGGGTCCAATACTGGATATATATATATATATATATATATATATATATTAATGATTTGAAGACAATTACAATGCGTATAAAAAATAAAAACAAAAATATGTTATTTTTGTCTTAACGATTTCAAAGAAACTTTATCTTCAGAGACGAATATCAGAAATGTACATGCTTAAGTTTTTTTGCTTGGTTATACTTTTTATAAAAGTTTCTTTGAAATCGATAAGACAAAAATAACATTTTTTGTTTTTATTTTTTATACGCATTGTAATTGCCTTCAAATCATTAATATATTATAACATACTTAACAATGCTTCAAGCAAATTACCAATTACTTTTATATATATATATATATATATATATATATATATATATATGTGTGTGTGTGTGTGTGTGTGTGTGTGTATTTGAGGGACCTACCAGTAGAAGAACGATACTTGGTTGAATACCTTTTTCCTCATACGGAATAACTATGAAAACAAGTGACGAGCAAACATATCAAAAGAGAATACAAACATTACTGGAAATACAAGGAACAGCTTATAAATGGTTGTATGAGCGAAATGTTCTAATAGGAAAATAACCTTTCAGTATAGAAACCCTTGTGACCTAGATAAGTAGCTTGTAGAATAGGAAAGGATGTTGACTTACATGTTAAGCACGTTCTCGTGTGCAATGCGACACAACGTTTCGGGGGGGGGGCGCATAGCCCCCTTCTCCCTAGACAGAAAATACAACAGGTGTGTGCTACCTCTGTCAAGGCAGAAGAGGTTTTTGACTTTACCGCTTCCACTTTTATAATGCTGCTGTCTACCCTACCTAGTGCCTACTGGCAGACATGGGAGGTAATTATATTTCGTATTTCCTGGTGTTAAACAAGAGAAGCATATCAGGTAATGAATATAATTCGAATAGTTTCTTATATTTACTTGTTACTTCTTACCTCATTGGAAAGCTGGTGAGAGACCTAACGGTCTGATGGAGAGGGAAACAAGGATATCTGGTATCCTCAATTTGAGTTTGTCCTCTCGGTGATGTCATGGGGTAGGTTCATAGGTGTCTGTTAAATATGGACACCAAAACTACTGGGCGTGATACATGATTGTAACGTATAATTTAAAGAAAGTCTCTCTCTCTCTCTCTCTCTCTCTCTCTCTCTCTCTCTCTCTCTCTCTCTCCATATATAGAATCAGACGTATTTTACTGACAGTTGTCTATGTATATTTTATCCCATTATTATGAATTCAATATTATATCTATGAGGAAATTAATGCCTACTAGTCATTTCTACGGAAACTACAACACAGCACAATAACACCGTTTTATTGTGCAAAGTTTCAGCTAGAAAACGTTATTTTTCCACATAATCACCATCACTGTTTAATTTAGTTACATCTACAGTGAAAATCTTATGGCCCTGCTAAAATAAATATAGCTGTTAAGAGAAAAACATTATTTTCCCGAATGATTACCACCAATGGCAATGTCGGCATTTTATCGTAGTGTAAGGGTTAACAAGTTAGTCTCACCGATCCATTATTACTGAATGGCGTATTTATAGGTTTTATTGTTACCAGTATATGGAGTCAAAGTTATGGTGGTTTCATGTAAAATGTGGAGTTCCCATTAAAAAA
>CM042175.1:21279047-21301547 GCA_023376005.1 Doryteuthis pealeii
TTCATCCAGGAAATTTAAAAAAATAGAATGTATCTGAAAGAACATCTTTATAATATTGGCAATATAAATAATTTGCAAGTTCGAACTGCAGTCATGCTATTACGTTTATTTTTTGACTAATACTCTTGGGAAAAGTATGAACCTTCTCATCCCTGCAAGTATTGGTTAAATAGCACAGCTACTGTTCTTCTGCAAGAATAGCTTTGGCATTAAATACACCACGAAGGTTGATATGCCATTAAACAAAAAATACATTTGTATTCATCACCAAATATTCTAAAAACTTCTAAAACATAAATAAAAATATTTCGCTTATAAAAACACAAATTGAATTAGCGTTGTAAATAACACACATCCAATTAGCACTTGCAAATGTTTAAATATCAAATTAAATTTGAAGACCATAATAAGAATAATGTGGTAAATTATATCGTTGTAAGATGAAAGATATCATAAATTAATTAATTCTTTAATTTATTTATGCAAAGTCAACTTGAGAAAAAATATCATAGAATAAAACAGGAAATATTTTGTTTTAGTTTTTAACATACGTCACAAAAATTACTTTTATTACCAATATAATATTGTTATATATCTATATAATTTTCTTATATATAAAATGAAAAATTGTGGATAGCACAATATAAAATGCAAAAATGTTGTGTAATGGTTATCGTCGTAAGGAAATTGTCACGGCAAGACAAGTTCAAATCCTGAACGAGGCTGTTTGTATTTCACATTGCACAAACACCCTTGGGAAAGGTAAGCATCCAACCAGTTTCGTGCAAACGTTGTGATCTCGGGAAGGAGGGGTCAAGCACTCTGCCAGAACGCCTTCCAGTGGCCAATAAATAATGATTCAAATTTTTCAAAGTGTCAACTACCCGCCCACTGTGCTAAGCAGTCTTGTTTTGTTTTCTATCAAGGAGCATAGTGGTAAGAGATAGGCAATATATTTCAATGTTATAGCAAAGGGTTAGCTCGGTAGAGCGTTCGGCTAGAAACCACAAGGTTCCTAGTTCGATACCGGTCCTCGCCAACTCAGCGTATGAGTAGCACAGGGATCTGTGCGGTAAAGGAGCTCATGGTAGGTGTGGCGCTCCACCTCAGACGCCAAAAACAATCTCCTTGATCTAGCACTATTGAAAAGGGGATAGACTCCCTCGCTGACTGGCTGATACCGACTTTAGGCCGCCCCGACGACTTTACTTTATACTTAGTAAAGGCTTTTGGGTTAGGGCGATTCTGCATCCCCTGAATCTGCCCCAGCTTCAGGGGGGGGGTGCAGAATCACCCTAACCCAAAAGCCTTTACTATAACATTGAAATATATTGCCTATCTCTTACCACTATGCTCCTTGATAGAAAAACAGAAGCTGCCCCTTCTTGATCTTCCTTTGTTCTGCGACTGCATCCTACTATTCTTCTTCCAGCTATTGGTGAGTAGTAGGGAAGATTGGTTAGGCAACCAGTATAGGAGAAGGAAAAAAACGAATTCAACCGTGTTACACTCCACTTAAGAAATTCACCTTGTGTCACATCCTACTCGTGCAAATGGGTTGGTAAATATGTATATAAGATGCAACTAATGCCAAGAAGCTATATTTATCATCATCTTGTTGCTCTTGACAGCACAGATTTCCATAACTCTTTCTCTTGCTACTCATCCCTATCAGTCATCAATATCAGTACAGAGATTATCAATGTAAGTCTTTTCTGGTCGGCCTAATCTAGTGTGTCCATGTTTAGGTGTCCACAAGCAAATGTCACATGCGTCCATCCTTACTTCTATAGGAGTACCCAGCATGTCTAGTTCATCTTACTTGGATGGTTTGTGTGATAGGAGGTGAGTGGCCGTATAGCTTCATTTTTGAGAGGTCCTGCTTCCAGGATTTGTTCAAGAGCCCACAGCATCCTTGTGTTGTTACCATCCAGCTTTTTCTCTAAGATTTTCGTTATTCAAGTGATGCAGCCATACAGTAGCACTTATATGGCAAAAGCTTGGAAGAATTCTTGCTTTATCTTATCAGAGAGATTTCCATATGACCAATAGTCTGTCTATTGCAGTATCTCTTTGCTATTGATATACTGGCATTGCTTTCTGTAGATGAAATGTTACTACCTAGGTATAGCAACTCATTTCAGTTGGTTGTACTGTTGATTGGATTTTACAGCATGTCAACCCTTGTGTCATTTTATGCTGAAGATGTTTTTGTTTTATTCTTTCTTATTTGTTATTCAATCCTTTTTAAACTCATTTTTATAAATTTAACTCATAGATGGGACTGTAACATGTTCTACCATTCTTGGCCAGAGTGATTGGGAATAATGGCAATAAAGCTGTACTCCACACTCCCAGAGCTCAAGAATTGGAACCTCACCACTAGATGTAGTTTTTCTCTATTTGTTTACATTTCTTTCTTTCATTCCCTGTCTATAATCTTATCATTCTGTCTTTCTCTCCTTGTCTGTATTTCTTTCTTTCTTTCTATCTCTGCCTTAACTTTATGTATCTTTTTCATCCTATCCTCTTTCTTTCTTCTCTTATCTTTATGATCTTTCATCTTTTCCCTCTCCTTTCTCTTTCCACTCTCCTTCTCTTTCCACTTATTTGCCTCTCTCTTTCTCTTTTCCCCTCTCTCCTTCTCTTTCCACTCTTATTCTCTTTTCCCTCTCCCTCTTTCTCTTTCCTTCTCTTTCTTTTCTTCCAATCTGTTTCTCTTTTACTGTTGATCTTTCTCTCTACCCTGAGACCATATATTGCAATATTTTTGCAGTTAGAATGATAAATGGTATGATTACCTTAGCAAAACTCTGTGGAATATCCTCTTGATTTGATTTTGCGTAGCCCACAGTCCATGGACATTACTCATCTTCTTCCCTTTCTTTTCTCTTCCACATCTCCACAAACAAAATGTCTTGGAACTGCTAAATGTAAAACTAACTCTACAACAACAACAACAAAAATAATATATATCAATATAGATAAGAGATATTTCACCTTTGCTTTTCATCTATTAGTTAACCAAGGAACAGGATATAGCTTTACTGGGTTCATCCGATTTCAGACTCTAATTCCCGATTGACATCCTTGCAGCAAATACCATTAAGAAAATGGGCAATATTACCAATTTGGGTTTATATCGCAGACCTTTACCATGAATTACTACAATAAAGATATTACTAGTATGGGTTTAGATGATTGCTGTGTGTTGGTTTCTGTTGGGTTTGATCATAAACTGAGACCAAGAGTGAGAGCAATGATTTCAAGAGATTGGGGAATTTCTAAGATCTTATTGGATTACAAGCAACAGATTTGCTAAGTATTCCTTTAAACCTGGAACATGAAAATCTCTGCAACAGAAATCCTTCTTGGCCTCTCAGTATCATAAAAATGTCACATTTTATTAAAAGAATTTTTTCCACTCATCTATCTCCATTTGGTAGTGATAGGGGGGGGGGTAAATTGTGGATGACTACTTTTTTATTTATTTATTCATTTTATTATTATTATTATTATTATTATTATTAGTTAGCTTAAAAGCATCTGGCAATTAAGTTAGCTACTGCAGAGGGTCCTTAATACCAAAAAGGACACTTCAGGAATTGAGTACATAATAAATTTTATTAAACAATATTTTTCAAACAAAAGTTTCCATCAAAACAATCATATGATTTGTCTATTTGGAACTTATTTGCAAATTCGGATGATAAACAACATTTTGCTTTTCCTATTTGAAGTCAGTACAAATAATTATACAATAGACAAAAATAAGCTACAAAAGAACTTAAAATTGACCTCTGTATTTAAGTATTGCATTAATATTTTAGATTATCTTTTAAAAGTTCAATAATAATTCTTCTGCTGACTTTTAATTTAAAGATAATTTTATGTATGTAGGTCCTTACTTTCCGTACAAATAATTTCATGGGTGACTTTTGCAAGTAATTTAAAAATTCATTTCTAATTTATAAAAATTTTTGTCTTACAAAAAAATTTGTTGCAAAAATCACGTAGAATGTGTTCAAAAACAATCACAGTAATTAAAAATTGGGAATGCAAACTTTCAGGATTGTGGGTCTGAGAATGTTTTTTATTTGCTCATAGATTTGGCCTGGTTCCAAAATGGTATGATATGTTGGGTTATGGCCTGTAGTAGTAAAGTTAAAAAAAATGTGACACACTGATATTTGCATTTATTATTATAGATACTATTACTACTACTATTACTAATACTAATACTACAGCAACAATCTGTTTAAATCTGGGATTAATAAGAACTATTCTCTTTATTTCGGTATACAGAAATCTGATGTCTGTTGTTGATTTTTAGGCATAGATTAGAAAGAGAAATTGATAATGATGAAAAGTTTGAAAGAAAGAAAAATGTGCATGATATAATGGTTATCATGGTAGGAATTGGACTCAATGACCTTAGTTGAAATCCTGTATGAGGCTGTTTACATTTTCACATAGTACTAATACCCTTGGTAAATAGTAGAGCAAACTGAGATCTTTAATCTTGGTATGGCAACCAGTCTAGGAGAAGAAAAACACACTTTATTTAACCATGTTAAACTCCACTTCAAGAATTAACTTTGTGTTACTCATGCAGAGGTAAATATATAAAAAGAAAGAAAAAAGAATAAATATGAACGAGAATAGAAGACAGAAGAAGAAAAGAAAAAGAGGAGAAAAAGTGGGAAAGGGAAAGAATGAAAAAATCAAAAGAAAGAGAAAATTTATGTTCATCAAGTTGTTGCTTATATGGTTGGTTATATTGTTTAATGGCATATCAACTCTTGTGGGTTATTTAATGCCAAATCTTGTTTATATATATATATATATATATATATATATATATATATGATTTTTAAATGCATAATTTGTACATAAATATTTTCTTATTTCAATTTGGTTTTATAAACTGGTAGAAAAATGTTTTTATTAAGTTCATGTGTATTAATAAATTGAATGAACTAATAAACTGTTGATTGATTCTCTGCCACAACTTGCAGCATCCATTTGAGAAAAAGGGTTGGGTATTTGCCATAAGAGCTATTTGATGAATATGGTCAGGACACTGATATAGGTGCTAAGGCTTGACATGACCTATCATTTTCCCATAGCTGTTTGGGATATATATTAAACCATGATATAGAGTTGTGTCCCTTTGTCTCATGTAACCCAACATTTTGGTTTATCTGCCCTTTGCCTCAAGGGAATCTCTTTGTTATATCTAATATTAAACAGTCAATGGTTTAATACTCTTTATCCATTAACACTTCCAACAAATTTGGAAATTATTCTTCCAGAATCGGGAAAATGATTGCATAGTTTAATGGAAAAAATATTATGACTATCAAAAAAAAATCAAGATGAGGACGCTAGTCTGAGTATATTGATAATTTCTCATGTGAGAAATTAATACAAAATATGAGAAAAATAAAAATAAAATAATTTGTATCATTTAGATTTTTCAAATTGTCTTCATGGTTATATATTTGGCTGCAGGTACTTCTTGTTGAACTTGGGAACCTTCATATCGTAATTGGCAACCTTCACGAACCTTTAAACCAAACCCTTTATTTAATCCAATGGGGTAAATTGTTCTCATTCCTTATCAGAATTTTTGAGATGAGGCTTGATAATTTGTATGATTTAGACTTTTTTGATTGTTGTCCTCAACCTTATTGTTATATACACAAAGTTTGTCCGATGTGCTCTTCAGCCTTCTTCAGGTGTTTCTAGTTATTAAACTTGGGAACTTTCTTGGCAAACTTGGGAGCCATCATGTCATAATTGTGAATCTTCCCAGAACTTTTAAACCATTGATGCAGATTGTTTTCATTTCTTTAACCATGGTTGAGTATAAATATTAAGTTATGTTAAGTATTCTATGTTATTTTTGCCTGTAGTCAGGATTGAACCTGCAACCTCTAGATGATTGTCACTTAGAACTTTATCAACTCAACCCTTATATCTGTTGCACCATGTGTCCGATGGTTTGTTTAATTCAAATAAAATAAAATAAAAACAAATTCAGATAAAATAGAATAAAAACAATTATTATGATCAGTTTTACCGAAATTGGCACCAAACTCAAGCAGCCGGAGATGATAATAACTGTTAAGTGATTCTGATTAATTAGAAATTGATGACTAACAACTTGCACTTGATGCAGCAGTGCTAGGTCGGTGAGGTTGGGTACTGGTGAGTGGAATGAAGTTCTGGTTCTAAAATTAAGAAAAAAATTGGTGTCCCATATTAAAATGCCATTTGATAAAAAATCTTTTTTTGAAATTATTGAAAAAAAAATTCTTAAAGAGTCCGAAATATCAAAGTTAAATGAGTACATTTAATGGTGGGTGGGGAAATTGGTAACAGGTAAATAGAGGTGAAAATAAATTCAGGTGAAGGAGGAAAGAAAGGAAAAAAAAGAAGAAGAAGAAAAGAAGGAATGGTTTGGAAAGAAAGAGTGGGTGGAAGAAAATGTAAGAGTCAGAGAGAAGGAAGTGAAGAGAAAGAGAGAAAAAGGAATTGATAAAGAACACATGTTATCCAGGAAGAAAATTTCTGGAAAGAAAGAAAAAAGAAAGAAAGAAAGAAAGAAAGAATGGCCTTCAGAAAGGGAAGAAAGAAAGAACTGAAGGAAGTGAAGAGAGAAATAAATAAGAAAGAAAGAAAGAAAGAAAGAATAAACTTTTGAAAGTGAAGAGACAAAGAAGAAAGAAAGAAAGAAAGAAAGAAGTAGATAAAGAGAAAAGGAAAGGAGAATAGAGAGAAGCAAGGATAGAGAAGAAAAAGAAAAAGATACAAAACAGGAAAAAGAAAAGTGCAAAGAAAGAAAGGAAGAAAGAAAGAAAGGAAAAGAAAACAACAGAAAGAAAGACAAAAAGAAAGGTTTGTTTGTTTGTTTGTTTTACTTCATATCAACCCTTTTTGAGTCATTTAATGTTGAATCATCACTTAAAGGTTGCTTAAAGATACAAAAACAATCTCCCAGGTCAAATACTAATGAAAAGGGGATAGACTTCTTTGCTGTCCGGCTGATACTGATAATAAGCCACTCTGCCGCCTTTACTTTAATTTTTAAATGTTCTATAACTCAACTAAAACTAAAAGACCCACCCTGTCCACAGAAGAATAAACTGACTGTACCTCTGCAGAGAGGTAAAATCCCCCAATGGGGCAACCTGTTGGCCATGATGTTTAAGGATGGAACCCTGGTGGATGAGCAGTCCAAGATATGCATCACTCCATTTTGGTCCTTACTTAGGTTAAACAGGTGGTTGGAGATGTCACCTCTGGTCATATCAAGCCTTATCACTTATATGATTGTCCCAACTCTATAACCATTATGGCAAATCCCCAACCCTTTTTATCATATATGTGCTAGAAAGTGGTCACAGGGTCCTGGTATGACTTTAAACTGCATCTAATGGTGAGGTTCCAGTTTTGAAGCTCTGGGGTATGTGGAGTACCCATTTGACGCCATTACTCCCAGGTTCACTCTGACCCGGAGTGGTAGTCCCATCTATGAGTTAAACAGAAAAAACTGAGTTTTTAAAAAATTTGTTAAAAAAACTGAGTTTAAATAAAAAAGATTGAATACCCATCAAGCATGGATAGAACAGAACATCTTCGGCATAAAATAACCCAACAAGGGTTGACATACCATAAAATTCAACAAACCAAACCAATCAATAAGAGACTTTTTTTTTGTTGAAATTATGATGTAACTGATGTAATATGAAAAATATGGTGTAATAATAGATTTACTGAGTATTTAAGTTTGTTTTTTAAGGTGATGTTATACCATAGAACATGGCATTTAGAGCAATATTGTGGATATCAGATTTAAATGGGTATGAATTAAAAACATTTATATGGGTTCAAGTATTCCTATCTGATATGAATACCCCCCTGTAGGTTGGGGCTGTGGAGTACACAAACTGTAACTCTACAGAGGGGTAAAATCCCACCAATCTGTTGACCATAGGTGGTGACCCATTATGCTTAAAGATGGAATCCTGGTGGCTGAGCAGTCCATGACATGCAATACTTCACTTTGACAGGAAGTTGGAGAGGCTGCCTGCAATTAATCTGCTGGTCACATCAAGCCCTAGAAACTATATGATTGTCCTAACCGTTTGGCAAACCCACAACCCTTTTTATCATATATATACTATAAGGTGGTGGCTGAGGCCATAGTGTCCTGGATATCCCATTAAACTGCATTAAATGGTGATTTCCAATTCTGGAGCTCTAGAGAGTATTGAGTAACCTTTCATCACCATTACTCCCAGGTCCACTCTGGCCCAGAGGAGTAGTATCTGTTAGGGTTCGATCTATGGGTTAAATAGAAGAAAATTTGTTTAAAAAAATTGAATTTAGATTTTTTTTCAGTAACCATCAAGAATGAATAAAATAAAATATCTTCAGCACAAAATAACTCAATAAGAGTTGACATGCTGTAAAATCAACCAAACAATCAACCAACCAACAGATCTATTTGACCCATTTACTTTTGAACATATAATACCCTTGGGAAAGGTATGAAAACCAACATTCCCTCAGCTATAGGTTTGATAGTACCACTACTGTTTTTACAAACCAAACATTGACCAATAGATGGGAGGCGAACAAGTACTAGCACTTTAGTCAGAGTGGATTTGATGACAATGAACAGATACTCCACACTGCTCAGAGTTCCAGAACTGAAGCCTCATTACTGGATGCAGTTTAATGTCATAACCAAGACACAGATACTTTCTGAACACACTTTGAAAATAAGAACTTAAGCTAGTATATATATATATATATATATATAGGAGAAACAAATATTTATGGCTATCAACTTAGAAAAGGGGTAGACTCCCTCACTGTCTGACTACTCCGACTACTACATACATATGAGACCTGTACTTACAGTATCACAAATGTACATGTATCTAAATATGTCATACCCAGGACACTCTGGATACTTTCTGAATACACTAGTTCTTCAGCTAGTATATATATATATAAGAAACACATATTTATGGTTATCTATATAGAAATGAGATATATACTTATGGTATTATACATGTATGTATATCTAAACATAAGCGAGACCCAAATAATAATGTTTATCCATAAGTCTATTCTACTTTCACTTTCTGTTTCATCATTATTCATTGAAATTAATATTCGTCCCATTGCCGCCAGAGAGGAAATAAGTAGCCAATTACAATTGCAAATAGCTTCAATTCAGCATCTCAAATTGTGGATACGATTAACATATATTCTATTTCCTGATAGAATGGGGGCTCATTACACACTCCAACTACCAGTGCCATCTTGAAAATTGGTGCTTTTGAACTTGATATATTATTAAGTGGCAAGATTGTTCACTATTCTTTCTTGCTTGATACTTATCTCTCAAGAGGTTTAAATCTTACACTAAACAATTAAGTGCTTCCTAAAACAACGAATAGAGAAACTTTATCATTAATAATTTTGCTTCTCCCTAATTTCCATTGCTTTTTATTGAAACTCATTTGGGTCATCACTTCTATAACAACAATGAACAGCACACATCAGTGTTAGGAAGAGAGGAGATCTGCTGCATGGGCAACTGCTGGTCTTCCTGTGCTAAAGTTAAATCATCATGTCATGCAAATAGCATGGATATCCATGACAATCTCTCACCAACTGTCTCTATCATTTATTGGTCTTGGGAGGTCCTCTACGCAGAATCCAGTATCTGTGCAGAGCTGGTCAATGTATGTCTTTATTGGATGGCCCACAGTGGCAAACCTCTTGCTGGTTTCCATAGGTGAACATCACTTATGAGTTAGTCCTTGCTTCTCCAGAAGTGCCCAGCATGTTTTGTTTGTCTCACTTGGAGGATTTGTGTGATGGGGGCAAGTGGCGATACAGCTGCTTTCTTATAGGGTGTTGTTTCCATAATTTGTTTAACATCACAGTATTCTTGTGCAGCTCCCATCTAGCTTATTCTCTAGGCATTTTATTAGGATCCAAGTGATGCAGCCATACAGTAGCACTGATATAACTATGGCTTGTCATGGATATCTGTGCTACAAGCATGACTTGATGATGATGATGATGATGACGACAAGTATCATTACTTATATGCTTTTCTTTATATTTTTTACCTGTATGATAGAATATTTCAATGTTCACTATCTATTCACCTCAGAACACACTCTATTCAAATAAAGTCCTGTTATTATTGTAATCTAAGTTCACATGGTGATTTTTCAGTGTAAACAAGTAACACAAGCAAGAGCCGCTGCCTGTGGCTTACGGTTGGATCATAGAGGTGGGAGAGCCGCTGTAAGCTGATTTAAGTAGGCAAAGAGTTAAACCCCAATACACCAATGACCAATACACATTTTAGTGAATCAGATTTGAGAATTGTTTGTATGTAATTGGTGGTCACTGATTTCGAAAATGGCACTCTTCTTTTTTTTTCTATTACATCAAGTTTTCACCCTCTTGAGATACACCTAATTTGAAAGTAAGTAAAATAGGCTCTATCCTTGAAATTACTAATGCCTCTCCTCTTGGTTGGTAAAGTTTCCACAAATATAGCAAAAAGGATATAAATCAACTCACCATAAACTTTACCACTACTGATTCCCAAATTCAATATATTGGGGTTTAACTCTTTGCCTACTTAAATCTGCTCACAGCGGCTCTCCCACCTCTATGATCCAACCGTAAGCCACAGGCAGCGGCTCTCCCACCTCTATGATCAAACCGTAAGCCACAGGCAGCGGCTCTTGCATGTGTTACTTGTTTACACTGAAAAATCACCATGTGAACTTAGATTACAATAATAACAGGACTTTATTTGAATAGAGTTCTGAGGTGAATAGATAGTGAACATTGAAATATTCCCTCATACAGGTAAAAAATATAAAGAAATGTTGGTGTAAACTTGAGGGGAATTTGATAAGCAAAGAGTTAAATTTGACTGACTGGTTCCATACAAAAACCTGTTTAAAAAAAATTACTTCAAGCCTGACTGCATTTTTGGGCCAGAGGTCCACTTGAATTATTAAACATTTTTCTTTAGATGCCCTTTTCTTTTCTTTTTGGTTTATCTATACCCACCCACTTTACAAGGGAGTGCTGAAAAGTTCTCACTCTTACCAAGAGGGTAATAACCTAGTCTCTTGAAATGCTATTCTTTATGCTCAACACACTTGGCACATCATTTTTCAATTTTCCTTAATCTGCAAAAAAAAAAAAAAATGTCAATTAAGAATTAATTAAAAGAAGAAAAAGACGTTCTAGTCTTGGTTGAACTGAGAACTTTTCATCATTCTCTCATATCTGTATTTTGGAAAATAAAGATTGTGACTGTTTAATAGTATCTGAGTTGATTCCCAAATGCACTTGTTCCGCTAAATTAGTTTGGATAATTTATTTTCATCCAATGTTTAAAAGGAATGTAAATTTATGTTCCTTCATTGTCTGTCTTTGTCTGTAAATGCATAACTTTCTTTTGATATCTTTGACTTTGTAGTCTTTTTGTAGAAAGAGTTAAGTAATGTTCGGTTTGATTTTTTCTGGATAGATTCCAAATTCCAAAGGAATGACTCTTTAGTTTTAGACTAGTTACAATTTATACATAATTGAAGGCTTCATATATATATATATATATATATATATATATATATATATATATATATATATATATATATATATATATATATATATATATATATGGAGGCGAGTGGTCTAATGGTTAGAGTCATGGGAAATGGACTCGTCAACCCGAGGTCAATTCCTAGACGAAGCAGTTGGCATTTCACATGCGCTAATACTCTTGGGAAGTATGAATCCAATTCTCCCTCCAGCTATGGGTAAATTTAACCATGGCTAGGTAATCAGTCTAGGAGAAGGAAAACTCTGAATTCAAACCTGTTAAACTCCGCTTTAGAAATTGACCTGTTAGTTTCTTGCCTATGGGGTTTTCAAATTTAGTTAGGAAATGATTATACAATAATATATAATAAAGATGCATTAGAAAAAGTTTTACTATAAAAATGCATTGAAAATGAATTTGGCTATGAAAATGCATTGCTTATGATTTTTATTTTAAAAATGCATTGGAAATATTTTTCCTATAAAATAGCAGATTACTCAGTATTAGACCACACACACACATATATATATATATATATATGTATATATATATATATATATTTGTAGAAAATAGAAAAAGAAACTATTCCGAAAAAAGATAATTTATTTTTGATAGTAAAGTTGATGTTTTCAATGTTTCATTTTATATTAAACCTTCTTCGGGACAATGTAAAATTCAATTATCCTGACATGGTTTAATGTAAAATGAAATGTTTAAACGTCAACTTTACTATTAAATATATATTCATCTTTTTTTCAGAATACTTTGATTTTCTATTTTCAACATATTATCAGATTCACAATGTATATATATATATATATATATATATATATATATATATATAAACACTTCCAATTATTGCTATTGACTCTATGTCTATGCTATCTTAACTTAGAAATGTATGATCTATCACTGATATTGAGCACACTTTTTTAAAAATAAATATATGATATATATATATTCCAAAAGTAAGGTCTCCAAAGTGCTGGGGATGCAAAGAAACTGTTATGTTTGTTGTGCATGCACCTGCACATGCCTCTGGCTTAGCAGGCATTTCTGATGGATCTCCCAACTGACGCTATTGCCACGTGTGAAGTTTGTGCAGTTATTTGAATGCAAAAGTGGTGTTAGGAGTTTGCAATGATGGCAATGCTTCCTCAACAACATGGCAACCAGTTGGTAAGACATGCTCATACAAAAACTCCCACAACACCTACAAAAATGCTATAGCCAAAATGGTGATTATCTAGAAAAATAGATACAGGTTCAAACTTTAAAATTATATAAACATCATTGACAATAAATAATAAACGTTTCTGTGATTTTTACATATTTTGGAGACCTTATATTGTATCTCTCTTTCCTTATTTTCTTACTTCTATTTTTCTGGTCATCTCTTCTAGCGTCTCTTCTAGCGGCTGGACTTCGTCTTGGAGACTTTGTGTCTGGTCTTCCATTGGAGATTTCTCTTTATCTGAAGCCTTGTGTCATTGGTAGTTTTTAGATAATAACACAAGACTTCGATTTACTTAGATCATTTTTTATTCTGAAATCCCCACCAGACTAACTCTGCAGATTGAGTCGGCATAAACACGACTTACCACCGTCGTGGGTTTGGTCGATCTGACTACTCTCTCTAATCTAAACCGGAGGAGGGTCTTCTCCACCAATTCTCACAGTATCCACCGGAAAGTTCAGGATGAGGTCAAGCCTTGTCATTCAATCCTTCAAGGCCACCGGCTGAACTTATAACAGCCATTTTGGTTTCTACACTACTGTACATAAATATTAGGAATCTAATAATTATGTAACACTTACAGGTGGGTTACTCTTATAAAATTCATTGAACTGGAACTGGAATATTTTTGCACTCTATTGGTAATTATTGGAGACATTTTCCAAGAAGATTTTAGAATGAGCTTAGAGATTTCTCTTTTATTAAAAGTTATCTGTCTCAGTTTCAAGTGCAACTAGAGAACCCATCAAGATTTACTATTGAAAGTCATGAACAATTTAGAAGGGGAAAAACATTTTCAAAGAATTTGGAGATGATTTTATTATGGTCAGCTTGAACTACAGTAGTAAAAAGAAAAGAGGAGATGTTTGTACCAGATCTGTTGCTTGAGCTTTGGACTGGAGGGAGAGAGAGAGAGAAGGAGAGGGAGAGAGGGGGAGAGAGAGAGAGCAATAAAGATAAGCTATGATGGGATTGCATCACACTGAAGTACTATCGAAGCAAATGAAGGCAAAAGTTCAGTGGGATTGAGATGCACCCGTAAAATGCGAATCAGACGCTTTGGGATTGGCTATAGATAATGTCAAGGCACTCAGTCAGCAGAAGAAATAAAGAAAAGAAATGGTAAAGGTTTTGCTGTATCAGGCAACAATAGGAAAATGTTTGAATTCTTTTAGCTTTTAAGTGATACGAAGGGATTAATATTTATGTCTAATGCTTAGGAGTAGATTTTATAAGCACAAGATTTTACAAGCACAATACACTCACTTAGCAAGAAAGTGACCTTCATCTTCCTTTGATTTAAAACCAAATGGTATTATTATGTATGTATCAATATATATATATATATATATATATATATATATATATACATGTATGTCTTTATCAACTCCACCACACGAGCAAGATATGACACAAGGTCAATTTCTTAAGCAAATTTTAACAGGCTTGAATTCAGAGTTTTCTTTCCCCTAGACTAGTTACCTAGCCAAGGTTAAAGAACCAATCTGCTCTACTATTTACCCAAAGCTGGAGGGAGAGTAGTTGGATGCATACCTTTCCCAAAGGTATTAGCGATATGTGAAATGCAAACAGCATCATCCAGGATTTGAACTTAGGTTGACAAGTCTATTTCCTATGACTCTAACCATATATCTATCTATCTATCTATATATATATATATATATGTTTTCAAGTACCACGATCTTGTAAATTAGTAAAACAAATAATCTTTAAAGATACAACAACAGTAACTAATTAGTTCACAATCTTCATTGATCCTTACTCACTGGTACATTCTGACCAGCGTTGTTAGGATCTATGAGTCAAATAAATTTCTTTGATAATCATTTCTATTAAATAGGAATACTTGAAACAATATAACTGTAGGCAAATTATTAACATTAGTTACTTAATAATCATATAAATGTCCATCCTGTTGGCTGGGGCTGTAGAATATACTAACTGCCTTCAGCAGAGGGGTAAGACCCCCTCCAATGAGGCCACCTGTTGGCTGTGGGTGTCGATATATGATGCTTTAGGACTGAATCCTGGTGGCTGAGCAGTCCATGACTTGCAACACTCCACTTTGGCCTTTATTTGCGTTAAATGGGTGGTTGGAGAGGCCTATTCAATCAATGAGCCGGTCACAACAAGTCCTACTTATAGGATTGTCCTGTGTTCCTTAATTGTTTTATGGCAAACCCTCAACCCTTTTTATCATTGTGCTAGAACGTCATGGCTGAAGGTCTTATTCTCCTAGGTATGACATTAAACTGCATCTAGTTGTGAGGCTCTAATTCTGGGGAATATGGAGTAGACATTCATTACAATTACATCCAGGTCAACTCAGACCCAGAGTGATATACCTGTCAGGGTCCCATCTATGGGTTAAATATATAAAAAAAAAAAAGCTTTAAAAATGTTTTTAAAAAATAGATTTTAGAAAAATTGAATATTCAACAAGAATGAATAAAATAAAAACGTCTTTGGCATAGAATAAACCCAAGTATTGATATGCTGTAAAAATCCAACCAACCAACCAACCAACCAACTAAATTCCACACAAAGAAAACCAGCCTTTCCATCATGCCCTACAAACTATACTAGCCATAAAGGAAATGTAATGTAGCAAATTGTGAAATTGATACTACAATAGATTAAAATGTCCTCCTTTAAATCCGACACAATGAAAACCAGCTTCTCCATGATGCACCATAAATAAACTAGAATCAAGCAAAGAGAACTAGAATTACATGTTTGACCATTCCCATGATGCCTCAGGATGCACCACTCAACAGCATATAAGGTAAACACAAACACAAAAAATTCACTTGGTTTGAAAGATGCAGAGGCAAGAAACTCACTTATTGACTTCATGTCTTTGCTACCCTAACTTAGATAAATATATATTAGCTATGCTCAAAAAGCGTACTTTTCACACGGGAGCAAATTGTTAAAGAATATTTTAAAATGTCAATAAAAAATGGAAAATTAACTTTTTAATGTTTTCTTTTCTTTTTAATATAAAGAACAATTCCAAGTTTATATGTTAAAAGAAAAAACAAATTTCTGTTACATATAATGTAATTTTTTGCATTTTAAATAAATTTGCAATAAATTCTTAATCTTTGTTGACATAGTTATCACATCTTGATTCAAACAATTAGCCAACGTAATTTTCTATGGAGAATCATACATGTAATAATTTTTTTTATTCTTAAACAAAAACAAATTACTAATTTAGCATTTCGTTGATACCTTACAATTTAACTCTTAATATTATTGAAAAAAAAAAAGTGTTAGGAAAATCAAAATTCGAATGTTAAAAATTATTTACAATAAAATTCTATCAGAAATATTATACAAAGCAGACTTTTCTTCAATACATTTCTGATAAAGTATAGATATATATTTAAGTGAGGAGAATGAAATATTAATTTACAAAACATTAATTTGGCCTTTGTGTTGCTAGTAGTATCTTCCCATGAATTTGAACTTATTTTAACTTATTCATAGCAGCAGCAATATTGAAACAAGAATAGAATATTATGTCCCCTACATACTTCCATTAAAAAAAATGACGACAAATTTTAATTCAAACATTATTTTCAATATTTTTGTATATAAAAACCAAAGATTGTATACTCATTATTTTTAGCTACATATTTTTAATACAATATTTTCTTTAAATTACATAAGTATGATTTTGCTATACAATAATGGGAGTATTTATTTTAGATTTTATGAATTTAAAAAATCCTTAAAAATTTTTTTTTAAAGTAGATAACTGGAACTTTTAATATAAAATTCTTTAGAAAATAAGCTAACGATTTAGCAAAAAAAAAAGGTAAATATTTTTTCTTATTTACGAGACTTAAGTTCCACATGTTAAGACGTCTTACTGCCAAAACTGTACTACTATCGATTTATTTCTTTTTACATATGTTTCATCATTCAATTATCAAAAATGTTAAATTCATTTTCATACAAAAAAAAAAATTTGTATGGGAGCAATGCGCAAAACAAAAACTAATGTGAAAAAATAATTAGCCTTTTCAATTTAGTAAACATTTATTTACAATAAAAGTTCTTTTCTTACTTCATTTACCAAAAGTTTTATTAAAATTGTATAGTTAGTTTATTTTAGATGATTTTTAGAAGAATTCCCTGTGATCACCCTTAACTGCAGGTGCGTGAAAGGAGCAACCTTAATATATATATATGGTAAAAAAAAGTAAACTCGGTGGGTGGCCTATTGTCGGTACCAGCCAGACAGTAAGGAAGTCTATTCCCTTTTCACTAGTGCTAGACCAGGGAGATTGTTTTTGTGTTTGAGGTGGAACATCACTCCTACCATAAGCTCCCCAATTTGATGCACAGAGTTTCCCCATATATAGGTGATGTAAGTAAACAAATAATATAAGCAAAATATACAGATGAAATACTTTACATTGCAAAATAGGAAATATAATCTATGAATCTTATTTCTGTTTATTGATCAATTTTTAATATATTTTTATTGTTTTTAATATTGATTATAATTCTCTAAGATTATTTTAGCATTCAACTTGGTACAAATTCTGAAGACAACAGTCAATTACATCTGTCATACCTGCCCTCAGTTTCTACATTGCATTGGCTGTTGAAATAAGAATACCAACTTTTAACTAAAAATAAGCTTTATTTATTATTGCATCCTAACAAGAACTTGAATGAAAAAAATTAATTTCTAACATTGTTTCAAACTTCTAACAATTTTTGGCAACCAACTAAAATAGCATTTTTAACCTGGGGTTCCGGCTCCCACAAGGGGTGTGAGATTTAGTTCTTATGGGTGTAAGGAGTGGTCCATAACATTTTTCTTTTTTTACTAGATAGATAGATATAAGCAAACTGAAATAGGTAGATAGATATATTGATATAAACAGACTAATGTAAATATGAACAAATATGAACGGACTAAGATAGATAAGTAGATAGATAGATAAGAACTAACTGAAATAGGTAGATAGATAGATAGAAACAGATTAAGATAGATACAGATAGATATGAACAGACTGAGATAGATGCATAGATAGATAGGTAAGTAGATAGATTAATAGAAACAGACTTAGATCTGAATAAATATGGATGGACTAAGATAGATAGAAACAGACTAAAATAGATATATAGCAATCGCATAATCTTTACAGATCACTGTCGTCCTTCACAATCCTACAACCCCAACAGCAGAAACTTTCTTCTCATGATCCCTCAAGTAATTCATCAATCCTGCTGTAGATCCACAAAGTTTGTTGCAAATGGGACACAAGAAGGATGTCCTTCCCATGGGACAACTGGATCAGATGGTGAAAGGTAGATATCAATAGTTATGAACAGACTGAGATAGATAGATAGATAGACAGATAGATAGATGTGGTGTTTAATGCTAGGAATTCAGAGAAACTTTGCATTTATGTTAAATCTTTCCATATTGACAATGTTGTAAACAATACGTAAACCATTTGCAAAAATATTTATTAGATTGTTAAACATATTCCTATTTGGTATTATTAGCGTTATTCGGACTATTGTCCCCATCTTCATTGTTATTTGTACAACGTTTCGGCCGATATACCCTCCAGCCTTCTTCAGGTATTTCTTGTCGGACTCGGGAACCTTCTTTTCGAACTCGGGAACTTTCTTGTCGTATTCGGGAGCCATCACGGAACTTTGAACCTAACCCTTTATTTATTCTAATTGAACCTAACCCTTTATTTATTCTATAACGCTAATAATACTTATCTTCAAGCCTCATCTCAAACATTCAGAGAAATAGTATATTCCTATTTATACTGTCCAACAATCACATGTGGGTTTTATTATAATGGCTTCTAGCATATTATATATCTTTTCTTTTTTTTTTTTTCTAAAATTCATATATGTTGTGTTGTTTATAAATGTTTGTAAGAATGAAATGGTTTAAAATTCTATGGTGATTAATATTTTGATTGGTTGGATGATTGTTTTTACAGCATCTCAACTCTTATGGGGTCATTTTATGCCAAAGTCTCTTTAACAATCATATTATCCAATAATTCAAATGTCACTTACTCTTGTGAAGTAGCTGGAACACCTCCCACAAGAGAGAATAGTCTAAGACTATTTAAACAGTGATCTCTTAATACTGAGAAATCAACTTGGCAATTAACTCTTTATTGCAATAGTTGGCATACTCAACCATTTACCATATTTTTCTCCAGAATAATTTTCCTCTACTTTCTACAGGTCTGCCAACTTTACTTATTTCACAACATAACATTTACCATTTTTTAAAGTTTTAATAAAAAAGGTGAGGAAATATTTCTTGTTATTATATATACTAGCAGAAAATAACCACCAACATACGATGTAAAAATTGATTCCAAAAACTCAAAGGATTTTTTGCTACACTCTTTTGTAAAAAAAAAGGGAAATCTTATATTCTTTTTAATAATAGACATATTTGAATTAAGCTGTTAGAAATTGGTTTTATTAGAAAGAAAACATATTTATATGAATTTCGACAGCAAAACTATTCATTTATATCTGGTATTTAAAAAAATATAACATTTCAAAGAAAGATCTGTTTACATATTTTCATGAAAGAGCGTGGCAAAAAATCCTTTTATGTAATTTTGGAATTAATTTTTACACAGCCTGGACAGTGTAGAGTACCTTTTCATTGGCATTATTCCCAGGTGTGCTGTGACCCAGAGTGGTAGTACCTGTTAGGGTCCCATCTATGGGTCTGTTTAAAAATTATTTGTATTTGATAGGACCGTGTGCAAAAAACTCTTAAGAAAGAACCACACAAAAAAAATGTAAATACAAATGTACAATGAGTGCCATTCCCTCACCTCTAAGCATTAAATAACCTAAGATGAGTTTACATGCCATTTAAAATCAATCAATAATTTATTATTATTTCTGATACATGGTGTTCTTTGCTGTTGAGGAAATGACAAACTGTGTGAATTGCAGAAAAAATGCAACTAACTTTTTTTTAAAATAAAGAAGATACATTTCAAAATTAATAATACAACTTGAGTCTTCAAGAAGGATGCAACACAAGATCAATTTTTAAGAGGAGTTTATTCAGATTTTTTCTTCTCCTGGACTGTTGCTCTATCAAGGTTAAATCTGCTCTTACTAATTACCCATAGCTGAAGGAGAATAGTTGAATACATACCTTTCCCAAGAGTATTAGTGCTATGTGAAATGCAAACAGACTCATACAGGATTTGAACATGGTTCGCAGTATCCATTTTCTATGATGATAACCATTACAATGCTGGTGCCTCCAACATCAGTGTGTAACTTTCCCAGGCAACTGTCTTTATAAATAAAGTTGGTTCAAAATTAAGTTAATTATTTTTAAAAGATCAATTATGGTACTTAATCAATAAGTACCTTAAATTTACATATAAAACATATTCATAAGTGCAGCTTGATTGTGTTTATGTGTTAGTTCTGTGTGATAAAGTAGGTAGCTGATGGTAGGTCTGGTGCTCCACATGAGATGTAAAAAAAATTCTCTGGACTAGCGCTTGTGAAAAGAGGATAGACAGCTGTCCAGCTGATACTGACAATAGGCCACTCTGCCTACTACTACTACTACACATGCACACAGACACAAACATATATACATGCATCCGTTCTTATTGCTATGAATTTTTTAGTTTGGCATCAATTTCAATTTATTATATTTCATTATCTAGATATGAAATGAGGCAAATACACATCTTATAATTCACTTATTCTTGGTTTGGTATATCATGAACAACGATTATTGTGAAAAAATAAAACCAAAAAGACAATATTAAAAATAGTAATGCAAATAATAATAAGAATTAGGTTATATAATTTAAGAGATTGTACATTTTCAACTTAATATATAGTTCAATTCCAATTTTTAAAATTTATTTTATTTTCGTCAATAATACAATATTTTTCTTACGGTGTTATATAATAGATTGATGAAATCTATAATTGACATGTAGTGTAGGATAATTCAAGGTCATTTGAGAATGTGGCTTTTCATGTGAACAAACAACATAGACAGAAGTTAGCTAGAAACTTCAGAAAATTCCCCAATAGAGGCAGATCGTTTCCACCATGATTTGATTTACTGATTCCCGGCCTGATAGGAGGATGGTAAGATGAAAGTCGTTGAGAAATAAATAAAGCATGCTTACAGAAATCTTGTCTTTGTTATTGATCTCACAGCTAGCAACATGAGACAAATGAGACACTAGAGAAGATGACAACGAATGGGACAACAAGAAAACATGGTCGTCAAGAACAATGAGAGTGACGTGAGGAGATAAGCTCTGGACAATCATCAGAGTAAAGGGATATCCAGCAATTGAAGTGTGGGAGATTAACTGTTTGCAACTGAATAACCAAAATATTGAAACTGCACTTTTTAAAAATCTTTGCATAACAGAATGATGTCACCTCAAAAGAATCTTGTATCCAAAATGCATTTAAAATGGAGGGTGGGGATTATTTCCTTAGTCTAGAAAGAAAAAGGCCATGAACAAGAAATTAAAAAAAAAACTCCCTGACAGTTCTTTTTAAACAAATATACATCAATGAAAAACTACTATCCATATGCATTTACCCAACCCCTCCACACGAGTAGGATGTGACACAGGGTCAATTTTTTAAGAGGAGTTTACCAAGTTTGAATTCAGAAGTCTTCCTTTAATTACACCAGTTACCATATTAAGTTCAACTAGCCTTGTCCAAGATTTGAAGTTGTGCTACTGTGTCCATTTCTATAATAATAACCATTGCACGACAGATGCCTAACTTTTTTCTCAAGTTAAAAAAAGAAATCACTTTCACTCATTTATATATATATAAATATATATATATAATATATATATATATATTTGGATGTGGCATAATTCCTGTTACAAAGTTTTAAATCAATTTTAAAAATGCATTATGTTTCTAATATAACTAACATCAAATCCATTCCCTATAACCATATTAACTATTTTCAGAACATTACACCATTAACAATTTGCAATGTCTATAGTATTGAAAAAAGTTCAAAATTGAGAGGCATGAAACTCCACCTGAGATATTTCAACTGAGGAAAACACTTAAGATCAATAGAATGTTGATCAAAAGAACAATCAATTGATTTAAGGAAACTTACTTGACCAAAGACAGACTGGGTGCCCTCATACATCAAGAACATCAGAACTTGTTAAAAGTGTGAGGGAAAAAATAAGGCATAATACAAGAAGATCCATGAAAAATGGCAGAAGAAGCAGAAAACTTACCGGTGTAAGTCATTTCTATCTATGGACGCTCCAGTCCTTTTATATATGTAGGTTTATCTACTCTTGTATTTGTATCTTATGTATCCATGTACTCTTCTATTATGTATCCTTTGTATTCATGTGCTGTTATCTATTAAATGTATTGTCCCTCAACCCTTGTAGGAGTTGTATGTTCTTCAAATATTCACTTTGAATCTTACACCGGGAACTATGCAGAGAATATGTTGAGATGATATGGGTATGTCACCCTTTAAGTTCTAAAAGAGACAGCTTCTTTCTGAAGC
>CM042175.1:21309047-21374052 GCA_023376005.1 Doryteuthis pealeii
CTAATGGAACTCCCAATTGATGCTACCAGCAAGTGTGAAGTTTGTCCTGTTATTTGGTTTTTCAACACAAAAGGTATTAAACCAATTGAAATTCATCACCAATTAATGGAAGTGTATGGCGAATCATGCATGGATGCCAAAAACGTCTGCAAGTTTTGTCGGGAGTTTGCAACCATGACAAGGTTCAACTTCCTCAATAATATGGCAATAAGCTCTTATGACATGAGCCTACAAAAAAAGCACCAACAAAAATGCATAGACTAAGCCAAAATGGTGATTATGTAAAAAAATAGATATGCATTCAAAGTTTTAAATGATCTAAACACCATTAGAAATAAACAATAAACGTTTCTGTGATTTCTAAATATTTGTGAGACCTTACCTTTGGGATTCCCCTTGTACATTTTTTTATGGAGCTGCTTGTTCAACTTATTTTTAGTATATAAAATGCACGTTCTGCATATGTCATCTCCCCCTTTTTTCAGAATTAAACCTTCTCCCCAATGGACATTTGTGTATTTACACTAGCCTCATGTTTCTGACCTTTAGTATATAAAATGCTGAACTCTTACAAAAAAAACCCCAAAAAGACATTGTGTAGTACACACAAAAAATATGGTTAGTAGTTTGTGTCAATATCAGTATATATGTATATCTATATTTAAGTATTTATCCAACCTCTCCTCGTGAATAGGATGTGACACAAAAATTTGAGTTTTAATGATAACTGTAGTAAGATCTCCTTGGGACCCTCTACCTTACTGGAATGAGTTAAAGTTATTACTACCTCAACTCAGTCCAGTAAGGTAGAGGGTCCTGACAAAATCTTAGCAAATCAAAATCTTGGTAGGCCCATAATTTTCATGATTATCATTATACACACACACACACTGGAAATATATATATATATATATATATATATATATATATAACAACTCCTCCACTTGAGTAGGATCTGACACAAGGTTAATTTCTTAAACAGAGTTTAACAGGTTTGAACTCAGAAATTGTCTTCTCCAAGACTGGTTGCCTAATCAAGGTTAAAGAGCCCAGTCAGACCTACTATTTACCCATAGTTGGAGAGAATATGGTTGGATTCAAAAATTTCCCAAGGGTAACACTGCTATGTGAAATACAAACCTTATCCAGGATTTGAATGGCATATAGAAGGTGTGATTAAAAAGTATCAAGACTAAAGCATTATTTCTTTCTTTCTTCCTTCTTTCCAACTGCAAATATCTTCTTTTCTCTCTCTCTCTCTCTCTCTCTCTCTTTCTTATCTCATTATATTTCCTTTCTTTCTTTCTATAAATTTCTTCCTTCCTCTCTCATTCTGTCTTTTTGTCTTTCTTCCTTTCTTTCTAACTACACTTTCTTCCTTCCTCTCTTACTATTACTTTCTTTCTTCCTCTTTCTTTCTAACTACACATTTCTTCCTCCTCTCTTACTATTACTCACTTTCTTTCTCATTTTTTTTTTCTTTCTATGACATTCTTCCTTTCTCTCTAAATACAAATTTATTCCTTTCTCCCTCTCTCTATTTTTAACTTTCCATTTAAACAAAATTTAATATTTCAAGAAATTATTTAAAAATCAGATATTAAATCAGCATGTGTACACAGCTGAGCAACTTATACAATAAAATGATGATGTGCAGTAGTCTAGACTCCAGTCTAGACATCTAGTCTTTGTTTAGTCAGAAAAATGAGTTTAAAGAATGTGTTTTAAAAAAATTGAGTTCGAAAAAAAACAAACTTCCACTCTGTGTGGTAGTACCTGTTAGGGTCTCATCTATGGATTAAATAGAGAAAATTGAGTTTGAATAAAATGTTTTTATATCCATTAAGCATGAATAGAACAAAACATCTTTGGCATAAAATAACCCAACAAGGGTTGACATGCCATAAAAGTTGTTATACTGTGAGCTTCTTGAAACTTTTTCTTAGCTACTAAATTGAAAATTCATATCTAGGATAAGATTTAAGGATGTAGAGTACATAAAAATCATGCATCCTAGCTTTACACCATATCAAAGATAAGTTTCAATGGTGCTTTAACCAGTAGAAAACTTACTGGAATGTATTTGAATGCCAAGTTGACTATTTTAAAGAAATTAATGTTTCATGCCTAGTTCTATTCTATCTTGATAAATTTAGTGTAGGGAGACAAAAATAATTTTCACTTCGATTATCGGCCTTTCCACTTTACATGATAATTCAGTCCCTTAAGACATTTTCTTTTATTCCCATTCATTGAATGGATAAGACCTTTTTGAGTCCTCACTTGTGAAATGAAAAGGATATTTCCTTTCTGTTCATAGAAAAGAATAGAGACAATTTGTCTGCAACTTTTGTGACATTTTATTACACCTCATCATGAAATCCTTGAAAGACATAATAAATCTTTTCTAACAATTTTCTTGTACCTTTTCTTACTTACATGGAACATTATATACAGTTTATCTGTTCGGGACATATATTTTATGTTGTTCCATGTCTATCTATTCAACATTCATATGTGCATTGTTCCTACTTGAGTCTCTTTATCAGGTTATTGAAGATTATTTCAAGTGTTCCAGCACTGACACTTTGTTCCTCAACTTATATCCATCATTATTATTAAATTTTGAACAAAGAGACTTTATTCAATTCAGTCATTGAAAATTTCATGTACTTACAAACTGTGTATTTCAAACGTACCACAACTATATAAGCGTATGCACTTTACTGTGTCTATCATCGGATTGTTGTCCTTGTCTTTAATGTTATATATACAATGTTTCAGCCAATGTGTCCATTGGCCTTCTTTGGGTATTTCCTGTTGAACTTGGGAGCCTTCAGATCATAATTGGGAGCCTTGACAATGCTTCAAACCGAACCCTTATTGGGGTAGATAGTTCTCATACTATTAACTATGATTGGCTACAAGTGTTAATCTATGTTAAGTATTCTATGTTATTTTCACATGTAGTCAAAACCTGCAACTTCCAGATGATTGTCCCTTAGAACTGTATTAATTCAACCCTTATATCTATTATGTCATCTGTTCAACTGGGCAATTCAGAGTGAATTTTTTAAACCTATAAATCTAATATTTTATTCATAGATCATTTCTGCCAAAGTACAGATTCAGCTTTGGTACTTTTTGAAAACACCTCGTATCTTTGTGGTGCGCATTGCCCGACCCTATCATGCCAATTATTATCATTTTGAATTTCCCTAATTTGCTGTTTAATACAATCCGTTACCGAATATTTTACCAGCAACCTAAGGCAAATGAATATTGTTTGTTTTTTTTTGTTTTTTTTAGGGAGTTATTGAGTCTATTAGATTGAGAGAGTTTTCCTATGTGTGCTGTGCTCATTAGCAAATTCTATTGTTAATTTAAAAGTGTTCTTAGTAACTTGAGGGTATTTTTGAAAGAGACCATTTCCATTAAGTTCCAGGTAAAGCAATAAATTTGGTATAGAAAATCTTGGTTTTCTTTTTTTCTTTTTTTTTTTTTTTACTCACCTCATACATACAAATCGAAAAAAGATACAAGTGTTGTTCTGCAAGTGATGCCTCTGATTTATGTTATTATTTTTACTCTCTGTATTTAGCCAACTCCTCCACATAGGCAGGATGTGACACAAGGTCAATTTTTAACAGGTTTGAATTCACACTTTGTTGTGTCCTTTAAAGGGATACAATTAAAACAAGGTTCTAGTCAAGTGGAAGGACCAGTCAACATGTATGTAGATTAATATAGAAGGTTTATTTCAGAGAGATACACTTAGACAAGGATTAGTATGGCACGCTACTAATCCTTGAAGCAAGCAGCGTCTTATACCATTTACTATATTTATATTCATATTACATGGGTGAGAGGGGGTGTGGAATATTCCATTACAACCCATTTTTAAAAATCCTAGACCAGTTGCTATACCATAGCTGAAGGGAGAATATTTGGATCTATACCTTTCCCAAGGGTATTATTCATGCTATAGGAAATGCAAACAGCCTCATCCAGGACTTAAAATTGGGTTGCTGAGCCCATTTCCTACAGAAATAACCATTACACCACAGACATCTCCATATTCTTTTTACTCTTTGCGAGTTTTTCACACAAGCTCTAACTAGTGAGGTTTCACTGATATCAAGTCTCTTCAGATCTCCAGGACTTTTCTCAGTATTCTAGCTGATTTTAATAGTGCAGTGGTTGGTATGGCCAAAATTAGGATATGACAGCACCTTCCCCTTTTTAAAACTTCTATAAAAAAATTTGAAATTGTTAATTGTCACTTATTTCAATTTTTTTTTTCTATGAATTTCCTAATTATAACAATGAAATAAATCAAGTTAAAATGAATACATCTTCAAGAAAGAAAAAAAAAATCAAAACTGTGCCATTTGGACAAATACAAATTTAAAAATATTGAAACTCAGGAAATTCCCGTGCTTAGAAACTGTGTATTTCAAGCTTCTGTTCCAAGTGCTCCATCTATGATTAGTATCACTAACACCTTTATGTTCTTCAACTTTTATCATTATTATTAAATTTTGAACAAAGAGAATTTATTTGCCTTAGTTGTATTGAAACTTGAGAATTTCATGTGCTTAGAAGCCCATTCTCTTTCTTAAATTATTAAAGATTTTTCCAAGTGCTCCATCTATTATAGGTATCACTATCATCTTTTTGTCCCATAACCTTTATTATAATTATTATTATTATTAAATTTTGAGCAAAGAGACTTTATTTGCTTTAGTCATCATATTGAATCTTTGGAATTTCACATGCTCGCAAACTGTGTATTTCAACCCAAGGCTCTTTCTCAGATTATTGAGGATTGTTTCAAGTGCTCCAGCTATGAGTGGTATCACTGACTCCTTTATGTTTCACAACCTTTGTTATTATTATTATTATTATTATTATTATTATTATTGAACAAAGCTACATAATTCGTTTTAGTCATATCGAAACTCAAGAATTTTATGCACTCGCAAACTGCATATTTCAAGCCTCAGTCTCTTTCCCAGTTTATTAAGATTCTTCCAAGTGCTCCAGCTATGATTAGTATCACTGACACCTTATTACTCAACTTATATTATCATTATTATTAAATTTTGAACAAAGAGACTTTATTCGACTCAATCATACTGAAACTCGGGAATTTCACATACTCACAAACCGCGTATTTCAAACACACCACAACTATATAAGTGTGTACACTTTACTGTGTCTATCATCAGCACATGTGCATAAACAAGTGTGTTCCACCACATCCCCAAACCTCAGTCTCTGTCCTGACCAGTAATTTCAGGATTTAGACTACGAGCTTTGACCTTTGACCCTTACAACCAAGAGGCTGACAGGCAAAAAATCCAGGAGATGTTTATGCCAGAATCAACTCAGAGGATTTCTTTCAAAGCCTCGTACAGATCACTAGATCCAAAATACGGATGAACACGGGCCACTCACCTATGACCTGACCTTCTTCTTAACACTGCTTCCCTCCTGTCTTTGGCAGCTGGCCAGCATCGGATCAATTGGGATGTGGTCGGAATCTGACAGGGGGAGGGGCGGCAGCGACTCCAGTCAATGCATACACAAACACACACATATATATATACACACACACATATATACACAAATGGTTTTAGTTGAGATTCGCAGACATTCTTTCAAAGTTTGATTGCATTTTTACTTTTAGGATGCTGAGAAGTAGGTATTAGGTTAAAAACTCAAATTGTTTTGGGTTTTTTCTTTCTTCTTGAGGAGTGAGCAGCCGAAAATAGCACTTTCTTATTGTCAGCACCAGCACTTGAGAGAATGTTATCTGTGCTCCAAAGCCACATCATGAATCAATTACGTACATACAGAAAATATATACATATATATATATATATGTGTGTGTGTGTGTGTGTGTGTGTGTGTGTGAGAGTATATAATAATATTAAAAAACAACTAGGTGTTCAGATGGATGATATTTTATTTAAGTTGCTGACATTATGATGTTTCAGTTTGTTTAGCAAACCATCGTCAGGATATTCATTTATATGAAAAAATAAAAAAAATATTTACAATTTTGTTTTTTAGTGTATTGTGGCTTCTGAATAAAACTCAAAAATAAAAATGAGACAGAATTCTGTTGGCATTCCTTTTCAAACTATGTGATGCAATTTGTTTGAAATTATTTGGGGATTTTTTTGTACCTTACTTGACTTTTTATCTGTGTTGTATTTGAAATTTATTTTAATTTTAAATTATAAGTATTAAGCAAAATGTATTTAATATAAAAAGATATCTCATTTTTTCCATAAACATGAATGCCCTGACAATGGTTTGTTAAACAAACCAAAAAGTTATTATGTCGGTTCCTACAATAAAATATCAGGTCCAATCTATGAGTCAAAAGATCTGTTTACAAATTATTCAATGCCAAAAACTAGAAGAACATAGTGGTACTATTTAACACAGCTCAAACCCAATCAAAATCAATGTAATTACACTAGCTTTTTGTGAATGTAATATACAAATTTTCATGAATGTAATTTTTTATGGATGTAATATACTAATATTCATGAATTTGGTTGTAATTCTATCTATCTGTAAATAAATATTTCTATTTCTATTACTACAATATCATCGTTCAGCACATTAGCTACTACACAAGAGGAATTCCCCCTCATATTCTGCAAAAATACCTCTTAAGAAACAATTACACAGAAAATGTAAATATGAATATACAATGAGCCCTATCATTATTTATATCATTGTTATCAACCACCAGGATCAAACAGTCACAAAACTACTGTTACTCATCTCTAAGGGTAACATCTATTGATGAGACAACAAAAATAGTCACTGAAAGATTACCATGACTAGAAATTAAACCAAACATCCATCACGTGGATCAACAGGGGGTGTATTCTGCAGAGGCTGTAGATCTGGATCCACTGTGGAAAAAAAAAAAAGCAAACATGGTAACTTTTAATCTTAGAATATTAAGAACAATAAATCAACAACCTTATATCATTGGCAGCCAATAAGAATTGAGACATCATATGTATACAAAGAAATAGATATCATTATATCCAACTAGAACTAAAATATCATGAATCTAGTAATGAAACATCGAAAACACTCCAGCAAGGATTTAGTTCATTACAAGGAGAAAAGTTTTGGAAAAATATTTTTGGGACAAAGTTTTAAAATCGTTTCAAAAGAGTTGATGTTATAAGAGGATATATATATAAATATGATATATATTTATTTATTTATTTATTATTTATAATTTGTTATAAATTCTATTATTATATATTATAAATTTTATTATATATATAATGTATAAGTAAATTTATTTATATATTATATTAATATTAAATATATCATATGTATAAAATATAGAATTATATTAATATATAATATATATATTATAGGTACTGGCAATAAAATCGTCTGCACGAGTTTTAAAAGCAAATTATAAATAATTAAATCTATTATTTAAGGTCAAACTTTGTCTAAATCGATAAGTAGTAACATAATGACCATCATTAAAAAAAGTAAAACATCATTACATATGCAGTTTATTTTTGATAAATTTAAAACGATTTGTTTTGATCAATTTCGACGTGATCCGCCATTCTGTCTGTTTTTCAATGGTTTTACACGCTTGTTTACAATTTTAATGTAACATTCGCGATTGCAAAAAAATTTACCAAAAATCAGGTAATTATCCGATTTTAATGAACTTTTTTGTTTTTATTTATCAATTAATGAATTTTATAATGCATCAGTTATTTTATTTCAAAACTTTAATTTAGTATTTTTGCTGTGAAAAATTAATATATAAAATTCATTTAAAATGTGAAAAGCCTAATGTTAAGTTTAAAATGTTATATTTTTAGATTCTAGAAATAAATATCTACTTAATGGAAACCTTATTTTTTTAGACGAAAGTAATAAGTTTTGAAGAAAAACTCTATTGAAAATGTACCCCCCCCACCACACACACTTTTTAAGCAGAAAAAAGATCAATGTATATTTTTTTCTTTTATAAGATAATAGCCACTTAAATAATTATCGAAATGAGTAAAAAAGAAATCTCCCAAAAATTAATTATTTATTATTTTTTTACATTTTATTTTTCAATTTTCGGTACTTATTTTCTCATAGAAAAACCACCGTATAAAAAACTTTGTTTTTGTTTCTATTCATAACTTCGTTTTTTTATGTTATTATGTATACTGTAATTAGTACAGTATAAGACCAACTCAAAAAAAATGTTATGCTCACAACATAAGGGTCAAAGTTAAGTGAACTGAAAAAAATTAGAAAGTTTTAAAATAAAATAAATAATGCATTATAAAGATCATTCATTGATAAATAAACACTGAAAATCTCATTAAAATCCGATAATTCCCTGATTTTTGGCAAATTATTTTCTGTAGAGGGGGGCTAAAGTCATTTTGTCAAAAACGCATTTTAGGCTCATTTTGCCAGTACCTAATATATTACATTAATAGTTATTATAGTACATATATCATATATGTTACATAATATATTCTTATATATTATGTATCTATATATATGTTATTATATATATATTCTATTATATACCACCCTACATAACCCAATAATTCTGGTGGTATATTGAATACTCCTGGGGGCACCTTGACGAGTGGTAATGATGCTAAGGCCCTAAAGCCATGTTCAACCCTTAGATCATCATCTGATGAAGGCTTTATTGGAATCCATCCTACACCATACACTATCTCTAGTTGTTTAAAAAGTTCAAGGTGAACATAATTAGGCAAAGAGTTAAATGTAATTAATCAAGTGGGTTGTATGCTATCAAATACAGTAACTGCTTTGTGCAAAAATAAGTAAATACAATCTGGTATGATTATCTTTTTGTCTGTCAAAATTTGATAATAATATTTTATTTACCTTTCCTATTTGTGTTTCTATCAATCTTTGATACAGGTATAAATCCTGTCCAATTTATTTGATCAAACTATGACCTTTTGACACTTGATAATCAGATAAAATGACTCATATAACCTGATTTGACAAAAGGATTTAGACTTTCATTAATATGTTGGAAAAATTTAACTGCAAATAGAAATAGTACTTACTTTCTATTATAATGATTTGATTTCAATGTGTGTGACTAAGCAAAAGTGGCTCGTTTTAGCATCTAAGGTGGAGTGCCATACTTACCATCAGCTCCTTACTTTACTGCACAGATCCCTGTGCTACTCATATGCTGAGTTATCGGGGCTGATATCGAACTAGGAACCTTGTGGTTTCTAGCCAAACACACTACCGACTGAGCTAAACCAGCCCTAAGTAGTAGTAAAGTAGACAGAATGCTCTATTGTCAGTATGAATCAGACAGCGAGGGAGTCTATACCCTTTTCACCAGTCCTAGACCAGAGAGAATATTTTTCCTTCTGAGCTAGAGTGACACCTACCATGAACTCTCCACTTTACTGCACTGATCCAATCTGTGTTACTAATTGGCAAAGGCTGGTATCAAATCTGGAACATTGTCATTCCTAGGTGAATGCTCTACCAAACTGAGCTATAATGGTACTATTTAACCCCTAGATAGAGGTGTGTATACAAGAAATACGTAGTAACATATGCTGTGTAATAGTTGTTATCACAGGAAATGCACTGGACAAACCAATTTCAAATCCTGGGTGAGGATGTTTGTGTTTCATTTCAGGCTAATATTCAATCTATCTGAATATTTCAGTGAGTTAATATCTATATATCTACATATCTATATATCTGTCTCATTGAGTTCATATCTATCTATTTGAGCTTATACCCCCTCTCTCTATTGTTCTCTCTATATACATATATATATAGAGAGATGAAGACAGAAATAATAAAAGATGAAAAGGAAAATAAAAAAGAAAGAAAGAAAGAAAATAGAAATGCTAAAAGATGGAAAGAAAGAAAGAAAGAATTAAAGATGAAAAGAAAAAGAAAGAAAGAAAGAAAGAAACATGAAAAATTAAAAACAAAAAAAAAGAAAAAATAAATTTATCGGTAAATAGTAGGTTTATACTGGGCTCTTTAACATTGGTGAAAGCAACCAATCTAGGAGAAGGAAACACTCTGAATATAAAACCAGAGGATTGCATCTCATAAAAATCTATACAATTGCACATGAGAGCAAATAGAGAGAACAACAGCAGATTGCTGATTTCATCTCCCCATAACCCCCCCACACACACTTTCACCCCCCCACCCCAGTTGAAGTGGTTAAAAGAAAATGACAAAACAAGTACTAACATCACCATCAGTTTCTAATTGCCACCAAAATGATGATCCTCCTTGTTGCATGTCAACTCTTTATTCTTGTGTTTACCACATTTTAATTTCACATGATATGTCAACTTTAAAGTGGCCATAATGTGCCCATTTACCAAAGCCATTACTTTCTGGGAGGAATCCCAATCTGTCCAGTCAATTGCAGCTTTATTCCAGTGTCACAGAGACCATTAATAACCATTTGAAGAAATGCACCATTTGAACCGATGCCATGAAAGGGTAAAATTAGGAAAATTGGTGTTGCTCTTGAAGAATTTCCTGTTTTTTTTTTCTTTCTTTTTTTTTCTCTGTGAATTAAAGAGAAAGAGAAAATGGCCGAGAAGTGATTAACATTATCTAATGAAAATGATTTTTATGCTTTAGCGATTGCAAATTATAGGGCTGTGTTTTATAGTTGCTTGCTTTACTCGAGGGTTTCAATCATGTAGTTTAGATGAAATAGGTTTAACATAGATACATTAACACGCTTCATAAAGATGTTTGCTTCATATATACAGTATGATTTTCAAATAGAGCATTAGCCCTGCTTAATGGTTTCTCTCATGGTTGAAGCAGGAAAGATAAGCTTTGATACTATGAATTTTCTGAAAGAATTAGATAAAATGATTACAGTATTTTAATAGTCGTTCTAACAAGGTGTATATGACAATGACAATAATAATAATATATATAATTTTTCACCATAGAATTAAATAGTTTATGCACAAACGGGAATTTGTGCAAGAGAATGAAACTCATGAAATCCTCTGTAGCAGTTTTTGTATACGAATGTCACCCCAGCCATTGGAGAATAGTTGGATTCATTTCTTTCCCAAGGGTATTAGAACTATATGAAATGCAAATAGCCTTGTCCAGGATTTGAACTCATCTTGCCATGTCCATTTCCTAAGATGGTAACCATTATACTACACACCTCCATATATAGCCCCAGAGTTATACAATTTTTAATTGGAAAAAGGTTTTATATAGGCCGGGTTAGCTGAATCGGTAGAGCGTTCGGCTAGAAAACGAGGTTCCTAGTTTGATATCGGCTCTCGTCAACTCAGTGTATGAGTAGCACAGGGATCTGTGCAGTAAAGTAAGGCTGATGGTAGGTGTGGCGCTCCACCTCAGACGCAAAAACAATCTCCTTGGTCTAGCACTAGTGAAAAGGGGATAGACTCCCTTACTGATTGGCTGATACCGACTTTAGGCCACCCAACGACTTTTTATAACACACACACACATATATATATATATATATATGGGTAATCTAAAAAAAAGTTCAATGATTCCTCAACGACATGGCTGTGAGATAATATGACATGGGCATACAATAACTGCCACAGAGTGCCTACAAAAATGCATTGTCCAAAATTGCAATTATGTAAAAAAAATAGATACATATTCAAACAGTGAAATGATGTAAACATTATTGACAATAAGCAATAAATATTTCTGTGATTTCTAGATATTTTAGAGACCTTACTTTTGGGAATACCCTCATATATATATATATGTATATATATCAACATATAAATGCATTAGTTGAAGGTTCATGGTATGAATAACTTTTAAGATATTACTTTCATACACTTTGTCCTAAAAAGACTTCACTTGTATGTATACATTTAGAACTGCACTTAAGATATTGACCTTGTGTCATATTATACTCATGCGGAGGCGTTGGTGAATATTTATATACCTTCACTTTATCCCATCATGCATTACTTCTTTCCCTATTCCACACACATATGCACCAATCATATCTCATTTACACCAACTAATTTGCATCACATTTAATTAATACTTCTAAGAGATATATCTAAAGAATTACTTTGAAAATTAATGAGAAAACAGTAAACAAAATGCTAATGATTCTAATTAGGAAACATCTAAAAGGTTCAAATGAATACATTAATAATAAGATCTCTCCATATTATGACCTTTCTCTACGTTTTTGTACTTGCCTCTTCACTACAGATAGCCAATGGTTTCATCTAGAGCTAGCAAATATAAAATACATTTTTAGAGTGAAATAATTTCCAATGCAATTTTATAGTAAAACCATTTCCAACACATCTTTATACTAAAATGATTTTTATAGTAAAAATCATTTCCAATGTATTTTTTTTGTAAAAGCATTTCCAATGAACTTTTAAAGTAAAATCATTTCCAATATATTATTATAGTAAATATCATCTCCAATGCATTCTTACATTAAAAACCCTTTCCAAAGCATTTTTATAGTAAAATTATTTCAATTACATTTTTATTGTAAAATCATAGGAAATATGTAAAATATACATCAATTTTAAGTAACAAAGTTCATCCCATGGTACAACCATTATCCCCAAATAATGACACTCTTTACCAACAGATAATGCATGGAGCCTTACCACTAATTTTTTTAAAGACAAGCACAAAAGGACATAGTAATCAAGTTAAACACATAGATTGAATCCCACAATCCTCTGAGCTTAACATTATCAAACATCAATGGTCCCCAACACCTCCACTATGACCAAGATGCAACAATTTTTATGCAGAGTACAAAGCTCAGTTGGTAGAGCCGCCCTGTCGGCTGGGGTGTTAGAATGCACTGACTGCACCTCTGCAGAGGGGTAAGACTCCCCCAATGGGGCCACCTGTTGGCCGTGGGTGGCGACCCGTGATGCTTAAGGATAGAGCCCAGGTGGATGAGCAGTTCATGACATGCAATACTCCACTTTGACCCTATCTTGGGCTAGATGGGCGGTCGGAGAGGCCCCCTCCGATCAATCGGCTGTCACGTCAAGCCCTAGCACCTATATGACTTTCCCAACCCTATTGCCCTTATGGCAAGCCCCAACCCCTTTTTATCATATGGGTGCTAGAAGGCGGTGGCTGCGGGTCTACATGTCCTGGGAATGACATTAAACTCTATCTGATGGTGAGGTTCCAGGTTTGGGGAATGTGGAGCACCCCTTCATCACCATTGCTCCCTGGTCTACTCTGACCTGGAGTGGTAGTACCTGTTAGGGTCCCATCTATGTGTTAAATAGAAAAATGTATTTATAAAAAATTGTATTATCCATTAAGAATTGATTTATTTCAAAACTTTATCGGCATTAAATGACCCACTGAGGTTGATATGCCGTAAACAAAACAAACCAAAATCAGTTGGTAGAACATTTGCGTAAGAATCACAAAGTTCCAGATTTGATACCAGTCCTCACCAACTCAGTATATGAGTAGCCCAATTTGGGTAATATGATCTGTGCATTAAAGCATCTGGGAACTGATTTGTCACTCCTCATCAGGAAAAAGAATGTCCCTGGTCTAGTGCTAGCAAAATTTACATTTAGATGCCTGTTAGACTGATTCTTGTATCAAGTGAACAGAATACGCAATTGGCAATGAGTGGTACAAACAAATCAGCGATTTGCACTTCATTTAAACATTTCTTAGATGTAACCAAATTTCTATCAAATGAGAATGAATTTGTAATGACCAATTTCCATTGAAGAATTTATGTAGATCTCATGCTAATAATGATGTCATTGTTTTTGCATCTGAGAAGTGTCACAATCATGTTGTGTTTTTATATATTACAATAAAGATGGGACAACAGTCTGAAAAATTAAGATGAATAGAAATTTGACTTTTTTGTGTTGGGGGTTGAGTGGTCACCATTCAAATTGATGGTTACACATTTGAATAAGGCAGACCCTATTTTTGACAGGTAGGTCAATTTTTAATAGAATATATTACTTGGTTTTAATTCTGGGCATCCTGAAGCTATTTATTACCCTTAAGTCTCCCATTTAGAGGCCTGTTAGACAGATTCTCTTATCAAGTGAATGGAATAAGTGAATGGTGGTGTGAGGTACAAACAAATCAACAAGTCACACTTAATCATTTGGAAAAAGTTTCTATATATATATAATATATATATATATGAAAGATTGCAAATAAGAAAAGCATTTGCATAGAAAGAGTGCTCAATGCTATTAAAGCAGAGCAGGTATAAAACCTAAAATAATAATATTATGGTTACTAGAGTTCCATTAATCTAGGTTCATGTGTTTCACTCATTCTTCAGATGAGAGTTTAGTAATAAGTAGCCAAGCATTTGTGTGTTCATGTGGTGGGATCTTATTTTCTGAGACATTTACTTGAAAAAAAAAAAAAAAAAAAAAATATTTTGACAGATATCCATGACTTTTTCTCACCACTCATTGGTTATCACCCCTAGGTCTTCTGTATGGCATCTAGAATCTGCACAGAGCTGTAGCATTTGCTGGTCAGCTGACACTGGTGTGTCCATGTGTAAGTGTCCACAGGAAAATATCACATATGAGTTCATCCTTGCTTCTCCAGCAGTGTCCAGAATGTCTTGATTGTCTTAAATTCAGATGGTTTGTGTAATAGGAGGTAAGTGGTCTTTTTGTGGGGTGCTACTTTCAAGATTTTTACAACAGAGCACACATCCTCTACCTTTTACTCTAAGAGTTTCAATAGAATCGAAGTGGTGGAGCCATACAGTAGCACTGACACCGCTACAGCTTGGAAGAATTCTAACTTTATCTTATCAGAGATCAGATTATGCATATATATATATATATAATATATATATATATATATATATATATAAGGCCGACGAAAATACCCCCGGGCATTGTCAAGATTGCTCCCTCTAATCAGCCTGGCCGAAAGGAACTATTTCTCCTCAAAGGCCAATACGCCTGCGCAATGGAGAGGGGGGGAGGAAGGGGAATGTAGATACTGATAATTGTCATTCTGTGTTACTTTCACCCTTAGCCAGGATTGAACTGCAGTCTGGAAATGACTGTTACAGATTGTTAACTATTGGACAGTAGAACAGTCAAACACCACTCAGCTTAATGGACTCTTCCTGGCAGCAGTGGCAGGAATTATTTAAGCTGTTATAGTGGGCTCATTAATGAACTAGTAACTTCATGTTAGGCTTGGCCAGTCAAACCAATTGTTGACTGTCTGACTGACTTCAATATATATATATATATATATATATATATATATATATATATGCTGTAGATAGAAGGAAAGTGGTCAAGAAATGATCAACTCAAAACAAGTCACAGGGTGGTACGTTTCGTCTGTATGCACAGACTTTCTCAGCCGATCTGAGACTTTATTGAAGCAAAGCATACGTTTAAATACATGTGGTGGTGGCGGTGTCGGGGAGGTCAAGGGGGTGAGTGTGTAGTGATGTGAGCTAAGGAGGAGCGGGGAGTTGTGGGTAGGATCAGTTGAAATGGAGGGGTAGAGGATGTTTGTTAGAAGTGCTGGGCGGTGGCAGTGGTTGAAGGGTCAATTAGTGTGGGTGTATATTGATTTATGTGAGTAAAGGGGAGGTCAAGGGGGTGAGTGTGTAGTGATGTGAGATAAGGAGGAGTGGGGAATTTTGGTGTGGGCTAAGGAGGAGTGGGGAATTTTGGGTAGGACGGGGTCGCTGGTCAGTTGAATTTTGGTGTGAGCTAAGGGGGAGCAGGGAAATTTTTTGGTGTGAGCTAAGGAGGAGCGGGGAATTTAGGGTAGGACGGGGTCGCTGGGTCAGTTGAGTAGAGGGTAGAGGATGTTTGTTTGAGGTGCTGGGGAGGTGACAGTGGTTTATGGGTCAATTTGGTGTAAGTGAATGTTTGTGTGTAGCCGAATGTGTTAGAGGGGAGAAACGTTCATGTGTGGCTAAGTTATGTTAGAGGCGAAATGTGGGAGATTGTAGTGGGAGATTTGTAGTGTTTGTTGATTTTCATTTGTTATCCATTATCATGGAGAGGAAGATTGTTCTCGTGGATTATAGATTGAGCTATTGATTTGTCAAGGTTGAAGAAGCCTTTTCTGGTGTTAATATTTTTTACATGAGGTATTAGAGCAGCTTCGCATAGTCGTCTTAAACTTTTTTTGTGTATGAATTTGACGAGTTTTGCCTGGGTGAAGTTGAGAGAGTGGTTGTGTTCTATCATGTGTGTGACTAGAGCATTTAGTTTGTCGTGTATTCTTATTGATCTTTGTGTTTCTCTAGACGTTGTGAGAGGTCCCGTTGGGTTTCACCTATGTAACATTTGTTGCAGTCTTCGCAGGGGATGGTGTAGATGCCGACCTCCCCGACACCGCCACCACCACATGTATTTAAACGTATGCTTTGCTTCAATAAAGTCTCAGATCGGCTGAGAAGTCTGTGCATACAGACGAAACGTACCACCCTGTGACTTGTTTTGAGTTGATCATTTCTTGACCACTTTCCTTCTATCTACAGCATATCGTCGGATCCTAAACCCATCCACCTTCCTTCATAATGTCAGGAACGGACAAGAAATCACTCAACAAAGCATTACGGTTATATACAAACACCCTCATAGCAGCCCATTCACACGAAAACAGAGGAAATTTCCTTCAGGATTGCATCAACGAAAAAGTAATCCCCAAAAGCACGATGAAATCTTACCAAAAAACTCACCACATCTACCCTACACACATCAACGAATTCCTATCCTCCACCAAAACCATCCTCCACCTCCAAGCTAAGGCACGCTTCCAAGAAGCAAAATCACTAGCCCAGAAACTCCACAGGCACCCCTCTACACCTATCACCATGCACTCAAAATCACCCAAAAAACCGAAGAATTCAACACCCAACACGTCCACAACCTACAACGAAAACTCTCCCATCTCATACTACACAGCCCATGGAAACACATAGGCCGCCCCGACATGGTCCAAAACCTAACCGACATACAGTTCTCACACACTGAAATAGAAGCCCTCAGCTTCGGCCTTAAATTCGCCATAGGAACATACCGAAACCCAACCACTGACACCGTCCTCCGAAACTACAACAACGGGGACCCCGACTTCGCTAAAGGCTTTACCCAAGGAATCATCCTTGCCGCCATTTCCCATCCCAACGAAAAAACACTCCCCAAAAGATACATGCAAGCCCTCACACGACTCGCCAAAAACCCACACATCACCATATCCCCCGCTGATAAAAGCGGCGGCGTAGTCATCATGAAAAAATCGGAATACATAGCAAAAATAGAAGCACAACTAACCGACGACACTATCTACACTCCCACGGACATCACCAAAATCAACAGGGACACCGAAGAATTCAAAAACAATTCAAAAAAACTCGTCAAAAATAACAAAACATGGACGTCCCTCATAGAACACCACCCAACCATCCCCACACTTTATGGTCTCCCCAAAACACATAAAGAAAATCCCGCTACGACCCATCATCTCGGGCATAGGAAGCGCCACTCACAAAATAGCCCGCGCTATATCCAAGATCCTAACCCCTCTACTAGGCACCATCAGCACCGCCCACATAATAAACTCCGCCGACCTCCTTAAAAGACTAAAAACACCAACATCCACAACATGAACTTAAACAGCCTTGACGTAGTCTCTCTATATACAAACATTCCTAACAAAAAATGCCTTAATCTCCTCAACACACACCTAAGAAAAATTAAATTCAAATCGACCCTACCCATCCACTCCATCATCGAAATCTCCAGACACATCACAAACATGACATTCTTCAAATTCAACAGCAAATTCTACCAACAAAAATCCGGATTACCGATGGGCAACCCCCTCAGCGGCGTCCTCGCCTGCCTGTTCCTAGAATTTCTAGAATCAGGCCCCTTCAAATACAGGCTACCCGACAACTGCACATACGCTAGATACATAGATGACATTCTGATTATCCTCCCAACAAACACCAAAATAGAACACATCGCCCACAAACTGAACTCCGTAGAACCCTCCATAAAATTCACCCACGAAAAAGAGTCCAACAACTCCTTACCCTTCCTCGACACCCTACTAATCAAATCCGGAAACACACTCACCTACAAAATCCACCGCAAACCCACCAACAAGAACGACTACATACACTACTACTCCCATCACAACAACAAAATCAAATCTGGCCTCATAATAGGATTATATCTAAGAGCATTACGAATATGCAGCCCCCAATACTTAGATGAAGAATACAAAAACATCGAAGATTCCCTTAAAACCCTAAAATACCCTAAATATTTCATCCTGAATGCCAGGAAAAAAGCACTCGATATACACACGAAAACTAAACCAAAAAACACGTCCACCACCAAAACCTCCCCAACCCTCCCCACACACGCTTAATCCTACCCACCCACACTCAAAACATCCCTCTTTACAAAAAACTAACAAACCTAGGAATAAAGATCATCCAGACCACCTCCCAAACAATCAAAGACCTCGTCAACTCTTCAACACGCATAGACACTCCAAATACCCCCAACACCCTTAGTGCCGGCATCTACACCATCCCCTGCGAAGACTGCAACAAATGTTACATAGGTGAAACCCAACGGGACCTCTCACAACGTCTAAGAGAACACAAAAGATCAATAAGAATACACGACAAACTAAATGCTCTAGTCACACACATGATAGAACACAACCACTCTCTCAACTTCACCCAGGCAAAACTCGTCAAATTCATACACAAAAAAAGTTTAAGACGACTATGCGAAGCTGCTCTAATACCTCATGTAAAAAATATTAACACCAGAAAAGGCTTCTTCAACCTTGACAAATCAATAGCTCAATCTATAATCCACGAGAACAATCTTCCTCTCCATGATAATGGATAACAAATGAAAATCAACAAACACTACAATCTCCCACTACAATCTCCCACATTTCGCCTCTAACATAACTTAGCCACACATGAACGTTTCTCCCCTCTAACACATTCGGCTACACACAAACATTCACTTACACCAAATTGACCCATAAACCACTGTCACCTCCCAGCACCTCAAACAAACATCCTCTACCCCTCTACTCAACTGACCCAGCGACCCCGTCCTACCCTAAATTCCCGCTCCTCCTTAGCTCACACCAAAAAATTTCCCTGCTCCCCCTTAGCTCACACCAAAATTCAACTGACCCAGCGACCCCGTCCTACCCAAAATTCCCCACTCCTCCTTAGCCCACACCAAAATTCCCCACTCCTCCTTATCTCACATCACTACACACTCACCCCCTTGACCTCCCTTTACTCACATAAATCAATATACACCCACACTAATTGACCCTTCAACCACTGCCACCGCCCCAGCACTTCTAACAAACATCCTCTACCCCTCCATTTCAACTGATCCTACCCACAACTCCCCGCTCCTCCTTAGCTCACATCACTACACACTCACCCCCTTGACCTCCCCGACACCGCCACCACCACATGTATTTAAACGTATGCTTTGCTTCAATAAAGTCTCAGATCGGCTGAGAAAGTCTGTGCATACAGACGAAACGTACCACCCTGTGACTTGTTTTGAGTTGATCATTTCTTGACCACTTTCCTTCTATCTACAGCATATCGTCGGATCCTAAACCCATCCACCCTTCCTTCATATATATATATATATATATATATAATATATATATATATAGAGAGAGAGAGATTGTTAGATATAGATGTATATATTCAGATAGATAGGTAAGACAGATCAGATTATATACATAGATAAAGATAATTAAGATTTATTTAATTTATTTTTTCTCCAGAATATATATATATATATATATATATATATATATATATATATATATATAAGAAGTAAATTATTATCAACAGATTACTTAAGTTTTATGTACTATTCTCTCATTTGAGAATTATGTTATACACATGAAACTTGAGTAACGTTAATATAGTTCCATAATTTTATATTTTAGGTTTTAGACCTCTTCTGCTATTATAGCATTGAGCATTCTTTCTATGTATACACTTTTCTTATGTGCTGTAATTTAGCTCAGTAAAGCATTCACCTAGGAATTGCTAACTTCCAGGTTCAATACCGTTTTCTTATTTGCTGTCCTTCACAATATATATATATATATATATATATATATAGATATATATAATTGTATTATGAGTAAAAAAGAAACTAGAAAAGAACTCAATTTAAAATTTTTATACCTAATTTTTATCCATCATATTTGTTGATTATAATTTCATTGGGCACGAGTCATTCTTTTTCAACCTTTGATTTCAATTTTGATTCTTGAAAAAAATAAAATATCTTTGACAGAATATGTTGTAATTTCAAATGACATGAAACCCTTGAAAAGTTGATAGCCACCAAACATGAGAGGGGTGGGGGTGAAGGTAGCTGATGCTGTTAATGTTAAATCCTTAAAAGAAAATTTCTTTAAAATTTTTCCTCCTTTTTTTTCTCCTTTTAAAAATGTTTAGATGATAACATTGGCTTCATATTGCCGGATTTTTAAAAAACTCCTAAAATTCAAATTCTAATTTCATTAGAAATTAATATTTTTTATTATTAGTAGATCCATTTTATGCACTTCAAACCCTAGTGGATCTGGCTGATGCATTAAAGTACAAATAAACATGATATTTTAAAGGAGAAACTTATATCAAATATATATACACATATCAAATCGAGTTTCCTCATTGAAATAAACTGAAATGCCATTAATCCATTCCAGACCCAACCCTCAAAACACCCTCATTTTTGTTAAATTATTTTTTAGATAAGAAAATATCACTGTAAAGTATAAGAACATAATAACATTTGTTACAAATAAATATAATGAATTATGTGCTGTAAAGTAAAAGTAAAGTTAGTGGAGTGGCCTATTATCGGTATCAACCAGACAGTGAGTGAAAATGGGAAACTGATGGTAAGTGTAGCACTCCACCCCAGACACAAAAACAATCTCTCTGGTCTAGCCTTAATAAAAAGGGGATTATAGGATTTAATGTATACTAAAAAAGTATACATTATTTATAAACAATATTTTTCTTTGGTATGATAAATTTGGAAACTTAAATGTTATTAGTGAAGTTATTAACATAAACATACCTGAAACTCTCAACTCAAAGCAAAAAATCAACCAATGACAACTTCTAACTCCAAGAACTCTTAATATACTATTATATAATTTCTTTAATTTGCACAACTCTTATATACTTAGCTATTTACATGACCCTCCAAGATTAACTACACTTGTATTTATGTTCATCTTATGTATAGGTCAACACTTAATCTAGGGTCACAGAATTGATATTTTAAATTGATTTTTTAAGCCAACAGTTTTAACTAGCCCTTGTCAGTGTTTGAATACTGTACACACTCAGGTGTAAGTTGATCTTGAGTATATGTATTTACCCAGGCCTCCACATGAGCTGGATGTGACACAAGATCAATTTTGATTTTAGCAGAATTTAACTGGTTTGAATTCAGAGTTTTCTTTCTCCTAGACCAGTTATCATACCAAGGTTAAAAATCCCAGTCCTCCCTACTATTTACCCATAGCTAGAGTGAGAATAAATGGATTCATACCTTTACCAAGAGTATTAGTGGTATGCAAAATGCAAAAAACCTCATCTAGGTTTTGAACTCAGATACCATTTCTTACTATGATAATTTTAGAAACCTTTATTAACATTAAACCTAGTCAAAAATTTGTGTTGGTTTAGATTTTACGGCATGACAACCCTTGGGTTATTTTATGCTGAAGAAGTTTTTTTTTTAATTATTTATTCTTGTTGGTTATTCAATTTTTTAAAATTCAGTTTTTTTTCAAAACTCATTTTTTATCTATTTAATCCATAGATGGAATCCTAACAGGTACTTCCAGAGTGGACCTGGGAGTACTGCACACTCCCCAAAGTTCCTGAATTAGAACTTCAACACTAGATGCAGTTTAGTGTCATACCCAGGACACTAAGACCCTCAGCTACGACCTTCTAGCACATATAAAATAAAAAGGGTTAGTTTGGTAATAGGGTTGAGATGATAATATAGGTACTAGGGCTTGACATGACCAGCTGATTGATTGAAGAGGGCCTTCTCTGAGCACCTGTCTCACCTAAATAAGGGCCAAAGTGGAGGGTGGCTCAGCCAACAGGATTCCATCCCTAAGCATCATGTGTCACCATATACAGCTAACAGGTAATCCCATTGGAAAGACTTGAAAACCCTCTGCACAGGTTCAGTTGTATATTCTACTGACCCAGCTAACAAGGCATTAAAAATTTTGGTAATCTTAAAAGATCTACTGAGGGGTTAACAGTGAAAACAAAAGGTTACAAAATTGATTACTGATCTCTTTTTTCAACTGCAAAGTCCAATCACAAACTTTTTTATCCCACAATAATATTCTAATAATTCTTCACATTCACCACTTTAAAGCATTTCACCTCTTCTCGGTTATTTGTTTTTTATGTACAGTGATCTGAGAAAAATTTGCATATGTGCAGATTTACTCTCACCATGTCTCTTAGCTTATTTAAATTTTAGAGCCCAGGCTGCCATATTTTCCTTTTCCAGTCATCCTACAAGCCAGACAGGTTCGCGTCCACTTTGCTCCTCGAGGCAACTGTCCTCTCTCACTACAGTTTCTCATACAAAATATTAATAATTTAGCAAAATGTATTTTGGACAGTGTAAATTAGAACATTTTTGGTATTAAGATTTTTATGATTAATTTTTGAAACCAAAAGTTGTGTTTAACCGTTCCCATTTTGTTTAAATTTCAACCATACAAATTTATTTCTCATATGCAAGTTGACCACCTGTATAGGTTGACCCTTGATTTATGGTTATGAAATGATTAATAAATGAAATTAAGCCTTGTCCTTTCTATAATTTCAACCTTACAAAATTAATAATCATCTATAAGACAATTTCACATTGTGGTTGACATTTGATTTATGGTCACATAATCAAATATTCATTAAATCTATTTTAAACCCAACCCTTCCATTGTGCTTGAATTTCAACCTTATAAAATTAGTACAAACGAATAGCACTAGGAGTAGAACATGATGATGATGACGAAGAGATACAGCTGCAACAGGAGAGGAGCTGGGCGTTGTGTGATGTAGAAGCAACATAGAAATAAGAAGTGAATTAGACAATATAATAGTTTTGCACAAATATATTTATGAGGTGTGTTCAAAAAGTATTGAGAATGAAGCTGTATTTACCAAAGCAGAAATGAATAAAATGTTGATTTTCTTCAAAATAGTCCCCTTGGCACTCAACAAACTTATTCCAGTGAGTTTTCCATTGGTCAAAGTACCTTTAAAACTCCCCTTTTTATATGGAGTGAAACTGTACCATTGTATTTTTTTACTGCCATTGTGGCTTAGAATGCACTGACTATTTCCTTCAGGTAAGACCTCTCCAAAAAAAGAGATATCCTAGCAAGGATATTAAATTGCATCTGATAGCATCTGGAGATCTGGAGAATATAGAGTAACCTTTCATTGCTATTACTTCCAGGTCCACTCTTACTGATATCTAGAAAGTAAGAGGTAGAAGAATAAGGTACATGGTTGAGTATGCCAACTAATACAATAGACGGTTAATCTAAGTTGCTTTCTCAGTATAAATAGTCTTAGACTATTCTCTCTTATAGAGAGGTGTTCCAGCAACTCTCCAACACTTATCAATATATTCATTTGTAGATGCGAGACAAATTCTCTTTTTTCATTGTAACATTAACTTTGACCAAACTTCCAGTTCCAAAGGAACGCCCCCCCTCCAACATTATACTCTTTCCCCCCATGTTTTGTTGGATTAAAATCCTCAGTTTGATGCCTTGAAAGAAGTTTTTATTATCATATCCCAAATGTTTAAGTGTTGTCTCATCTGACCTTTGTATATTCTCCAAGAATGAGACTGACTTATTGTTGTGTCATGAAATAAGTAAAGTTGACACAAATGTAGGAAGTAAAAGGCAGTTTATTCTGGAGAAGAATATGATACTTGATTGAGTACACCAACTAATGCAATAAATAGTTAATCACTAAGTTAATCTCTCAGTATAGAGTAAAAGTTTAAAAAGTCTTTAGACTAGTCTATCTTTTTGGGAGGTGTTCCAGCTACTCCATAACAATCTGGAACGGAGCTCTGATTGACTTAGTGCCTCACATGATTGAATGAGTCCTGGATGTAGAGTTAAGTGAGAGTCAAGGCCAGTACCCATTAAGGCCAGATGTACTTGTCTGTCTGTGCTACAACTGATTCTACCCATGTGTGGGTTAAGATGAGGGTTAAGTGGAAAATAAAATGATGTGTACACAGAAATATGTCTCCATGTTTCCTTATATATAGAGAACAAAAATGAAACAGATTTTATTTGGATACAGGTTCAAAAAATGTATTTGCAGACAAATGAAACTATAGAGTTTATCGCTTCCTGCAAAGAGAAAGGATCTGCCTGCGTTTCCAGGAGGTGTGACGAGAACCACCAATGGTCTTATGGAATCCATGACCTTTACCAAGACCACGGGAGCTACGGCCAGCAGCAGTCAAGCCTCTCATTTCTCTGTGTTTGTGCACAGGTTTGCAAATCCAGTTGATCTTGGGGTCACGACGAATGGCTTTGTGGAAGGGGTCAACCAGGATGACTTCGTAGAACTTGAAAGTGGAGTCTTCAGCAACCCAGTAAGAGTTGAGTACTCGCAGGGATTTGCAACGTCTGCCAACTTTGTCCTCAGCCACAGCTCTCAAAGATCTGGCAAACTAGAGCTGGTTTACACCATGTCTTGGGTTTACCATAGGTGGCACCCTTAGGTACTGGCCTTTTACGACCACCACGAGGGATACGGATTCTGTACACAATATAACCTTGCTTAGCTTTATACCCGAGACGTCTGGCTTTGTCAGGTCTTGAGGGTCTGGGTGTGCGATGAAGCACATTCAACTGCCTGTATTGCCAGCAGCGAATACGAAGAAGAAATCGCATAACATCGCTCTGCTTTTTACGATAGATTTCTTGCATAAACTTGTAACCACCCATTTTTGAATCTTCCGTCCAATATGGACACTCAACACATGAAAATGGTCAAATAGGCCAATCATGGCCCTCCTAGAAGTCTGAGGCTGGCTATATAACTAAGGAACCCTGAAGGTTTGTCCTCTTTGCTATTAGCATTTTACAAGTCAACACAGTTCTCTTTCACATGAGACAGTGAAGCATCACTTTGTGACACAGCACAAGATGGTGACTCAAAGCAGTGTATCCAACTGCTACCAAACGGCTTTTTCTCGGTTATATAGCTGGCCACTCATGACCTCCAGAAAACAATGAAGATCTCATAGACAACTTCAACGAAGAAGGACCATCAAACAACTTGATACAAGGAAGATAGAAGAACACAGAACCTTATAGCAGTGAAGATAGCAGACCATTGATTTATGGTTAAAAAATTATCATTACTCATGCAGAGAGGCTGATAGGTATGTGTCCGCTGTCTCTGATGCATAAAAATCTAAAAGGATGCAGTAAAATCATATCCATGCATCTGTGTTTTTCTTTTTCTTCCCTCACCATTTCAAGCTAACTGTAAATATGTTTCAATAGTTTCTTAGAAATGAATTACACAGGATAGGTTACAAGGTAGGAGTTAGATGGCTTTAGTTGTTTCCCCAGATTATAAATAAAAACCCTACAATTTATTAAGAAACTTTAGTTGGGACCCATAAATTTTCCCATCACTGTGCAAGATTGAGCCAGTATTTTGCTAAAAATTAGGTCTCGATCCCTGAGTATATACACTAAATATTTATGTAAAGATTAGCACATATTCACATTTGCAAGGAGATATGAATGAAATGTATAAATGTCATAAAAAGAAATAATATATATATATATATATATATATATATATATATATATAAAATGATATATAATAATAATAATGATATATACAGCTACAGAAAGATAAAGAACTTTTACAGCAAGTACCAGGGTATTTTACCATGGTGCCATCTCTTCATTAAATCACCTCTGAAATTAGTTAACCAGCTCATATACCTTGTTAGCAATATCTCATCGACTGAAAGTGATGTCAACATATACATAGGAAAGATATGATTGACAGGTTAATGACCATATGGAAACCTGATCTCTCTGATAAAATAAAATGAGAATTCTTTCAAGCTGTAGCTGTGCCAGTACTACTTTATAGCTGCACCACCTAGAGTTGAATGAAGCACTGGTTCAAATTTCTTAATAGAATTGATTTTTGAGGGTAAAAGTATTTTCCATGATAATGTAATATCAATGTCACAAAATCATTACTCATGTCTAAGTCGTATTTAGGCCAACCTTTGATTTATGGTAAAAAAATTATTAATTTATGGCGTTAATTTTTTATGTCAACATAGTATGTTTGAATTTTAGTTTTATGAAATTATCTTGTACAAATCGATCTTGTGTACAGCTCGACCTTTGATTTATGGTCACAAAATCATTAATGTTTGAAGGCAAACATTGCTTCTTGTCCAACACTTCATGTTTGAATTTCAGCCAAATAAAATTATGACTCAGTGAGATTTTCCAGAAACAAAATCTGTCACATGGTGTTATCCAGGACAGAAAAACAAAGTTTGAAGGGAATAATGGCCATTTTCTAAACTTTTACAACATAATCAATTAGGAAATAATGTCTACTATCTAGAAATAAAATTTGTGTTACATAGTGTTATTTTTTAGTAGATTCATTTATTTGTTTGTTTTGTTTTGTTTTACGGCATATCAACCTCAGTGGGTCATTTAATGCCGATAAAGTTTTGAAATAAGTCAATTCTTAATGCATAATAAAATTGTTTATCAACTCATGTTTTTCTATTTAACCCATAGATGGGACCCTAACAGGTACTACCACTCCGGGTCAGAGTGGACCAGGGAGCAATGGTGATGAAAGAGTGCTCTACATTCCCCAAACCTCCAAAACTGGAACCTCACCATCAGATAGAGTTTAATGTCATTCTCAGGACATGTAGACCTGCAGCCACCGCCTTCTAGCACCCATATGATAAAAAGGGGTTGGGGCTTGCTATAAGGGCAATAGGGTTGGGAAAATCATATAGGTGCTAGGACTTGACGTGACCAGCCGATTGATCGGAGGGGGCCTCTCCGACCACCCGTCTAGCCCAAGATAGGGCCAAAGTGGAGTATTGCATGTCATGAACTGCTCATCCACCAGGATTCCGTCCTTAAGCATCACGGAGTTTCATTTATTTGTTTAATATATTCAATTCCTTTTGTTGGAGAGTATGAATTTAAATAAGTATTGTAGGATATCATTTCAATATATATTCTGTTATTACCCAGAATGTTAGGATCAACAAATAATAGTACAAATCAGTATATTAATTCATTGACAATGATACAAGAGAATTGATTCAGTATTTTGTCTTTGTGGCGTAATGGTTATCATGACAGAATATAGATTTGGTGACACGAATTCAAATCCTGAACAGGGCTGTTTGTATTTGACATAACACTAATACCCTTGAGAATGGTATACATCCAACTATTCTCCCTCCAGCTATGGGTAAAATAGTAGAGCAGACAGGTCACTTTAGCCTGAGTTAGGCAACCAGTCTAGGAGATAGAAAACTAAAACCTCTGCTTAATAAATTGACCTTGTGTTACATCCTACTCTGTGGAATGGAAGGTAAATATCTAAATATTAGGTCTTCAAAATTTAACCAATATGCAAATAAACAGATTAATATTTCTGTAAAGATTAGCACATAACCATATTTACACAGAGGTATGAATAAATTTGTATAAATATATGAAAATTGATATATGTATTTACCCAATCCCTTTGCACAAGCAGAATGTGACACAAGGTCAATTTTCAAACAGAGCTTAATAAGTTTTAATTCAGAGTTTTCTTTCTCCTAGACCTGTTGCCATACCAATGTTATAGAGCCAAGTATGCTCTTCTATTTACCCATAGCTGGAGGGAGAATAGTTGCATTCATACCTTTTCTCAAGTGTATCATCTTTGTTATTTTGGTCATTGTTTTTCAGCCAATGTGTTTTCTGTTTCTGATAATGAAGTCATGATTGTAGAATAATCATACTAGTTCCAATTACCGTCGAATTGGCAAGACAAGGCAGCAAGTAGTCGTAACTTAATGCAAATCTGTCTTGCTGCCAGACTACTGTAAAATGACAGGTTATTTATGAAGCCTCATAACATCATAGAAACCAAGCAGCCTATTAGGACTCAAGGAATGGAATCACCCAAATGCATGAGTGGACTAATCTGGATTCCCATAAGTTCCAATTGTCTTGGCACTGGTTCAGTTGTGCTTAGCTTGTTGCTCAAACCAACAGTATGCTAACTCACTTCAACAATGATGAATACATGCTATTATTGAACCAAATTAAGATATTCTGTATGAGAACACAGATGACATATCCTTCATTTCCACAGAAAATTGAATTCTAGATTTAGACAATTAAACCAAAATATTTGCAGTGAAAACTGAAGATAATTTAAAAAATAAAAATAAAAATCTATTGCATCTGTAGAACTGTCTATTTAGGAGGATTTATTGATATTTATATAGAGAAATACATTCTATGCACACACACACACACACACACACACACAAACACAAGCTCTCTCTCTCTTTTTTTATCTCTTTCTCCCTGTCACCATACATACACACATACACGCATATATATATATATGTGTGTGTGTGTGTGTCAGTGTGTGTGTGTCAGTGTGTGTGTGTGGTTGATTTATATCATTTGTGATAGGATCTAATGTTTTTTTTTCTAAGGAAAATATTTTCGATGGAAGGAATAAGATGTGAATTTCTGAAAAGAAATTACTTGTATTGCAATAAACACATATCTATATAGATGCAAATTTGTATCATTTACAAGATGGAAAATCATATTTTTAATGTAAATATCCTTGAAAAATAAAAACAATATCCCATTTTACAAACAAGCTAAGTATATATGTGAGTGTGTATGTGTATGTCTATATAGATGACTAGCATAGGGCCTATGTATTTACCTACCATGAATGAAAGAAAATGTTGAAAAAATTAAATGTCCTTACTATTAAAGGTTGTAGATAATGAAGATTAGTAAAAAATAACTTTTCAATTTTTTTATATTTCAGGGTAGCCTTACCCCTTCCTCTGGTGAAAAAAATCAAATCAAAATTGAAATAGTCATTTTTAACAGGAGTTTTAAAGAGGAGTTTTAAAGAGGTTTGAATTCAGAATTTTCCTTCTCCTAGATTTGTTGCCATAACAAAAAGACCAGCCTACACTGTTATTTATCCATAGCTGGGTGAAGAATAGTCAGATATATACCCTTTCCAAGGGAATTAACATTATATGAAATACCACCAGCCTCATCCAGGATTTGAACTCTTAATGCTGTATCCATTTCCTATGACATTACATGATGGGCATCTCTCTGTATTGTCTTAAGAATATTAATTTTGGTTAATCCGAGTTTTGGTTTCTGGGGGGGGGGAGTGTGTTTATGGACAGAAATGGCAAATATGATATGAAGTGTTTGGGGTGTGGGTGGGGATTGATCCTTTACCATTAAGTTTGAAGGTATTTCAACTTCCTTGTTCATTTGTCTGACAATGAATGTCAACCATTTGATTTTGACAGCTTCAATCAAACCATTAACTGGTGTTGGCAGCCCATGTTATTCCCACAAAGCAAGAGCCAATGGTATTTCTGTTCTTGACCGATCCTGACCCGACCATGTCTATCAATGGTGTTTAACCTGACCATTGAATAAAACCAAGTATATGTGCACTTATACACACCTACATGCATATATTGTAAATGTACATGCAAATACATTAAAATTATTTAATCAGGTTTCAATTTAAAAATTCCAGTGAATAAATTATTTATAATTTTGTCTAGTATTATCTTTTACTTTCATTGAAGTTGCTTTTTACAGTATCTCACTCAGGCTATTCTTTGTACAACTGCGAGGAACTGCACATACAAAAATAAAGTACTACCCCAGGCAAAAATTATGGAATTAGCACACTTAAAAGATGTTCACCATGTTTTTATTTTATTGAGCAGTAAATAAACATTAAATAAGACAGAAAATAGTTTTTATTTAATGGCTCAACATTTTGGTTTGAGAAAATATACCTTAAGCAAACTAGATTAGAATATTTTATGGCATACTTTTTTCCAAGCTTATTAGAGAAAGTGTTAAAAATTCAACAACAAAATTCCAGTGAATGATTTATCTATGATAATTTTGACTAATATCATCATTCTTTTTTCTAATTATTGTTGCTGTTTACAGCAGCTCTCTCAGGCTATTCCTTGTACAATCACAAGGAACAGCACACACAAGAATAAAGTACGACCCCAGGCAAAAATTATAGAATTAGGACACTTAGAATATGTTTATGTTTTTTTCCATGGCTAGGTAACCAGTCTAGGCGAAGATAAACTCTGAATCCAAACCTGTTAAACTCTGCTTAAGAAATTGACTTTGTGTCGCATCCTGCTCGTACGGAGGAGTTGGTAAATACACACACACACATACATATATATATTGTTGATTATATATATATATATATATGGAAGTGCGTGGCATAATGGTTAGAGTCGTGGGAAATGGACTTTTCAACCCGAGTTCAGATCCCAAACAAGGCTCTTTGTATTTTCACATAGCGCTAATACCCTTCGGAAAGGTATGAATCCATATATTCTCCCTCCAGCTATGGGTAAAATAGTAGGGAAGGCTGGGCTCTTTAACCTTGGGTAGGTAACCAGTCTAGGAGAGGGATAACTCTGAATTAAAAAATATGGTGGAATAAATATTAGTATACCCCTGTCCATAGACAACATCTTCCTAATGGTCCAGGGCAATAACATGTCCTGAAAATATGCTGGGTTTAGCTAATAACCCTACTATGATCTTAGATAAAAATGAATAATTTTTATTACTTTAATATATAACTAAAAATTTTTATGTTAACAATCATTAACCTCCATTTCCAAAGTAAAAATTATTAGCAATGCATTTTTATAGCAAAATTACTATCAATGCATTTATATGAAACATATCATAGAAATTGTATAAGAAATAAGAAACAGCTGAACTTTAACAAAGCAAAAACTTATAAAAGAAGGAAAGGAAGAGGTGTCAGAAATTCCATGTGAATTATCTTCCCCTGCCACTAGGGGGACAAATCGCCAATGGGATATTGGTGCCAGAATCAAAACCCTGCACTTGTCTGTGGGCGGACGTACTTATCAGGGAACTGTTACTAGAGAGAGACGTCAAAGAAACGTTCTATCACTTAGCCCTAAAACAGGGCTACTTATCACAGAGCATGCACTAAGGGTAGTCACGGTATCACCGTTCCCTAAAAAACTTCAACAAACTTTCTAAGGCTTTATTTCAGCATACTGTCACTGGCTGTTATAATAGCATACTGAGAACTGAATAATCTACTTGAACAGGGCCCACATAACCAGCTCACTTCTAAGGCCTTATTTCAGCATACTGTCTCTGGCTGGTATAATAGCATACTGACTGAAGAACGAGAAACAACCCGAGAGGTTTCTTAGAGCCATTTTTCCTATCAACGACAGAACATCTTTATCACCACGACACCAAGAACTCTCCTTAAACAGATAAGTCATGGTTGCGAATTCCATTTAATTTGCAAACCCTTTTGTTGTTAAACCCTTGTAATTTCTGTAACCCTTGTAAATTTTGTAATACAAGTGTCTGCATTTTACTTTTGTGTTTGTTCTTCTTTGTCTAACAATTTTGCCAACAACTACGGGGAAATAAAAGCCCCTTCGAATACCGTAAATACTTTTAGAGGAAGGTAGTGAATGGAGGGAAGAAAAATGAAAAGAGAGGGGACATTTCTTTTCCTATACAGAAGGAAAACTCACATTATCAAAACCCAACTGGAGCTGCATAACTCAAACTCCATACTAAAACATCTGACCTCATTCAGTAATCCAACTCTGACTTGACACTGGATATCTAAGTATGGAAGAGTACTATATGCACCATACATGTGTGTAGCAATGGAAACCATGGGAAGCAGCATTGTGGATGTAAAGCAAAGGGGATGAACCCATAAGTGGCTCAATAGCACATTTCACAAGATGCTGGGCAGGATCAAACATTTTGGTCAGGAAACTACTGCTAGTCATTTCTAAGATGAATTAACAAAATAAGCTACTGAAAAATTATACATATAATAGCACTATTAATAATGTGAGTAGTAATTCCTGATCATTGACAATCCCTTTCCTAATTTCAATGCATTTACATTGTATGTATGAGGGTAATCCTAAAAGTAAGGTCTCCAAAGTGCTTGGGATGCAGGGAAACTTCATGTGGTTATTGACAACACCTGTTATGCATGCACATGAACCTACACGTGAGTCGCTGTCTTGCACAGTTTTGGCAATTGTTTCTGATTGATGCTACTGCCAAGTGTAAATTTTGCACAATTATTTGGTTTTTGAAGGCAAAATTTAACAGATGTAAATTATAATAATTCCTATTTCCATTATCAACTTATTTAGGTCAATACCATCATTCAAGATTTAGGAAAAACATGAAAAACTGAAGAAAAATTTCCTACAAACAAAAATATCTAAAAATGCTATGCATACTTACTCATTGTCGTCTTTGCTCAAATTCATTCCATATTTTGTTAGGAAGTGTTAGATTTTATTGGGTAAAGACAATAATGCAAATTGAATTTTGTATATCAAAGGTACACACAGATATTTTGCTTTCTAGCCACACTGATGAGACGTGAAATGTCGAAACACAGTGTCTATGGATGGCTTATTATATGCTCCCAAAACCCAGTAAAGCTCTCTAGGAGTGATATTAATTGACTTTCACCACCAACATAAAGCAATGATTGTTGTTTACAGATATGATCTCTCTGGTGATTATAAAATATATACACAGAAGTATGTATTTAAAAAGTTAAAACACTGCTCCTTAAAGGCAGCTGTCGATGGCCAAGAAGTTAACACATTGGGCTGATGTAAAGTCAGTTAAGTTCACTCCTGGTCAGAAGTAGTTGCTATCTAGCTACACTGATGAGACACGAAACGTCAAAACACTGTGTCTGTGGATAACTTATATATATATATATATATATATATAATATGGATGCTATATTTATAAATACATAGAGCTCAATATCATGGATAGAGCATTTGTATCTAAGTGTAGTATTGTTGGATATTGTACAAACAGGAATAGGAATTTCCGGTTAGAATAAACAAAGCAAAGACGACAAAAATGACAAAGGGGTCAACATGCCGGAAATAGATTTGATCGTCGATAAAACGCGAACAAAGGAGGCACGTAGGCGTTTTGAGATATACAAAAGGCAAGACGGTTCGACCCAACGGAAAACAGTCAACAGTCAGTAGTGAACAGACCCCAGAGAGACAGCAAACGGAGAACAAGTGAGTGGCTGCACTCACGGTCACAGCCGATGGGCTGTGAACCATCACGTAGCCACCTTCCACCTCACCAACGCATTGTCAACCCTTGGGCAGATTCCCATTGTCAAGCTCGCCACCCACACACACCATGAGAGAATGTAAAGAAATAAACTAAAGTTTGTTACAATGCCCATGTGTTGAGTCTCTACGCCGACTACTAACCTACCTGATTTAGCAGTGGGAATGAGAATAAGAATTTGATGGCCATGCAACAGTATGGACATGGAGTCAATGGCACTTGGTTACTGACAGTTTTTCACCTATGTGAATAATCAGATTGGTGAAAAACTGTCTATCACCAAGTACTGTTGACTCCATGTCCTCACTAACCTAACTATATATATATATGATAAATCTTATTGCTTTTATTCTTTTACTTACACTTTATTACTTTTATATATAAAGCATTTAAACACTGCCTAGAACTGGTATTGCTTACCCCCATATTTCACTGTAACATCTGTCAGAAGAGTGTGTATGCATGAAACTCAGAGTTGCAGGAATGTAGTACAGGGTCAATTTATAACAATGTTTTTTTTTAACTAGCTCTGCCATTTTTTGGTAAATTTTAGCTTAAAAGTTTCAAGTGTTCATTCCAGTATAAATCTACAGAGTCTCCCAAAAGTATTGTCAGGGGAGAATCCTTGTGACATAGTTGATAACATGCTGGACTGTGACATCATACTAAGTGAATTCAAACTCCAATTGTGTTATTTCTGATTAAATGACTAACAGAGATGCAAAATTCACCATCAAGGAATGGATTGATAAAAATGCATTGGCCAAAAACATGACAATAATAGAAACATATGAAAATAAATGGTTAAAACATCTACAAACATCGACTCCAAATGGCTTTAGCATCCACAAAACACTCCTTTGAAATAGAATGGACATATAGGTTGCTACATAAATATCTAAATAAATAAATGTCGAACTCTTTTCTTTTTTGCTGTTTCTTTGTCTCTTCTTTCTTTCTTTCTTTTCTCTTTCTTTTTTTATCCTTCATCATTCATTTTTTATGCTTCTTTGCCTTTTTTTTTCTTTTCTCTCTTTCTTTATCTTCTTGTTTGCTCTTTCTTTTTCACACTTTCTATCTCTTTTCTCCATTTATTTTCTTTTTTCTCTTTCTTTGTCATTTTGGGCAATTTCTTGTATTTTCTCTCTCTTCTTTCTTTTCTTTTTTTCTCTTTCTTTATCTTCTTTTTCTTTCTCGATCTTCTTTTTGGTTCATTTTACTTTTTTAAAATAATTTTTTGTCTTTTCACTCTTTCTTTTCTCTCTTTCCTTATCCTCTTCTTTCTTTAAATATTTATTTCTTTTCTTTTACTTTACTCTCCATTCTTTTTCTTTTTTTTTTGCTCACTGTCCCTCTTAGCCCTTTCATTAATTCAGTTTTGTCCCCCCCTTCGCCCAGAAACTTCCACCTCTCTTTCATTTCTTCCGATTTCTCAATATTTCAAATTTACTTGTTGTTTATCTCCCTTCAAACAATTTAGTTTTTCTTTTCAACTCTTTAGCATTTATTTATTTTCCAATTTTTCCTTATCTTTTTTCGTACCAATTTCCAGCAAATATCCGACAGCGTTACTTCACTGCCATTTTTATTTTTGATCTTCCAAGAAAACAAAATAAAAATGTCCATTTTTTATTTTTTTAGATTTCATCTTAACTACTCTACCACAAATTTGTTGGTCATAGCTTTTTGTTTTGAACATAATTCATTTTTAACGACCTCTTTCAATCTCTTCCTTTCAGGCTACAAAAAGGAAGCTATATAACAAGAATCAGAAGAGAAAATATTGTTTATATTTATAAGTAATTTTCTTGGATTGTTTTCTTTTTTCTTTTATTTTTTATTTTACAGTGACTGCACCCATCATATAGCAGTAGTAATATGAAAGTCACTCAAACTGAGGATGATTTCTTTTAATTAGATGATGATATATGTACGTTAGGGTAGCATGGGTATGAAGTCAATGGTGCTTGGTTACTGACCATTTACCATATATATATATATATATATATACTAGGAAAACATGACCTGCTGGGTCACCCATTGAGCTCTGGGTACATAATTGTGATCAGAAAAAAAGTGAGTTTGCAAAGCAAATTAATTATAGAATATGGCTGAAGAATTTTGAAAAAATCATTAAAATCATTTTGCAAGATTTCTAAGAAAGGGAAAGTTTGACCAAATTTAAATAGACCTGATTCTTCAAATTCTATTAATAGCTAAGGTGTTGAGAAGCTAAGTAATGGGGTTGACTGAAAATCATTTTTTATGTAATATAAAAAAATAGTCCCTCTCTACTTTCTCAACCATAATTTTAATTGACAATCAAATGTGTAGTTTTGAAAATAAAGTAAAATGTTTTTATAATTAATTGAAACAAAAAAAAAACTCTATTGACAATTTTACCATGATAGAAGTGAAAGAGAAGCGGAGGAGTTGAGGATTGTTATTAGCTAAAGGGAATGATAAACAGAGATTTCTCTTGACTGCTGGTTTGGTGGTGGTGGTGGTAGGGGTCAATTACTGGCCAGCAATCAGCTTTGGCTAATAACAATTTAAGGGAGTGGCTTATTCTCACACTTTACTCTCCTAGTCTTCCAAATTGTCTCACAGAGATACTAAAATATAATAGTGAGGGGAGTCAAGATATGTATAGGGTGGAAATTGATAGGCAGATGATAAGTAAGAGATGGGTTACTTTGTGAGTTAATAGCAAATTATAGCTAATTAAGATGATAAATTTGTTTTTTTTTGTACATGATTCAATGCCAGAAGCAAATAATATTTTAGTATTTAATTTTGTTTCAATTAATTATAAAAACATTTTATAATTCCTTAGGGAAACAAACATTGATTCACTCAGCTTTAGTATGATAATATAAATATATATATATATATATATATATGTTGAGCATTTTTTAGGTGTTTTGTGTGTGTGTGTGTGTGTATATTTTACGATAAACGACACCAAAATAGTGTGTGTGTGTGTGTGTGCAAGCATGAATGCATATTCATTAAGAAAAATGCTTGTTTCAAGTAAGTGGCGAGAAAATATTCTTGTTTGTAAGTAAGGGGGTGTTAGGAAGAAAGATATCTGCATGTGTGTATTTATATATATATATATATATATATATATATATATATATATATATATGTGAAAATAAAATGATACACGTTTGTGTTTTAAGTAAGTGAAAAGAAAAAAAGGGTGAGTGTGTGGAGGGGTAAAAAATTTTATAGTAAGAGTTGTGTAGTTACAGTTTTAATTATTATTGTTTTATTATTGTAATTGATTATTATAATGATTTATTTTTATTTATTTTTTATTTTTATTATCATTATTATAATTGTGTACTAGTAATTATTTATAGAAACAATTTCTGTGTATTTATAATTATTTATATAAAAATAATATTTGTTAATAAAATTGTGTATTTATAATTACTATTTTTGTTACTTGTTAGTTGTTATATTATAATTGTGCATATATATATGTGTGTTTGGCTAAACATGACGGACATTTCATGTCTGACGAGTTTCTTTCTTTCAAGTCTGGCCAGTTTTTAATGTCTCAGTGGAGTTGGTTAATAAATCCACTGAAGGTTTTATCACAAGTACTTTCGGCACATTATAGTGCCATCTTATATATTATTTTTGATTGAAATATAAGTATACTATTGGTAGCTTTGGTCGTATAATTTGGTCGTATAATGGGTACAGCACTACCCATATGTTGAGCAGAAAATTCTGTAATTGACATTTGGGTGGGACATTTCCTGTCGTTCATGTCTGTACACCAATAAACAAACAAGATTAACCAGATCAAAACATCAGGAAATGCAAAAGTTGGATCTAAACCTTTCAGTCAGATGATCACATTTAACTTAGAATCACTATATACCAAACACCTGTTGGTTGGTACTGTAGAATACACCAACTGCACCTCTGCAGAGGAGTAAACCCCACCAATGGGGCCACCTGTTTGTTGTGGGTAGTGACCCATGATGCTTAAGGATGGAATCCTGGTAGCTGAGCAGTCCATGACTTGCCTCGTCCAATTATGTGCTAATAAGTAGCAACTGAGGGTTTTAGTGTTCTGGGTATGAAATCAAACTTCATCTAGTGGTGAGGTTCCAATTCTAGAGCTTTGGGGAATGCAAAGTACCCCTTCATTACTATTACTCCCAGATCCACCCTGACCTGAAGAGATCCAAGCTGTGCTACTGTTATTGATGTCAATCAGTATACTGTTGGTTTGAACAACAGCAACTGGCCAAGCACAACTGAAGCAGTGCCCAAGACTGCTGGTATTTATGTAAATCAAGAATAGTCCATACATGTATTTGGATGATTTCATTCTTTGAATCCTGATTGGCTGCTTGGTTTCTATGATGTTGTGGGGCTTCATAAATACCCTGGCATTCTGGAGTAGTATTGCAGCAAGATAGATTCGTATTCAGTTATGACTATTTGTTGTATTGTCCTACCAATTCGACAGTAATTGGAACTTAGTTTGATTATTCTACATCTCCCATTCTGCCCCCCATTGCGCAGGCATATTGGCTTTTGAGGGGGAATTAGTTCCTTTGACCTAGCTGATTATAGGGGAGCAACCTGGACAATGCGCAGGGTATTTTTCTAGTTGATGTTGTTATCATTCTTTTGGTTTGTGGAGCATCTTCAACCGTTGGTTTAGGGGGCTCATGCAAAGCACTAGGAATAGTGACAGGGGCCACTGGTGCTTCAAGCTTACTGAGGAATCGGCGATTCCGCAGTGTGACTACCCGATCCATCAATTCGATGTTGATGATTAGTGAGAGTTTCAATAACTCTGCCTGTTATGTCCCACCGATGGTTGTTTGGACATTGTACAGAGACTATGTCTCTCTTTTGAGGTGGATACAGCGTATGTGCTGTGTGATTATACCTCTCTATTAGGAATGCATTGTGTTGAGACAGGCTAATCTCACGATTCCGTGCTGCAGCTATCCACTTTGCATGTGGTTTATAAAGCATGGGTTGGGATGGTATGAAGTCACATAACTGGCAGTGGAGAAGAAGTTGTGCAGGGGATAGCCCAATGCACTGGGTGGGTGTGTTCTGATACTGGAGAATAGCTCTGGCTGCCTGGTCATTATCCAGGGATACCTGGGGCCCTGTGTTGCCATTAACTATTCTCTTGGCTGTCTTGACGGCTAATTCGGCTTGACCATTTGATTGTGGATAGGCAACTGATGATAGTCTATGCCTTACCGCCCAGTCCTCCAGGAACTGTTTAAATGGGAGGGATGTGAATGGTAGGCCACCATTACTGCTGATTTCTTCTGGGGCACTGTAGTTCTGGGATATTTCTCGACAGATTGAGATCCTGAAGCCAGTCAGTTAGCCTATCAGCACATGCGAGGTATGCATAATCCCCAACATAGAACAGATCCAGGACAATCTGTTGGAATGGCCAATCAGGGGATTTTGTCAAAGTGATTGGCTTCCGCAGTTGACTCGGGGCGATTTTTGAGCATACCATGCAATTGGCCCTAATATTGTGGATTGAGACATCCATTCCAGGCTGGATTCATTGGCATGTGCAGAATGTAGACAGTGTCGAATTTTTGTTGTTGTTGAGGTCTGGTAATGACAATCTTTCGATCCAATAATACCAGGTCATTGTCAGTACTAAGATGGTGTCTTATCTCCCAATATTCACGGACCCCAGATGTTGTGAGATTACTTCTCCTTGGAAAACCTTGCTGCATTACACTTTTAGTATTGTGAGTCATTGTGACCTGCTGCACAGATGAAATCTGGTGACATGATGGCCATATTTCTGCTATCTCCAAATGTTGTCATCAGGGCTGTTGACTCTACCATGTCACTTATATTGTCAGACTGTGAAGGATTGGCTGGAAGCACATTGACTAGGGCCTGCAACATGGCCCCTAGGTGGTGGGAAACTGCATCAGAGCCTCTGTGCCATTTACCGGGGCAGTGCTGGATGGTGAATTGATATCTCAGTCTTTTCCTTCAACCCATAACAAACATGCAGAATTTCTCCAATGCCCATGCTATTGCTGCTGCTTCACCTTCTATCGGGGCATATCTGCACTCAGCATCTGTAAAAAATCTGCTGCCACAAATATCAGGTGCCAACATTCAGGACAGCAGATTGGGGCTTTTTCGGTGGTGCATTGGCAATGCATCTGTAGAAGTAGAAACCCTATCCTTTCTTTGCTCCAATCTGGGGCAAGGCAAGTCACTCAGTTCTTGTCAAATGTAGCCACACCTTTCTTGACTAGGTCAACTATAACTCGCTTGGAGTCTTGAAAGGCATTCTCAAGACTTTGGTTCCAAGTGAATTGGGAGTTCTGTTTGAGAAGGTCTCAAAAGGGTAGCATGACTGGGCCTAATGAGTATGCCCAGGCTACCTGTTTGACGAGTCTAAAGCATAATCTGATTATCCTTGGGACTGGAAAGTTGAGTATTGCCTCTAGCATGGATTCAGAAGGGATCACGCCAGAAGGAGTTATCTGGAGGCCTTCAAACTACACCACATCCTGACACAACTGGAATTTGTGTTGAGCACAATTCCTTTCTTCACACATTGGATCAGGAAATCAAAAGTGTGATACAAAGCTTCCTTGATGCTAGAGTCATATGTGTCGTCTACAATGTTCACTTTGCATGCGGTATCTTTGATTACCTCATCATATCTGCCAGTGTAAGCATCTCTAGATGCAAGATAACCTTGAGGCATCCTGAGATACATGAATCTCCTCCACTCTGTTATGATTGGGACTCCTTGTCTAAGGGGATTGAGTGGTACCTATCAACAGCATCTAGGACTGTTTTCTTTGTTTTAGGTGGCACTTGCAGTACCAACTGGAATGGTGGCCCAGTGTGATGGGTTTCCTGTCTGCATTGAGAATTCAGGTGCTGGTAATCTACAGTTCTCCGTGGATTACCATTCTTTTTGGCAGTTATAACCATTGTGCTGCACCAATCAGGAGGCATGCCCACGGTTACTGGAGCTATGATACCTCTTTCCACATCTTTCCAAAGGGCATGTCTTACTGGTTCTTTGAAGTAAAAAGGTACAGGAATGGGGTTGTGTCTGGCTTTAGGGACTGCTCTCTATTTGAGGTGGATATAGGCAGTGGGGCAAGACATAGCTGGGAATACCCCATCTTTTTTAAATGCCGTCTTGGAAAACTTCTCCATGAGCCAATTCTTAAGCCTGCCAATGTTTTCTTCTATTGCAGGAATGGGTAGATTTTGAGGGCAATTTGACAGTTGAACTTCACTCTCGGCAGATTTGGGGCCTAATCCTTTAGGTTGCTGGCCTGTTATAGGGCTTGTCTTGTTATTCTTCCAACTACGAATTTACCACGCAGCCAACCTTGACACACAAGAATGAATCCTCCCACAGCATGAAAGATCTTCCTTGAGGGGACAAGGTTGTCTTGTGTGAGCCCCATATTTTGTAAATGTCTTGGTCCCCCAAGACAAATTGTGGCACCACTGTCAGGGAAAACCCTCAGTGTAGTACTATGGTCACAGGAATGTTCATAGCCCATCTGGGATCAGGATTTGGTGAAAATGGAATTACCGCTGCATCTATTTCCATTTCCACCTGATTACCACTTGTGGATATAAATTTGCCTGTTGTTTGGTCAAATGTGTGCAATGAGAGCCTCATCATTTTCAAAGCTCTTAACCACAGCTCAACGACGTTTCTTCACTTGGCACACTGTTAACCGATGGTTAGACTTTCCACAAGTGCTGCATATTTTACCCCATGCTGGACACATTAAATGGCAGGCACTTGTCCCTGGGGTGCTCTGTTGGTGGCTACCACAAACCATGCAAGCTCAAAGGGGGTGTTCATAAACACTATTATTATGGGTAGCGGAGATGCTAGTATAAATGCTATTGGTTTGCGATATGTTGACAACCGAACAGTAGCTACATCTGAGGTGTCAGTCATAGCAGTTTGGGCCTGTAGTGCTGATTCAAATGCTTCAGCATGACAGATGTTCTGTTCAAGGGACCTCAATACCCCAGCTTTGGCTAGTAGATCTGTTTGTAGTGCCTCTGATAAGTTGGTCTTTTATATAGACTAGCAAATATATGCACCCTCCGGGTGCAAGTATTTAAGTTTTAATGTAATGAAATATCGTATTAAATTAGAGGCAAACAAAAAGATATGCAACAGAGTGGGGGTATAATAGAAAAATAAAAATGAAACTTACTCTTCCATCACTGCCGTCTTTCATTGCTGAATTTTACTTATTTAACAATTTAGTTAAATTAGGAAATAAAGAATAAAATGACAGTTATTTTTTCTTGTTAATGGATTTCATTTAAGATTCATTGAAGAGATTTTTGCTTATATTCATTAAAATAAAACCAAACAGTTAGAAATCAATAATACTAAGCACATATTTAATAAAATCACATTTTAATATCAATATGCAAATTAGCCTTCCCATTCACACTACAAACCGCTATTTTTTGTATATATAAATACAATTGCATGTTATTTGTATGTAGATATGGACAACACTAATAAAAAGGTGAAGAAATTTTATTAATAATTGAGGTTTAAATATAAATAAAATCATGAAGAAACTATATTACTAACTATATTACTAACGAGTCACAATTAACATAGTTATTTACATCAGTAAATAACTATGTTAATTGTGACTCGTTAGTAATATAGTTTCGGTTACAGACAGAAAAACACACAATCTCCATTATAATAAGATGTCGGACAGGTCATGCTCACAACAGGGACATGAGAAGTTGCAGTCTATGGCTGTAGCCCTAAGACAAATCAGGTATTGCTGTATAGGTTCATCTTCATGTTGTGACATAGATGCAAAGGTGATTCGATGGATGATTGGATTTGATTTCTGAGTGACTAACGCTTCTATCATCCCTAGAAGTCTGTCTGGGTCTGTGGTGAAAAATTTAGGGTGAGTGTTGATGATTGCATTTTGGATAGATTCATTGGATGTCGATTTGGGAAGTTGGCATGTCTGTTATCCTGGTGAAAACTTCCCAATCGATTCAAAATTTTCTGAATTGTTGGGGGAGCTTTGCTGACGGTGCCTTAGTATAGGTTGTCTGGGTAGAAGTCTCCTTAGCTTGTTTAAGGATAGACAGGGCTTCTCCCATTGCTGTGATTCCCAACTCTTTCAACATGGCCCAATCCATCATTTGAAGGTTTTCTTTTGTTAGCTTTTCACTTGCAAATATTGCAGCATAGTTTTTGGCTGAGCCATCAGAGATACCAGCTTTGATGAAGTAGCTTTCCATATCTTCAGGTTTTATTGCTGTTCACAGCACCATATTGAAGTCAATCAGTATACTGTTGGTTTGAACAGCAGCAACTGGCTAAGTACAACTGAAGCAGTGCCCAACAGTTGGTATTTATGTAAATCAAGAACAGTCCATTCATGTATTTGGGTGATTCCATTCCTACATTAAAATATCGTTCATTTGAACACCTTATTGTTTTTAAATTTATTATATACTTACATTCCATCAGATTCATTTCCAATTTTTCTTGATATATATACATACATACATGCATACATACATACATACATACATATATATATATATATATATATATATATATATATATGTCTTGAACAAATCCTAGAAGCAGCTGTATGGCCACTTACCTCCTATCCCACAAACTATCCAAGTAAGATGAACAAGACATACTTTACACTGCTGGATACATAAGGACAAACTCATAAGTGATGTTCTATTGTGGACACCTACACATAAACACATCAGAGTAGGCTGTCCATCAAAAACTCTGTGTGGATTCTGGATATCATAAGGAGTACTTGCTAGGAGTGATGACAGATAGGCATGGGTAACAAGAAAGAGGAATTTGTACTGTCTGTGTGACATCATAATGATGGTGATGATGATGATTTTTGCCAAAAACATTTTTTCAACAGGGCTTACTACTTTAAAAATATTTTTACCCCCCACCCAAACACACATATATATATATATATATATATATATAGGACAAAAACTACATGGAAACACTCATTTGCCAAAATCTTTTACTATATCCATCTGTTTAAGAATTACTTGTCTATTTGAATAACAGCTGTGATCTCAAAATTACAAGTGTCGTTTTATTCTTATTTCTATTGATAATGTCATTACTGTTTTTATCCTTAAATTTTCTAAATTCTGGTAAAAGGTATTTTCATTTCAAATTTTTTATGAGTTTCTCTTTCATTTTTCAAAAGCCTGAAAAAAATTGAGATCCCCTGGGTGCTTTATTAACCATCAATGAATCAACACCAGATGTGCTACCTTTGCCAATTCCATTTGTAAAGTGAAGATATAAAAACAAAGTGTGATAAAAAAAAAAGAATGATTGTGTACACAGCTTCTGAGCAATGTGGATAATAAGTTGATGATGTCTAGACATCTTGTTTTATTGTCTACACTTCATATAAACATGGATTTATAAATACAAGGATAATCCCAAAGGTAACGTCTAAAATATATATATATATCACTATTTTTATATATAAGTGTCATTTCAGTCAATGCATTTTTTGTAAGCACTGTGCTAGATGTGTGGTTGAAGAGCCGAATCCGATCAATCAGCTGGTCATGACAAGTCCTAGCACTTGTATGATTGTCCTGACTGTATTCTTGACATGGCTCTAAATCTTTTTATTATATGGATGCTGAAAGGTAGTGGTTTATTAATATACATGAAGTTTATGTTTTTGTATGTTCATGTCATACCAGCTCACAACTAACATGTTCAAACTTTAAAATGATGTAAACATTATTAACAATAAATGTCTCAGTTATTTCTACACATTTAAGAGACCTTCGATATTGCCCTTGTATTTATTTGTTAAAAAATGATTTCATTATTCATGTATGAAATGGCATGAAAATATCTCCTTACAATCACAATGTTCCACCCCAACACTTCATTGTATATTTTTGTTTTAGGGGATCCTAATGTTATTTCAAAAGCTTTAAGACATATGAAATTAATTTTTTTTTTTAATAGTTTGAAGACATAAACATGGAAAATATGGGCATATGAGTTTTTCAGTCTTTTTTTTTTCAGAGTTTTTGCCAAATTACCCTATATATATATATATATATATATATATATATATATATATATAATTAATCCACTGGTAAGTAAGGGATTCTATTTGAGATCTTCAAAATTTCACTGTATAACCATACTATATGCTCTTGGAGGTGCAAACATATATACTCATACAAGGATTTTTATAAACCCCTAAAGAAGAGCTCAATGTATAATAATCAATAAATTAAATTATATACAGAGCAATATTTAACTTTCAAAGAAAGAAAAACTTAACAAACCATCATCCCATTATATTTTATTTCAACCAAAAACTAAAGAGAAAACTAAAAGTTCTAGCCTTATCAGATGAGTTTTACAAAATGAAGCTAGAACTCAAAAGTTTTTTTTACTTTCTGGTTGAAATAAAATATAATGGGATGACGGTTTGTTAAGTTTTTCTGTCTTTGAAAGTTATATAAGATTGATAAAGAAAAAGCTTAAATATCAGTTATTTTAACAGTTATAAATTTATTTCAACTGTAAGATTTGCATCATTAAGAAAATCCAGCATCCTTAGATTGTGTACAATGATAAATGAAAGATTTGTTAGTTGGTTTAAGTATTTGTAATTACTGGGTCTATGATACTTATATTTAGAATAGGGCTATAGACCATTTAAATTCCTTTGTCTCTCTACCCTGTCCTATTTGTACCAGCAACAACACTAAGAAATTTTTTCAAACGATTTGCGACTCAAAAAAAGAAAGCAAGGAAAACTCTCTGCACATTTTTTTTTTAGTTGAATTAAAAATTCTGAATAATTTGAGAATCTGTACTTTCCACCTGTTTTAACTCTGAATATTATTTTTTATTGAATTTCAAAACAATTGAAATTAGCATATATTTGTTTCATTTTGAATTGCATACCTAATCATAATTCAAACTCATTGTTATAAACTTTAACAAGACATTGAGCCAAATATGATATTTAATAAAAACCTCTGACATTTGTTTACATTCTCGATACACTCGACAAATCAATCTGTGCCATTCTCTGTTTACTTTTAAAATACAATTCACCTGGCAAATTATCATAAGTTATCATAAATTTATCAAGTTGCATTAAATATTTGGGGTAAAAATGTAGAAAGAATTTTCTATGTGATAAATTCATCATTTAAATATTTTAGGTATACAAATACTGGGGCTCTAAAGTAAGAAATAGTTTTATCTATCCATCCCCAGGACTGGAGCCTCACCATCAGATGCAGGTTAGTGTCATGCTCAGGACATGTGGAGACAAAGAGACAAAGTGTCATATAGTACCTAAATAATGAGAATAGAATCATCTTATAGATAATATCAGATGAAACCTCGAAAAAGAGAAACAAGATCTCACTGGACTTATTAATTCAACTTAGCAATTGCTGTTCACCTTGTACCCTTGCTTAGTAAATCTTCTTTCTTATCCTTAATACTTATTGTGTTTCTTCCTATAATTTCTCTGTTAATTCTGATACTTGAGTTACAACACAAAGATGAAAAGATGACGACTAGACAAATTATTGATTTTGACGGTATGCCAACCAGTCTAGGGTTATTATAATACTATGAGGTGATGGAATTGTATACATTGTAGGTTAATAATTAAATTTGGTTTAGTTATTTCTTAACAGATTTTTGTATCTAATTATATGATATCAACTATTGCTATCTGATAAAAATAATTCACAAAAATATCTATTTGACCCATATCTAAGAGCTTATCAAGTTCTAGCATTCCAGATCAAAGTGGAACTGGGAGTAATAGCAATAAAAGGATACTCTACACTTCCCCTGTTTCTAGAATAGGAGCCTCCCAAGTGGATCCAGTTTAGTCACATGCCTAGGACACATCTTTTTGTTGATGGGGTGAGTCTTAACCTTTTACAGGAAATATAGTCAGCATGTTGGCTAGATAGATTAGATAGAGAGGTATGAACAGACTGACATAGATAGATATGAACAAACTGAGATAGATGTAAACATACTAAAATAGATATAAAGATAGATATGAACTGATAGATAGATAGAAATGAACAGACTAAGATATACAGATAGATAGAGATAGATAGATATATATGAACTGACTGAAATAGATAGACATGAACAGATTTAAATAGATAAGAACAGACTGTAATATATAGAAATATAGATAAAAGAAACACACACACATATATGTATATATATATTTAATATCATAGATGCATCTAAATTTGCAAGTGTGTTTAGGAATATCTCAAGTGGCTACTCTTTATCAACCTTTGATTTAAATGAAGTTAACAAATTTCCTCAGAATTAATTAGCACCTCGAAAAGCAAACAGATTTTTAAAATGAACAAAAAAAGGGATTGTATAAAAAAACAAAAAACATGTTGCAATTTCAGCATTTAAAGTGACAATTTGCATTTCCACTTTCCGCAGCGTTCAGGTCCTTCAGATATTTCCCCAAAGCTGGATATTTTGGCAAGTTCAGATTGAAACTCATTTTCAAGAAAATGACAATTATCTGCAACATAAACATTTATTTACTTCTCCATTTATTAAACAACTTTGAGCATATCCATTTAATAGAATATTCAAAATCAACATGGATTCCCTTGAACCTCATCCAATGTTTGCATAGAGCTGATAAATGGAAGTTTTTGCTGGTCAGCCAACATTGGTGTGTCCATACATAGGAGTTCACTTTGGCATTTATTATGAATAGGAAACTCCTTTTTTATTGCATGGTAGATCTTCACTTTTTCATTTTTTACTTGTATAATTTTTGTAGTAAAATTGTGCTTACAACTGTAGCCCCTATTTCTCTGAATGTTTGAGATGAGGCTTGATGATTAGTATTATCTGCGTTATTTGGACTATTGTCCTCATCTTCATTGTTATCTGTACAACATTTTGGCCGATATGCCCTCCAGCCTTCTTCAGGTATTTCTTCTCGGACTTGAGAGCCTTCTCTAGTCCGAAAAGAAGGTTCCCAAAAATTTTTCTCACTCCTCTTTTCCTCTCACAAGAGTTAGATTGTATCCACTATTTTTAAGGTGTTGTTTGTATTTATCTTTCTTCTTGTTGAATATATTGATACTAGAAGAATTAATGCCATTTGGGAACTTGTTTAAACACTTTCTTGGGGTAATTAGATCTTGTGTTAATATATCAAGGGTTTTGGTTTGGAATTTGGAAGGAGACCCGTCCAGGATGTCATCATTTAGATTTAAAGCAATATCTAAAAAGTCAACAATCTTCAAATTAGTTTGTCCCTGCTTTTTCAGCCCATTAATTCTTTATCTACCAAAGTACACCAAACCGCCAGATGATCAAAATACTGGATGCCCTGAAAACACAGAGATCTTAAAAAATGGTTTAAGTTAAAAAAGAGAAATGAATTAAATGAATACATTTCTATACAGTAGTAAAAAAATTGGTGATATGATACTAGCTTGTCAACCATTTCACCATGCTGATGGTAGTGGTAGATAAAGGATTAATAGAATATCAACATCTTATAATTCACTGAATATCTGTCTCCTTCCGTTGCACTAAGTATTTGCCATTTTTGATCTGATATTAACTAAACGTTCATGAATTGTTCAGATTTTCCCTAAAAACGTCTTTAAACTCCTCCAAATAAAACTACTAACAATAATGAAATATTAAGTAATCCCATAATTATCAGAGATCAGATCTGAAGTAAATCATTACATTTGGCATTCAATTAAGTCAAACAACTTCAACTTCATAATCCAAAGAAAATAAACAAGTGTTGCCTAAAAGAAACTAAAATTCTTTTAATGGAATTCAAATAATTGAAGATTTTGTTATTGGCACAAAGTTTTTCTTTTTTTCTAAATGTTAAGATCATGATTAGCAAATTAGACAACTGGTTTGATTAAAAAGAATTTTTATGCTGCTTGGTTATTTTGTTTAAAGGCATAACAACCCTTGTGGGCTATTTAATGCCAAATTATATATATATTTTTTGTATCTATATATATATTTACCAACCCCTCTGCATGAGCAGGATATGATACAAGGTCAATTTCTTAAGTAGAGTTTAACAGGTTTGAATTCAGTTTTCCTTCTCCTAGACTGGTTATCAAGCCAAGGTTAAAGAGCCCAGTCTGACCTATTACTTACCTATAGCTGGAGGGAGAGTAGTTGGATGCATACATTTCCCAAGAATATTAGCACTATGTGGAATGTAAACAGCTTCATCCAGGATTTGAACTTGGGTTGATGAGTCCATTTCCTATGACTCTAACAATTACACCATGTGCCTCACATTTATTTTTGTCTATATGAATTGAAGCAAATACTTTGTAGGTAAATATTGATTTATCATATAGGTGCTAGGACTTGACATGACCAGCCGACTGATTAGATTGGGCTCTTCAACCACACGTCTAGCCCAAGTAAGGGCTGAAGCGGAGTTTTGCATGTCATGGGAGCACATACTAATGGACTCAAGGACTGCTCAGCCACCATGATCTTGTCCTCAGTCATTACAAGACATCACCCACAGTCTAAAGGTGGCCCAAATGGGTGGTGGTGTGTGCCTTACCCCTGTGCCGAGGTGCAATCAGTGTATTCTACAGCCCCAGCCAACTGGGTGGTTAGACACCCGAGATTCAAAGAGAACTGACATTATCCTCAAAAACTGATTTGATCAATAGAGCAAAAAAATCTGGACAATTCAAACATTTTTTTCTTTTGAGTAATGGGTCATTCTGCTGATTTATTAGGCTATTTTAGAACAACAATCTGAAAAATAAATATAAAATCTATATCAATCTGTTTCTATATCTATCTATCCATTTCAGTCTGTTTCTATCTATCATTCTATTTCAGACTGTTCCTATCTATCTCAGTCTGTTTCTATCTATCCATCTCTCTGTCTGTTTCTATCTATCTCTGTTTCTATCTATCTATTTATCTCAGTCTGTTTCTATCTATCTATCTCCGTTTGTATCTATCTATCTATCTTAGTGTGTTTCTATCTATTTATCTCCGTTTGTATCTATCTATCTTAGTGTGTTTCTATCTATTTATCTCCGTTTGTATCTATCTATCTCAGTCTGTTTCTATCTATTTATCTCCATTTGTATCTATCTATCTATCTCCGTATCTATCTATCTATCTATCTCTGTATCTATATCTATCTACCTATATATATATATATATATATATATATATATATATATATATATATATATATATATATCCCAATCTGTTCATAAATCTTGTAAAAAAATCTGGACAATTCAAATATTTTCATCAAATCATTTTGCTGATTTATTGTGTTGTTTTAGGACATTGATCTGAAAAGTAGAAATAAAAATATAGTAAGTTCCTTAACCCATGTTGGCTCAACTTTAAACTTATATTGCCAATGTAACACAATGAATATATACAATGAATAATTCCAAAATGATAGGATATGTTGGGCTACAGCCACTAAGAGTAGATTTGGAAAAATGAGACACATCAACATTTTTATTTATTGTTAGGGACACAGGGTGATAAACCTACATCTAAAAAGAATAAACCCAATGTTTACTTTAAAAATGTATATATATATATATATATATATATATATATTATATATATATATATATATATATATATATATATATATATATATATATACACACTTATTCAAGTGCTTGTGGTGTAATGGTTATCATCATAGAAAGTGAACTAACTTCAAATTCTGGATGAGGCTGTTTGCATTTCACATACCTTAGGAAAGGTATGAATCCAATTATTCTCTCTCCCGCTCTGAATAAATAGTAGGGCAGACTGGGCTCTTTAACCTTGGCATGGCAACCAGTCTAGGAGAAGGAAAAGTCTGAATTCAAAACTGTTAAGCAATTTTTAGAAATTGACCTTGTATCATATCCTGCTTGTCCCGAGGGGTAAATACTTATATATAAGTCCACAATCTAATGATAAAAAAAAAAATTATTATATGTAACAAATATTTTTGAACATAATATCCTTCCTAGTGAGCGCACTTAATTATCTGTGAGCTGTTATTCATATGTTTGAATATCTTTTCAATAAATAAGAGCAATCTTCTAGAAATGAGTCAAATAATTTTTTGACCCCAAAAGTTTTTGTCTAAAGCACCAACCCTGGCTAGTCTGTCGTCCTTGGCATCTGTCTCTACTTTGTCCCTTGACAAATCTGTGAGTCTCTTTTATGTGGATTTAGATTTTTTGTCTTGTCAGAATAGCCCAGGACTCATCAATCAAAAGTAGGTTCTACTTGACCGTGTCAGCCATTTATTCCACTTAGCTCTAGTTTAGAAACTTGTATCATTACAAAGCCAATCACACTCTTTTCACAAAATCATTAAATTCCAACTGTTGGTCTGGTACTGTAAAGCTTCCACATACATAGCTAAATAAAATCTGGATGATTCAAACATTTTCTTTGCTTTGAGGTCATTCAGCTTATTTTTATTAATCTGAAAAGTAAAAATAAAAGTACTATAAGGTGGTAATAAGTCCCCACATTTCCTTAAACCATATTGGCACAATTCAAACATTTTCTTTGAGTTGGGGTCATTCTGTGGATTTATTGTGCCATTTTAAGACATCAATCTGAAAAGTGAATACAAAAATACAGTAAGTCTATAATAAGTCTCCACACTTCCTTAACAAATAATAGACAAACTTTTTGGACACATTTTTATATTATATTGTCTATGCAGCACAATGAATATATATATGAGAGTCAAAAATGATCTGCTCTCTTATTTTTTCAATGTATTTGCCAGGGATAATCAAGTACGTAATTTTCCTACATAGTCTCCTTCTTTTTCAATGCACTTGGCCCAGCATTCAATAAACTCATGTATTCCCTCAGCTAAAAAGGTTTTTGGATGGTCATGCCACCATTTATATACTGCTTCTTTCACATTTTCCTATGTGTGTCACACTTGTTCGGCCACTTTTAAACTTCTCTGTTCACTCATACATACTTCTATATAGTAGTGCATTGTCTTTTTATTGGGCTAGAAGTATCCAATGAATTTTAGACCCTGACACTCCCTCAAAACTGAGAAATCAGGTCACTGTTCTTTGTTTTTTTCTTGGTGCATATTGTTAGTGGTGCAGCCATGTTTACACTGTAAAAACAACAAGCAAAATGACGTGATCAGGCCTAAACTTTAATCACATGACCATTATAGTGTCAACTATAAACATGCATGCACAGAATACAGTGTGATAATAATAAAGATAAATCATGGTGAAAATGTGGATAATTTTTTACTCCCCCTTGTATAATGGTTATTCTGATATTTATTTATATTTTTGAGTTTAATCTTTTTAAAATTTCAACCTCCAGACGTCTGACATTAGAAAATTAATTGGATTAAAATTTTATCAGTGAAACAAGACCTTGGAGTGATAGACAAAAATGGATGCCATCTTAAGGTTTCATGTAACTAATGATAATGATTTGTAAACAATTATAGCTTCAAGTAGATATTCTTAATATTAATACTACATTCTTAATACTAATATAAAGAACAAGTCATTATAACATAATTATGTATATGTTATACAAAACTTACACACTCCTTTTTACTTAAACAAGTAAACTAGCCAGAATGCATAGCATGTCAAAGACTCTTCTATACTGTTAACTCTTTACCTACTTTAAGACACACTCAGAAGCACTCATACCACACCCAAGAAAAATACAAAAAAATGATGGTCAGTTCATTATAATTCAGCAGAAGAACTTATAATACAATATTAATAGAACTTTATTTGAATAGAATGAGTTCTGAGGTGAATAGATTGTGAACTTTGAAATATCCCATCATACAGGTAAAAAATACCAAGAAAGTTTGGTAAAGACATGGGGGAAATTTGGTAGGCAAAGAGTTAAACACATTCTAATAGAATGCGGTGATTTTGCTGTTATCAGACAACGTTTTTACAGCACAAACAACATGAGAGATATATTTGAAAACATCAATATATACAACATTTTTTTCCTTCTTGAAAGAAATCAAATTATACCAAAAAAAAAAAATTTAACAATAAACTTGAACTTTCTATAAACTTGTCCTTTAAAGAGATTCCCAATCCATTTAGCAACAAACAATTGCAAACAACTGTCAAAATCAAGAAGAATCCTTGAAAAATACATGATAGATTTGACTATTCCTCACTTGGCATAAAATAACACTGGACGGGTTGACATGCCGTTAAAATCAACCAATCAATCAATCATATCATTGCTGCTGGCAGGTCTTCTACATGGCATCCTCTATCCACACAGTGCAGATTTATGTAGGTTTTTACTAGTCAACCTGCAATGGTGTGTCCATCCATGTGTAGGTGGCTGTAGGAGAAAGTCTCTTATGTGTTCATCCTTGATTCTCCAGCAACATCAATCATGTCTTGTTTGTCTTATTTGCTAGCTGAGCAGTCTGTGACATGCAACACTCCACCTTGGCCCTTATTTAAGCTAGACAGACAGTCAAGGTGGCCCCTATCAAGCAATCAGCTGGTCACATCAAGCCCTAGCACCTATATGATTGTCCTGACCATATTGCTTCAATGAAAAAGCCCCATCCATATATAAGATATAGAAGGCAGTGGTGCCATCTATGAGTTAAATATATAAAAACAATCAGTTTAAAAAATGTTTTTTTTAAAAAAGAGTTTAAAAACTCTTTGTATATATCATAAAGCAACAAGAATAATAAAAACAAAATCTTCAGCATAAAATAATCCATGGGTTGACATGCTGAAAAACCAACCAACCAACTAACCAAAAGTACTTTCTACCTTTTATTTAGAATGTAGTCTCTGCTGTATTTTCCCTGAAGGTGGTGGTCACTAAATAAGGCTTTGTATGAACACATTTTTTCAAGGTTTGTGAAAAAAAAAAAAAAAGAAAGATTTTTTGATGGGGTTTGTCAATAAAGTTTGAGGGAGCCTGATTAAAATGTTTAATATTAGATAAAACATTCTGTTCTTTTTTGTTCATATTTTGGTTTCTCCCCTTCTCCTGCTTCTACTCCTTTCCTCCTATTCCTGCAACTACTAAAACCAACATTGTCTTTGATAAACACTAATTATTGTTTAAGTTGTGACAATAATGCAATGGTAAGTTGTCACTTGACATATATATTTGCTTTCTAACATATAATTAACAGCACAGGTAACCTGTTCCCAATTAAGAATTGACCTTTGTATATATCATAAACCTGTGTTGGCATTCAAGAAAAGCGAGAGAGAGAGAGAGAGAGAGAGAGTGAGTGTGTGTGAAAGAGAGAGAGAGGCATGAGAAGGCAGTGAGAGGTCTTCCAATCAGCATGCACTACGCAATAGTTGAACAATTAGCAAGTCAAGGCAAAAGCCATTTAACTGGTGTTGTCATCATGAGGTAAATTAACAGAGTCATGGGGAAATTGTGTCAACCCTTCTAATGAGGACATTTGCAAGAAGTTTCACATGACTGTATTATTGCCTGCACCCCCCATATTACTCGATAAGGTTTGACGCTGGTTGGGCTTCTCTGAAGATGATGTGCTTCCCTTATCACAAGTTTTGATCTGTTAAATTATTCCCTTAATTAGATTTAATTAGCACTCCCATCTGCTCCCTTGACGAACATATTGGGTAATTAATATTTCTTTAAACCTATGGATGCCAGGTAGGAATTTATAACATCTGCTCTGCAAAATGTGGTATTTGACAAAACCACAGTTTTATGGGTTCAAGGTAAGGATATTATATATGAGATTTCATATTAAAAGTTGCAAGACTAATGACATAAAAAATATCATCCACTTAATTACAATTAAAATTTATCTCCTTTTCCTTGGGAAACCATGAATTGACAAGACTTGTGTATATCCATTTGCTAATATTCACTACTGAAAGTTCTCTGAAATCCCAGGCCGATGTTTACCACTAAAAACTATGGATTGTGGGAATTTCCAATGGTTTAACCAAGTTGGTAGAGCATCCACCTTGGAACCACAAGGTTACAGGTTCAAATACTGAGCTTCACTTATCAGTACAGTAGACACAGCTTGGATCTGTGCCGTTAAAGTGGGAAACTGATAGTTGGTACGGGTGCACCATCTCAGAAACAAAAAAACAATCTCTCTTGATCTAGCATAGGGCAAAAGGTTTAGACTCTCTTGCTGTCCGGCTGATACCAATAATAGTCCACTTTGCTGACTGCACATTTTTACAGGAATATAAATGGTTCAAAAAGCTAAAAGTCATCTGATGTGAAAAGGTTAGACATGTCCTTTCTGGTTGGATTTGGTAAATTAATTATTTTATTCAACATTCTTAAAAGGATCAAGACTGACTGTGTAAAAAAACAAAAAAAACAATTATGATCAACGTAATTACAAATCAGATTCCTTCTTCCAAATAGTTTCCTTTTGAAATCATGATTTAATAAAGAATTCTACCTGATAGCTAATATTTGTGGATGTCTATTTAGACATAGCAAATAGTCAACTAGGCCAATCACGGCCTCCTGGAGCATGAGAGACCAGTTATTAAAGCAAGGATCTCTGAAGATTCCACCTCTTTTGCCCTTAGCTACTTGCTAAACACTTGTCTCTTCAGTTACTGCTAAAACCATCAGCCAAACTATAAGACATCAGATCATTCGCCCAAGATAGCAACAATCCAAACACTGTCTTCCTTCACCACAAAAAGAGCTGGGAGCTACTACAATTCAACCTAGCCACAAAGGATCAAGTTACCAGGAGTTCAGCAGGTTTATTCTTGTAATCCTCTAACCTTAAATCAAACTTAACCAAATTTAAGCATTGAACTGTGAATTTGCATATCTCTTTTATACATTATTTGTACCTAATTGTATATTCTTGTGATTTTTGTACAGTAATTCCCTGTAGTAGCCAATGGTTGTGTTTCCTTTTTTCAAAAACTTCGCCAAATTTTCTCTGTGCATTTAACCTATTGGATTATTTCCTAAAAACCTTTAGGTTTATAATTTTTACTTATTTTTTCTACCAAAATCACTACCAAAAAATCCTCCAAAACCCAGGCCATGTGTTGCCACTAAAAGTGATGGATTGTGGAAGTCTAGAGAGAAATTAATGCTTTAAAGCTTAAAAAGATCTGAAAAAAGTTTGTTTGTGTGAAGAGGTTCAACACAGCCTTCTGGTTTAGTTTGGTAAATCAATTATCTTATTTAACATCTTAAAAAAAAACAAGACTGACTGTGTAAAGAAAAATCTATGATCAACTTAATAACAAATTGGAATTATATCTCATTCCAAAATATTTTCCTTGGAAACCAGGAATTGACCTGTTGTAGATGGTAAGCTAATATTCACTAAACCAGAGCAACTATTGACATTAAAAAACTATGGATTTGTTGAGAAGTTAATGCTGACGTTCTCCTGCTAATCTATTTGTTACAATGTTGCCTGATGCATCTTTTTATAAAAATTACCTTGATTAAATAATTGATTTTATGAATCATCAACCCATCACAGCTAGAAAATTGAGTTCACTGTTACATTTCATATTTACATTATTTAGTTGTATTGCTTCAGTGTTCTTGCACATAATATATCAAATCCAGTATTCCTTATCTAATAAAATGATTTGCTGATCTTTAAGTTATTACTTATTGGATAATCAATCATATTCCCAACAATTAAAAGCATAATAACTCATAATATAAAAACAATTATAATTTTAAAACAGTAACTAGCAAATGTTAGGCAACCCTTTCAGGGTGCAAGTATAAGTCTTATAATGTAATAATATTAAACTTTAAATTAGAAAGGCTAATGAAAACTAAATAAGAAGCAGATAAAAAAGATTTGAAACTGAGGGGGTTCATACATCAAAAAATAGGAAAATGTAACTTTTTACTCTTCCCCCACCCCGTCTTTCATGCTAAATTTCTTAATCAAAAAACTATTTAGTAAAATAGGAAGTAAGAATAAGATTAACCAGTTATTCTTCTTGTTAAACGGATCTTTAAAGTTTATCTTAGAGATTTTGCTAATATCTTAAGATAAAAATCAAAACAATTAGAAATCAGTATACTAAGCTCAATATTAAAATCAGATTTTTATATCAATATGCAATTAAGCCTCCTTCACAGCTGTCAATTGCTATTTGTAGGATATATAAACAAGTGCATGTTAATTAATATATAGGATATTGTCAACAGTATTAAATATATAAAGCCATTTTATCCAATAAATTGAGGTTTAAATAAAAATAATCCTGTAGAACTGTGACGCAAAATAACTAAGAGATTGTGACTTGATAGTAATTATTAGTTTCGGTTTTACAGACAGCGAAAACCACACAATCTCCATTATAATAAGATTTTCTCAATACAATAATATAACAGTTATCCTTATCAGGCAATTTTCTATTATATGGAGTAAGTATTCTTCTCTAATACTAAAAATTATACAGTTTCTAGTAATTATTCATATTTGATAAAAGTTGTGTGTTCAGGAGTGTTACATAATAACTATGTTACTATTACAATTAATTATTGAATGGTAAGTGTAGAATTTAAAGCTAACTAGTAATTCTTTAGTAGAGAGTCATGGAAAGTACCCATAAAATGATAGCAAGTAGTTACCTTGGCTGAAGTTTTAAGCTGTTCTCTGATTGGTCAGTCTGATTGTGAGAATGATAGAGATACAGAGTTAGCTCAGTGAGCAAAGGAGACTGACGCAAAATGGCACCATTCCTGCACTATTTCTCTCCATGCGATGCAGTTACCTTTTGAAACCTTGGGTTTTGAAATAAAAGCGTTCTAAATATATACCAAGTCTTGTATTCATTTGTAAAGAACAAAAGAATGAATACAGAGATGGACACAAGATGAAAACACCCAAGAAGTTCCAGGAAACCCCCAGATCAATCCAAATCCAAGACCAAGAGAAAAGAATCAGCCCAGATAGCAGCATAGAATAAAGATAAGTATAAGAAGAAGTAAGAATAGAAACTTCCACACACCCTTTCTTTTGTATTGGTAAATCAATTATATTATTTAACAAAACTAGAGTGATTCCTGCTAAAAGTAAAAAAGGTTAGAATTGGATCCATTTTTGCCAAAATAGCAGGTATAAATAAGACAAAATTTCGTTTAGACACTCCCAGTTTCACCATCACCAAGTCACTTGCTGCTTCACAATGTCACCAGATGCGACGTCCAAACAGCTGAGATGCTAGCTTCACCACATATAAATCCAATCCTTTTTTCTGTTTACTGATCAAATTCTTCAATTTATAAAACTGAACAACTCTTTCACCTGTAAGAACCCATTTGAAATTAGACTATTATCAACATAAATACACTCTCAATAAAAATTGTTAATATGCATTTACACTTGCAAAGAATGAATTACATTTATTCCTTTGATAGTTTCATGTTGTTTCTGTTTAAAAATGGGGATTTTTAAACTAATCATCATTTTTCTTTGTTTTTTTGCCTTATTGCATCATTTTTTACCCAAACATTTGCAGGCTATTCATTCATAACAGAGTGTTCCCACACCTGGAAAAAATGATGGAAGTCTTCAACTGACACTGTCTTCAGTTGGTTTATTATACCATTTTTCAATAATTCTTAAATGGTGAACAATAACTCATTCAAAGATTTGATTCTCGGTTTCTTGTGTTCCATTTTTGTGAGCCCACTTAATTAAACCCATAAAATTAATTATTCAGTTGATGTGAATTTTGAGAATTGACATTCTTCGAAGTCAGCTGGATCTTTATGGTCACATACTCTTATTTTTGCTGCCCTATCAGATGAAGTAGAATACACTGACTGCATCTCTGCAGAGGGTAAACTACCCCCCTCCCCATGGAGCCACCTGTCATGACAGTGATGGTTTAAGGATGGATATTTAATGCTGTGCAGTCCATTACATGCAACACTTTCACTTTGCTCCTTATTTAGGCGACAGGCAGTTTAGAGAGCCCCCTCTAATTAACCAGTGGTCAAGTCGCCTTAGCATCTATGTAATGATTCTGACCTACTGCCTTATGGTCAACCCTCAACCTTTTATCATATATATGCTAGAGGGTGGTGGCTGAAAGCTTTAAGGTCCTGGTATGATGTTAAATTGCATCTAGTGGTGAAGTTTCCTATTCTGGAACTCTGAGGAGTGTAGAGTACCTTTCATTGCCATCACTCTCAGATTCACCCTAACATGGAGTTTTAATAACCGCTCAGGTCCCATCTATGTGTTAAAGAGATCAAAAAATGAGATTTAAAAAAATGAGTTTAAAAAAAATTGAATATCCAATGAGAATACTAATAAGAACGTCTTCAAAAAACCCAAGGGTTGACATCCAGTAAACCAACCAGCAACCAACCAACGATTATGCCATGAGTACTCCCCTGATGATATTCCAAGTTCTTTCTAAGGATACCATCCACGCTTTTCCACAAAAATTCTGGTTAATCAAAAAATTTCTTTTAGAGGTCATAGATGGACAGTCAAGTGGCAGTGATTGTCCAAATGTTTCTTTTCAAACTAATAAGTTTGGGAAAGTAATGAACCACTTCATCCCCTAGCTTAGGTTAATAGTAACACTATTGTTTTTCTACGCTTTTGTATTAAATAATCCTGAAAGTTTGATATGCTATTAAATAAATAAACTAAACAAACCAAAAATCTTGAAGTTTAGTCATTCTATATTTTAAATTCACAAAACCAAGGGGTTCAGAACCTTTTTATGAAAAGCAGAGATATATTGTCATGTGCCCTTTTGACTTAGGCTGTTGAAAACACTGACTGCACTTCTGCAGAGAGTAAAATACCCCCAATTAGGGCCACCTGTTGGCTGTGGCGTGGGTGTACCGTGATGGCTTAAGGATGGAACCTTGGTGCTTGAGGCTAGAAAAGAATGCATAGGTCTACCCTACTATTTACTTGTCAGCTTTGAACTTTGATCCACTTTTAATAATAAAACCATTGCACACCTATGCCTCCAAGTATATTTATGCCCACACCAAATAAATAATCAGTGAAAAAGTTGTTTTATATTTTTACTTTTTCAAATTCATTCTGAGTATTTCTGGCTTAAGTAAAAACAAAAAAACAAGTCAGCAGAATAAATATTCACCAAATGCAAACTTTACATTGTTTTACTCTTTATGGCTACAAAAAATGTACTGATAGCACATACATACATGTATTCATGTTTATATATATATATATATATATTTATTAATGTGTATGAAGAATATACTTGAATATGTAGACATTGCATACCATCTCATAAAGGATTGCATCTTTTTAAGTATTCATAGAATAATAACAAAACCAATAAAAACAACCAAAACCAAAAACAACTTTTCACACAAGAATGGATGGACAAGACGAAAATCTTTGGGGTCGGTGGGGGGTGAGGGGGTCTAGAACAAAGTTCATGAATGATAAACTCATTCATTTTCTTATCTACTTAATGCAGTTCAGAAAAGATTGAGTGTTGTTTTGCATATGGCACACATCTTGTTAACACTAACATAGAAACATGTCTTCCTCCTTTGCGTGTCTATGTCAGTGTCTGTCTGTCTGTGTGTTTGTGTATATCCATGGATATACATAATATTCTATATATACAAAAGAGGAAGAAGTGGCTCTACTGTGATTTACTCCTTTCTGTATAACTCAAACAATTTTAAGACAAAGGATATAAGTAATTCTGAAAAAGTATTGAATTTTGCTTTTTTTTCAAGTTAAACTGATACTCTTATGTATTATATATATATATATATATATATATCATATCATCTCATCATGTCATGCTAGTAGCATGGATATGTCAACTGTCCTTATCATTTATTTGCTCTCAAGAGGTCCTCTGCGTAGCATCCAGTTCCATGCGAGCTGGACAATGTAGGTCTTTGCTGGATGCCCACACTAACATACCAATGTGCAGGTTTTCCCACTGAAGAAATTCACTTTATGAGTTTGTCCTTGTTCTCAAAGTTAGTGTTTATTGTCTACTCTGATGGCTTGGTGGTAGGGGGCAAGTGTTGTCAGCTGCTTTCTTGGGGTTTATTTCCTGGTTTGTTTAAGATTCACATGCAGCTTTCTTTGCAACTCGCATCTAGTTATTCTTCTAGGTGCCTTGGTTAGGGTTCAAGTGGTGCAGCCATACAGTAGCACTGATACAACTATGGCTTGGAAGAATGGTCGTTTTTAATTTATTTAGTGAGATCAGATTTTCATACATTATAATCTGTCTACTAGATTTTTTGTTTATGATTAGGTGACCATGCCCTCCCTATTCATGCATTAACATCGATTTCGTGTGGATGAGATATTTATTTATATATGAGGTAGATTAAAAAATATCTGCACTTTTATTTTATGTAAGCTGAGCTGATCGTGGTGATTTTATAGGTAGAACCATGACGAATCTGCAGAGATAAGCTACCTCATCCATGATAACTCATCAGTTTCTTACATTTTCTCAACTTGCTGAATCTTCTCATCAGTTGTGGAGCTTGATGAGTGTTTTGCTCCTTCATTTTATGTCACACGTGTCCGTCCACTTTTAAACTTTCCCTATATTTTGTGCTAAAATCCTCCAAATGAATTTCAGCTCCTGACGACTCCTTCTGATCAGAGAAATTGGCGTCACTTCCTTGGCCTACTGATAGTGAAGCAGTGATGCTTACACTGTAATGACAGAAAGGCAAAATTGTTATCTATCTCAAAACTTTGATACATTGCCAACTATAAGCACGCCATGCGCAGAACACGGTATAGATAAAAGATATTTTATAGCAAAAGTGCAGATAATTTTTTACTCTTCTCTCTTGTGTATATATATATATATATATTACTATACTATATTATATATATAAAAAGAAAGGAAATTAATCCGACAATATGAGTAAGAAAAAGGTGGAATGAAAACATCACACAATGCTTGTTAAGAAGAAAACAATTTATAATATATCATAGCTGATATTGATCAATATTTCGATTTTACAAATCATCATCAGAGTCTTCACTCCCGTAGTTGTTTGGGTCGGAGAGGAAAGTTAAAAATGAGTTTACAAAACAAAAACCTTAATACTGCAAAAAACGAAAGACGTTACAATATTCACCAACGTGGGCATTTCGCGCCATATATATGCTCATGTTCCATGTATATCTTTTGACAATAATGTAGCGAATTTTGAGATGTTGGCCAACAAAGACGAAAACAATTTAAACGGAAGGGGATGGGTGTTAAGAAATGTGACGGTTGGAAATTCAAAAGACTTTTTATAAAGGATTTTTTTACGATTAAATGTTTTATTATTTAAATTTTATTTTTAAGTTCTGTGATTCATAAATGATTAGTTATTTACTGTAATTAGTTTATATATTAAGTGAAAAAGTTATGAGCGGAATATGTTTATATTTAAGAAAAGGAGTTTTTATATATTTTATTTACGATTAATTATTTTTAAATTTCTAATTATTATTATTATTAAGTTCTGTAATTTAATAAATGATAAATTATGTGTTTTGTTTTATATTAAAGTAAAAGGTTATGGGCGAATTGGTTATTATTTTAGATAATGTAAGCGATTGGATCTACGCAAAAAATAACATCATGTCCCGTCGATACAGCCCGAACGAATCTTGAAATGAAATCACTGACATCACCACATTAATATCTCCAAACTAAAAAATAACTCAAGTCACTTTGTGTAATAGCAGATGGAAGGATTATTGGAATATGACATAATCCAAACATTTCGGATATATTTTCTAACCTCAGTCGAATGGAAGCCCTCAATTGGGCTTAAAATTCACCACTGCATATAAATTAAATTTAATCAACACCATCAAAAAGAACTACAAGCACATGACTCTGACTTCCATAAGGATTTATTCATGGGATTATTGCAGCCCCCTACTACAACCATAAAAACACTTCCACCCTAACCCAGAGATATATATCTGCTTTAAAAAAATTATCTTCAACAACGACATACGTATCACCCCCTCTGACAAAGGTGGTGGATGGTCGTTATGTGTTCTAAACAATACCATGTAAAATGCTTGATCCTTAATTGATCTAAACACTTATGAAAAAAAATCTCTCCCAAAACATTACTACAGCACAATCATTTTCAACAAACATACCAAAAATAATAGGCAACACTGACAAACTTGCTCTCTTTGATAGACTACCACCCTATCGTCCCCACTATTTACGGCCTCCCTAAAACGCACAAACCTGGGATTCCGTTAAGACCCATAATTTCGGGAATTGGCACTGCCCCTCATAAATTGCTTAAATTCTTGCTAAATTACTAACCCCCTCTTAGGTACAATTAGCAAATCCCATATTAAAAAATTCTAATAGCTTAATTTCAAAAATAAAAAATATTATATGAACAACAAATGTTTAGCAAGTTTAATATTAAATCACTCTATACTAGTATATCCCGGTTGACAATGCATTACTCGCCTAGAAACCATTCTAACAAAAATCAACACCTCTTTTTCATTACCCACTAACAAGATAATCAAATTTGTAGACTTTGCACTAGGAATTGCTTTCCAGTCGAGGGAAACCTTCTACAGACAAAAGTTCGGGTTGCCTATGGGTTCACCTCTTAGCGGCGTTTTGGCGTGCCTTTTTCTTGAATTTTTAGAAATCCGGTCCCTTTCAATATATTCTACCAAATAACTAATTTTTTCCTACATTGATGACACCCTATTCATTTACCCGAAAAATTGTAATTTAATTAAACTCAATTGACAAATTAAATGATGTTGACCCTCCATCCATTTACACATGAACTGGAACATAACCACTCCTACCATTTTTAGACACACTTATCATAAATTAATAACAACAGTTTAGAATTCAAAGTTTATCACAAAAATACTAAACAAAAATGACTACATCCATTTTTATTCCAACCATAACACTAAGATAAAAGTGTATCATAATTGGTTTCTTTCTACGAGCTCTTAGGATATGTTAACAAAGCAATTTAGATGAAGAATTCAATTTTATTGAGAGGTCTTTTCCTCAAATTACAATACCCTTAAATTTCGTACACCGTTGCCAGAAAAAAAGGCATTTAAATACATAATAAAAACAAGAATTAATAATATCACATCTCCAAACATGACACACAACATAATTAGTATAACGTCTCTGATAGATTACATCATACTTCCAAATAATCTATTACTGATAAAATAAATAGAAACTTAAGAAGATTGGTATAAAAACTGTCGCTCACCCCACGAGACAGTGAAGAACATCCATTTCAAAATAAAAATAACCCCAGACACATACATTCTGATGCTGGAGTCTACACTATTGACTGCTTAAATGTAAAAGAAATATGTTAGGGAGACTTCCGATCCTTAACTAAACGTCTATCGAACACAAATATCACATTAAACGTGGTTTCCAAAACAATGCATTAGCTAAACACATCTTTGTCACAATTCCTTTGATTTCAAGGTGCTAAAATATTAACCCACATACATGATAAAAACACTGCGTTAGAATATGGAATCTTGTGTTATTCTTACCCATAAAACCATACCCCAAAGACAAGGTTTCTTAATATATCCCTTTATCTAGCGACTCTTTATTCAAGAAACCATAAAATCCCCTTCACATAACTTTTTCCGTTATTTACGTCCCATTAATTAAATTTTGGTTTATTGTTTTTGTTTTTAGAATAAGATCTTTTCCGTTTTTAATTTGTTTTATTGTTTCTCGGTTTAAAATAATACCTTACATTAGATTCCAATCGCTTACATTATCTAAAATTACATAACCAATTCCGCCCAAACCTTTTTTACTTATATATAAAAACAAAACACAAAAATTTTAATATTTATAAATACAGACTTAATAATAATTATAATTAGAAATTTAAAAATAATAATCGTAAATAAAAATATATAAAAATCCTTTTCTAAATATTAACATATTCCGCATACTTTTTCACTTTATATATAAAACTAATACAGTAAATTATCTAATCATTATGAATCACAGAACTAAAAATAAAATTTAAATAATAAAACATTTAATCGTAAAAAAAATCCTTTAATAAAAAAGTCTTTTGAATTCCAACCGTCACATTTTCTTAACACCCATCCCCTTCATCCTCTCT
>CM042175.1:21374152-21404152 GCA_023376005.1 Doryteuthis pealeii
GAGAGAGATAATGTATCTGTATATTCATTAAACTACTGCCGGAGCTGGTCACCAGCATGTACTTTCTACATTCATTAAACTACTGCCGGAGCCGGTCACCCAGCATGTAGTCTGTATATTCATTAAACTACTGCCGGAGCTGGTCACCCAGCATGTACTTTCTACATTCATTAAACTTACTGCCGGAGCCGGTCACCCAGCATGTAGTCTGTATATTCATTAAACTACTGCCGGAGCTGGTCACCCAGCATGTACTTTCTACATTTATTCAATTACTGCCGGAGCCGGTCACCCAGCATGTAGTCTGTATATTCATTAAACTACTGCCGGAGCTGGTCACCCAGCATGTACTTTCTACATTCATTAAACTACTGCCGGAGCCGGTCACCCAGCATGTAGTCTGTATATTCATTAAACTACTGCCGGAGCTGGTCACCCAGCATGTAGTCTCCATATTCACTATACTAGTGGTGGACCGCCCTGTCGGATGGGGCGTTAGAATGCACCGACTGCACCTCTGCAGAGGGGTAAGACTCCCCCAATGGGGCCACCCGTTTGCCGTGGGTGGCGACCCGTGATGTTTAAGTATGGATCCCTGGTGGCTGAGTAGTCCATAACATGCAACTCTCCACTTAGACCCATACTTAGGCTAGACGGGCGGTCGGAGTGACCCGCTCCGATCAATCGGCTGATCATGTCAAGCCCTAGCACCTATATGATTGCCCCAACCATTTTGCTCTCATGGCAAGTCCCAACACTTTTTATCATATGAGTGCTAGAAGGCGATGGCTGAGGGTCGTCATGTCCTGGGAATGACATTAAATCTGATGGTCATGTTCCAGTTCTGGAGTTTTGGGGAATGTGGAGCACCTTTATATCACCATTCCTCCCAGGTCCACATCTCAACCTGTAAAGTTCCAAATCGTGGGTTAAATAGAAAAAGAAATTCATAAAGAGTGAATATCCATTGAGGATGAACTCATTTTAAAACTTTATCCACATTACATGACCCACTGAGGTTGATATGCCGTCAAACAGAACCAACCAAATCAAACTAGTGCTTGAGCCAGTCACCCAGCGTGTAGTCTGTACTTTCACTAGTGCCGTGCTGGAACTAGACACCAAGCATAAAGCCTCAACGTTCACTGGTGCAGTGCTGGAACAGGCCATCCGGTTCAAAGCTCTACGTTCACTAGTGCCTTGCTGGTATTGACAGCAGGCATGAAGCCTCAATTTTCACTAGTGCAATGCTGGAACAGGCCATCTAGCTCAAGGCTCTACTTTCACTAGTACTCTGCAATAACAAGACACTCAGCTTGAAGTTTTATATTCATGACATGGGAGCCGGTTAATAGAAAAGTGCCGGAGCTGGTAACCCAGCATGTAGCCCCTACATTCATTAAACTACTGCCGGAGTCGGTCACCCAGCATGTAGTCTGTATATTCATTAAACTACTGCCGGAGCTGGTCACCCAGCATGTAGTCTGTATATTCATTAAATTACTGCCGGAGCTGGTCACCCAGCATGTACTTTCTACATTTATTAAACTACTGCCGGAGCCGGTCACCCAGCATGTAGTCTGTATATTCATTAAACTACTGCCGGAGCTGGTCACCCAGCATGTACTTTCTACATTCATTAAACTACTGCCGGAGCCGGTCACCCAGCATGTAGTCTGTATATTCATTAAACTACTGCCGGAGCTGGTCACCCAGCATGTACTTTCTACATTTATTAAATTACTGCCGGAGCCGGTCACCCAGCATGTAGTCTGTATATTCATTAAACTACTGCCGGAGCTGGTCACCCAGCATGTACTTTCTACATTTATTAAATTACTGCCGGAGCCGGTCACCCAGCATGTAGTCTGTATATTCATTAAACTACTGCCGGAGCTGGTCACCCAGCATGTACTTTCTACATTTATTAAATTACTGCCGGAGCCGGTCACCCAGCATGTAGTCTGTATATTCATTAAACTACTGCCGGAGCTGGTCACCCAGCATGTACTTTCTACATTCATTAAACTACTGCCGGAGCCGGTCACCCAGCATGTAGTCTGTATATTCATTAAACTACTGCCGGAGCTGGTCACCCAGCATGTACTTTCTACATTTATTAAATTACTGCCGGAGCCGGTCACCCAGCATGTAGTCTGTATATTCATTAAACTACTGCCGGAGCTGGTCACCCAGCATGTACTTTCTACATTCATTAAACTACTGCCGGAGCCGGTCACCCAGCATGTAGTCTGTATATTCATTAAACTACTGCCGGAGCTGGTCACCCAGCATGTACTTTCTACATTCATTAAACTTACTGCCGGAGCCGGTCACCCAGCATGTAGTCTGTATATTCATTAAACTACTGCCGGAGCTGGTCACCCAGCATGTACTTTCTACATTCATTAAACTACTGCCGGAGCCGGTCACCCAGCATGTAGTCTGTATATTCATTAAACTACTGCCGGAGCTGGTCACCCGCATGTACTTTCTACATTCATTAAACTTACTGCCGGAGCCGGTCACCCAGCATGTAGTCTGTATATTCATTAAACTACTGCCGGAGCTGGTCACCCAGCATGTACTTTCTACATTTATTAAACTACTGCCGGAGCCGGTCACCCAGCATGTAGTCTGTATATTCATTAAACTACTGCCGGAGCTGGTCACCCAGCATGTACTTTCTACATTCATTAAACTACTGCCGGAGCCGGTCACCAGCATGTAGTCTGTATATTCATTAAACTACTGCCGGAGCTGGTCACCCACATGTACTTTCTACATTCATTAAACTACTGCCGGAGCTGGTCACCCAGCATGTACTTTCTACATTCATTAAACTACTGCCGGAGCCGGTCACCCAGCATGTAGTCTGTATATTCATTAAACTACTGCCGGAGCTGGTCACCCAGCATGTACTTTCTACATTCATTAAACTTACTGCCGGAGCCGGTCACCCAGCATGTAGTCTGTATATTCATTAAACTACTGCCGGAGCTGGTCACCCAGCATGTACTTCTACATTCATTAAACTACTGCCGGAGCCGGTCACCCAGCATGTAGTCTGTATATTCATTAAACTACTGCCGGAGCTGGTCACCCAGCATGTACTTTCTACATTCATTAAACTACTGCCGGAGCCGGTCACCCAGCATGTAGTCTGTATATTCATTAAACTACTGCCGGAGCTGGTCACCCAGCATGTACTTTCTACATTTATTCACTGCCGGAGCCGGTCACCCAGCATGTAGTCTGTATATTCATTAAACTACTGCCGGAGCTGGTCACCCAGCATGTACTTTCTACATTCATTAAACTACTGCCGGAGCCGGTCACCCAGCATGTAGTCTGTATATTCATTAAACTACTGCCGGAGCTGGTCACCCAGCATGTAGTCTCCATATTCACTATACTAGTGGTGGACCGCCCTGTCGGATGGGGCGTTAGAATGCACCGACTGCACCTCTGCAGAGGGTAAGACTCCCCAATGGGGCCACCCGTTTGCCGTGGGTGGCGACCCGTGATGTTTAAGTATGGATCCCTGGTGGCTGAGTAGTCCATAACATGCAACTCTCCACTTAGACCCATACTTAGGTTAGACGGGCGGTCGGAGTGACCCGCTCCGATCAATCGGCTGATCATGTCAAGCCCTAGCACCTATATGATTGCCCCAACCATTTTGCTCTCATGGCAAGTCCCAACACTTTTTATCATATGAGTGCTAGAAGGCGATGGCTGAGGGTCGTCATGTCCTGGGAATGACATTAAATCTGATGGTCATGTTCCAGTTCTGGAGTTTTGGGGAATGTGGAGCACCTTTACATCACCATTTCTCCCAGGTCCACATCTCAACCTGTAAAGTTCCAAATCGTGGGTTAAATAGAAAAAGAAATTCATAAAGAGTGAATATCCATTGAGGATGAACTCATTTTAAAACTTTATCCACATTACATGACCCACTGAGGTTGATATGCCGTCAAACAGAACCAACCAAATCAAACTAGTGCTTGAGCCAGTCACCCAGCGTGTAGTCTGTACTTTCACTAGTGCCGTGCTGGAACTAGACACCAAGCATAAAGCCTCAACGTTCACTGGTGCAGTGCTGGAACAGGCCATCCGGTTCAAAGCTCTACGTTCACTAGTGCCTTGCTGGTATTGACAGCAGGCATGAAGCCTCAATTTTCACTAGTGCAATGCTGGAACAGGCCATCTAGCTCAAGGCTCTACTTTCACTAGTACTCTGCAATAACAAGACACTCAGCTTGAAGTTTTATATTCATGACATGGGAGCCGGTTAATAGAAAAGTGCCGGAGCTGGTAACCCAGCATGTAGCCCCTACATTCATTAAACTACTGCCGGAGTCGGTCACCCAGCATGTAGTCTGTATATTCATTAAACTGCCGGAGCTGGTCACCCAGCATGTAGTCTGTATATTCATTAAATTACTGCCGGAGCTGGTCACCCAGCATGTACTTTCTACATTCATTAAACTACTGCCGGAGCCGGTCACCCAGCATGTAGTCTGTATATTCATTAAACTACTGCCGGAGCTGGTCACCCAGCATGTACTTTCTACATTCATTAAACTTACTGCCGGAGCCGGTCACCCAGCATGTAGTCTGTATATTCATTAAACTACTGCCGGAGCTGGTCACCCAGCATGTACTTTCTACATTCATTAAACTACTGCCGGAGCCGGTCACCCAGCATGTAGTCTGTATATTCATTAAACTACTGCCGGAGCTGGTCACCCAGCATGTACTTTCTACATTCATTAAACTACTGCCGGAGCCGGTCACCCAGCATGTAGTCTGTATATTCATTAAACTACTGCCGGAGCTGGTCACCCAGCATGTACTCACCCAGCATGTAGTCTGTATATTCATTAAACTACTGCCGGAGCTGGTCAGCATGTACTTTCTACATCCATTAAATTACTGCCGGAGCCGGTCACCCAGCATGTAGTCTGTATATTCATTAAACTACTGCCGGAGCTGGTCACCCAGCATGTACTTTCTACATTTATTAAACTACTGCCGGAGCCGGTCACCCAGCATGTAGTCTGTATATTCATTAAACTACTGCCGGAGCTGGTCACCCAGCATGTACTTTCTACATTCATTAAACTACTGCCGGAGCCGGTCACCCAGCATGTAGTCTGTATATTCATTAAACTACTGCCGGAGCTGGTCACCCAGCATGTACTTTCTACATTCATTAAACTACTGCCGGAGCCGGTCACCCAGCATGTAGTCTGTATATTCATTAAACTACTGCCGGAGCTGGTCACCCAGCATGTACTTTCTACATTCATTAAACTTACTGCCGGAGCCGGTCACCCAGCATGTAGTCTGTATATTCATTAAACTACTGCCGGAGCTGGTCACCCAGCATGTACTTTCTACATTTATTCAATTACTGCCGGAGCCGGTCACCCAGCATGTAGTCTGTATATTCATTAAACTACTGCCGGAGCTGGTCACCCAGCATGTACTTTCTACATTCATTAAACTACTGCCGGAGCCGGTCACCCAGCATGTAGTCTGTATATTCATTAAACTACTGCCGGAGCTGGTCACCCAGCATGTAGTCTCCATATTCACTATACTAGTGGTGGACCGCCCTGTCGGATGGGGCGTTAGAATGCACCGACTGCACCTCTGCAGAGGGTAAGACTCCCCCAATGGGGCCACCCGTTTGCCGTGGGTGGCGACCCGTGATGTTTAAGTATGGATCCCTGGTGGCTGAGTAGTCCATAACATGCAACTCTCCACTTAGACCCATACTTAGGCTAGACGGGCGGTCGGAGTGACCCGCTCCGATCAATCGGCTGATCATGTCAAGCCCTAGCACCTATATGATTGCCCCAACCATTTTGCTCTCATGGCAAGTCCCAACACTTTTTATCATATGAGTGCTAAAAGGCGATGGCTGAGGGTCGTCATGTCCTGGGAATGACATTAAATCTGATGGTCATGTTCCAGTTCTGGAGTTTTGGGGAATGTGGAGCACCTTTACATCACCATTTCTCCCAGGTCCACATCTCAACCTGTAAAGTTCCAAATCGTGGGTTAAATAGAAAAAGAAATTCATAAAGAGTGAATATCCATTGAGGATGAACTCATTTTAAAACTTTATCCACATTACATGACCCACTGAGGTTGATATGCCGTCAAACAGAACCAACCAAATCAAACTAGTGCTTGAGCCAGTCACCCAGCGTGTAGTCTGTACTTTCACTAGTGCCGTGCTGGAACTAGACACCAAGCATAAAGCCTCAACGTTCACTGGTGCAGTGCTGGAACAGGCCATCCGGTTCAAAGCTCTACGTTCACTAGTGCCTTGCTGGTATTGACAGCAGGCATGAAGCCTCAATTTTCACTAGTGCAATGCTGGAACAGGCCATCTAGCTCAAGGCTCTACTTTCACTAGTACTCTGCAATAACAAGACACTCAGCTTGAAGTTTTATATTCATGACATGGGAGCCGGTTAATAGAAAAGTGCCGGAGCTGGTAACCCAGCATGTAGCCCCTACATTCATTAAACTACTGCCGGAGTCGGTCACCCAGCATGTAGTCTGTATATTCATTAAACTACTGCCGGAGCTGGTCACCCAGCATGTACTTTCTACATTCATTAAACTACTGCCGGAGCCGGTCACCCAGCATGTAGTCTGTATATTCATTAAACTACTGCCGGAGCCGGTCACCCAGCATGTAGTCTGTATATTCATTAAACTACTGCGGAGCTGGTCACCCAGCATGTACTTTCTACATTCATTAAACTTACTGCCGGAGCCGGTCACCAGCATGTAGTCTGTATATTCATTAAACTACTGCCGGAGCTGGTCACCCAGCATGTACTTTCTACATTTATTAAACTACTGCCGGAGCCGGTCACCCAGCATGTAGTCTGTATATTCATTAAACTACTGCCGGAGCTGGTCACCCAGCATGTACTTTCTACATTCATTAAACTACTGCCGGAGCCGGTCACCCAGCATGTAGTCTGTATATTCATTAAACTACTGCCGGAGCTGGTCACCCAGCATGTACTTTCTACATTCATTAAACTACTGCCGGAGCCGGTCACCCAGCATGTAGTCTGTATATTCATTAAACTACTGCCGGAGCTGGTCACCCAGCATGTACTTTCTACATTCATTAAACTACTGCCGGAGCCGGTCACCCAGCATGTAGTCTGTATATTCATTAAACTACTGCCGGAGCTGGTCACCCAGCATGTACTTTCTACATTCATTAAACTACTGCCGGAGCCGGTCACCCAGCATGTAGTCTGTATATTCATTAAACTACTGCCGGAGCTGGTCACCCAGCATGTACTTTCTACATTCATTAAACTACTGCCGGAGCCGGTCACCCAGCATGTAGTCTGTATATTCATTAAACTACTGCCGGAGCTGGTCACCCAGCATGTACTTTCTACATTCATTAAACTACTGCCGGAGCCGGTCACCCAGCATGTAGTCTGTATATTCCTACTGCCGGAGCTGGTCACCCAGCATGTACTTTCTACATTCATTAAACTTACTGCCGGAGCCGGTCACCCAGCATGTAGTCTGTATATTCATTAAACTACTGCCGGAGCTGGTCACCCAGCATGTACTTTCTACATTCATTAAACTACTGCCGGAGCCGGTCACCCAGCATGTAGTCTGTATATTCATTAAACTACTGCCGGAGCTGGTCACCCAGCATGTACTTTCTACATTCATTAAACTACTGCCGGAGCCGGTCACCCAGCATGTAGTCTGTATATTCATTAAACTACTGCCGGAGCTGGTCACCCAGCATGTACTTTCTACATTCATTAAACTTACTGCCGGAGCCGGTCACCCAGCATGTAGTCTGTATATTCATTAAACTACTGCCGGAGCTGGTCACCCAGCATGTACTTTCTACATTCATTAAACTACTGCCGGAGCCGGTCACCCAGCATGTAGTCTGTATATTCATTAAACTACTGCCGGAGCTGGTCACCCAGCATGTACTTTCTACATTCATTAAACTTACTGCCGGAGCCGGTCACCCAGCATGTAGTCTGTATATTCATTAAACTACTGCCGGAGCTGGTCACCCAGCATGTACTTTCTACATTCATTAAACTACTACTGCCGGAGCCGGTCACCCAGCATGTAGTCTGTATATTCATTAAACTACTGCCGGAGCTGGTCACCCAGCATGTACTTTCTACATTCATTAAACTACTGCCGGAGCCGGTCACCCAGCATGTAGTCTGTATATTCATTAAACTACTGCCGGAGCTGGTCACCCAGCATGTACTTTCTACATTCATTAAACTACTGCCGGAGCCGGTCACCCAGCATGTAGTCTGTATATTCATTAAACTACTGCCGGAGCTGGTCACCCAGCATGTACTTTCTACATTATTAAACTACTGCTGCTGGGTGACCAGCTCCGGCAGTAGTTTAATGAATATACAGACTACATGCTGGGTGACCGGCTCCGGCAGTAAGTTTAATGAATGTAGAAAGTACATGCTGGGTGACCAGCTCCGGCAGTAGTTTAATGAATATACAGACTACATGCTGGGTGACCGGCTCCGGCAGTAAGTTTAATGAATGTAGAAAGTACATGCTGGGTGACCAGCTCCGCAGTAGTTTAATGAATATACAGACTACATGCTGGGTGACCGGCTCCGGCAGTAGTTTAATGAATGTAGAAAGTACATGCTGGGTGACCAGCTCCGGCAGTAGTTTAATGAATATACAGACTACATGCTGGGTGACCGGCTCCGGCAGTAGTTTAATGAATGTAGAAAGTACATGCTGGGTGACCAGCTCCGGCAGTAGTTTAATGAATATACAGACTACATGCTGGGTGACCGGCTCCGGCAGTAAGTTTAATGAATGTAGAAAGTACATGCTGGGTGACCAGCTCCGGCAGTAGTTTAATGAATATACAGACTACATGCTGGGTGACCGGCTCCGGCAGTAGTTTAATGAATGTAGAAAGTACATGCTGGGTGACCAGCTCCGGCAGTAGTTTAATGAATATACAGACTACATGCTGGGTGACCGGCTCCGGCAGTAGTTTAATGAATGTAGAAAGTACATGCTGGGTGACCAGCTCCGGCAGTAGTTTAATGAATATACAGACTACATGCTGGGTGACCGGCTCCGGCAGTAGTTTAATGAATGTAGAAAGTACATGCTGGGTGACCAGCTCCGGCAGTAGTTTAATGAATATACAGACTACATGCTGGGTGACCGGCTCCGGCAGTATTTAATGAATGTAGAAAGTACATGCTGGGTGACCAGCTCCGGCAGTAGTTTAATGAATATACAGACTACATGCTGGGTGACCGGCTCCGGCAGTAGTTTAATGAATGTAGAAAGTACATGCTGGGTGACCAGCTCCGGCAGTAGTTTAATGAATATACAGACTACATGCTGGGTGACCGGCTCCGGCAGTAAGTTTAATGAATGTAGAAAGTACATGCTGGGTGACCAGCTCCGGCAGTAGTTTAATGAATATACAGACTACATGCTGGGTGACCGGCTCCGGCAGTAGTTTAATGAATGTAGAAAGTACATGCTGGGTACCAGCTCCGGCAGTAGTTTAATGAATATACAGACTACATGCTGGGTGACCGGCTCCGGCAGTAGTTTAATGAATGTAGAAAGTACATGCTGGGTGACCAGCTCCGGCAGTAGTTTAATGAATATACAGACTACATGCTGGGTGACCGGCTCCGGCAGTAGTTTAATGAATGTAGAAAGTACATGCTGGGTGACCAGCTCCGGCAGTAGTTTAATGAATATACAGACTACATGCTGGGTGACCGGCTCCGGCAGTAGTTTAATGAATGTAGAAAGTACATGCTGGGTGACCAGCTCCGGCAGTAGTTTAATGAATATACAGACTACATGCTGGGTGACCGGCTCCGGCAGTAATTTAATGAATGTAGAAAGTACATGCTGGGTGACCAGCTCCGGCAGTAGTTTAATGAATATACAGACTACATGCTGGGTGACCGGCTCCGGCAGTAGTTTAATAAATGTAGAAAGTACATGCTGGGTGACCAGCTCCGGCAGTAGTTTAATGAATATACAGACTACATGCTGGGTGACCGGCTCCGGCAGTAGTTTAATGAATGTAGAAAGTACATGCTGGGTGACCAGCTCCGGCAGTAGTTTAATGAATATACAGACTACATGCTGGGTGACCGGCTCCGGCAGTAGTTTAATGAATTCATGCTGGGTGACCAGCTCCGGCAGTAGTTTAATGAATATACAGACTACATGCTGGGTGACCGACTCCGGCAGTAGTTTAATGAATGTAGGGCTACATGCTGGGTTACCAGCTCCGGCACTTTTCTATTAACCGGCTCCCATGTCATGAATATAAAACTTCAAGCTGAGTGTCTTGTTATTGCAGAGTACTAGTGAAAGTAGAGCCTTGAGCTAGATGGCCTGTTCCAGCATTGCACTAGTGAAAATTGAGGCTTCATGCCTGCTGTCAATACCAGCAAGGCACTAGTGAACGTAGAGCTTTGAACCGGATGGCCTGTTCCAGCACTGCACCAGTGAACGTTGAGGCTTTATGCTTGGTGTCTAGTTCCAGCACGGCACTAGTGAAAGTACAGACTACACGCTGGGTGACTGGCTCAAGCACTAGTTTGATTTGGTTGGTTCTGTTTGACGGCATATCAACCTCAGTGGGTCATTTGTGGATAAAGTTTTAAAATGAGTTCATCCTCAATGGATATTCACTCTTTATGAATTTCTTTTTCTATTTAACCCACGATTTGGAACTTTACAGGTTGAGATGTGGACCTGGGAGAAATGGTGATGTAAAGGTGCTCCACATTCCCCAAAACTCCAGAACTGGAACATCACCATCAGATTTAATGTCATTCCCAGGACATGACGACCCTCAGCCATCGCCTTCTAGCACTCATATGATAAAAAGTGTTGGGACTTGCCATGAGAGCAAAATGGTTGGGGCAATCATATAGGTGCTAGGGCTTGACATGATCAGCCGATTGATCGGAGCGGGTCACTCCGACCGCCCGTCTAGCCTAAGTATGGGTCTAAGTGGAGAGTTGCATGTTATGGACTACTCAGCCACCAGGGATCCATACTTAAACATCACGGGTCGCCACCCACGGCAAACGGGTGGCCCCATTGGGGGAGTCTTACCCCTCTGCAGAGGTGCAGTCGGTGCATTCTAACGCCCCATCCGACAGGGCGGTCCACCACTAGTATAGTGAATATGGAGACTACATGCTGGGTGACCAGCTCCGGCAGTAGTTTAATGAATATACAGACTACATGCTGGGTGACCGGCTCCGGCAGTAGTTTAATGAATGTAGAAAGTACATGCTGGGTGACCAGCTCCGGCAGTAGTTTAATGAATATACAGACTACATGCTGGGTGACCGGCTCCGGCAGTAGTTTAATGAATGTAGAAAGTACATGCTGGGTGACCAGCTCCGGCAGTAGTTTAATGAATATACAGACTACATGCTGGGTGACCGGCTCCGGCAGTAAGTTTAATGAATGTAGAAAGTACATGCTGGGTGACCAGCTCCGGCAGTAGTTTAATGAATATACAGACTACATGCTGGGTGACCGGCTCCGGCAGTAGTTTAATGAATGTAGAAAGTACATGCTGGGTGACCAGCTCCGGCAGTAGTTTAATGAATATACAGACTACATGCTGGGTGACCGGCTCCGGCAGTAGTTTAATGAATGTAGAAAGTACATGCTGGGTGACCAGCTCCGGCAGTAGTTTAATGAATATACAGACTACATGCTGGGTGACCGGCTCCGGCAGTAGTTTAATGAATGTAGAAAGTACATGCTGGGTGACCAGCTCCGGCAGTAGTTTAATGAATATACAGACTACATGCTGGGTGACCGGCTCCGGCAGTAAGTTTAATGAATGTAGAAAGTACATGCTGGGTGACCAGCTCCGGCAGTAGTTTAATGAATATACAGACTACATGCTGGGTGACCGGCTCCGGCAGTAGTTTAATGAATGTAGAAAGTACATGCTGGGTGACCAGCTCCGGCAGTAGTTTAATGAATATACAGACTACATGCTGGGTGACCGGCTCCGGCAGTAGTTTAATGAATGTAGAAAGTACATGCTGGGTGACCAGCTCCGGCAGTAGTTTAATGAATATACAGACTACATGCTGGGTGACCGGCTCCGGCAGTAGTTTACATGCTGGGTGACCAGCTCCGGCAGTAGTTTAATGAATATACAGACTACATGCTGGGTGACCGCTCCGGCAGTAGTTTAATGAATGTAGGGGCTACATGCTGGGTTACCAGCTCCGGCACTTTTCTATTAACCGGCTCCCATGTCATGAATATAAACTTCAAGCTGAGTGTCTTGTTATTGCAGAGTACTAGTGAAAGTAGAGCCTTGAGCTAGATGGCCTGTTCCAGCATTGCACTAGTGAAAATTGAGGCTTCATGCCTGCTGTCAATACCAGCAAGGCACTAGTGAACGTAGAGCTTTGAACCGGATGGCCTGTTCCAGCACTGCACCAGTGAACGTTGAGGCTTTATGCTTGGTGTCTAGTTCCAGCACGGCACTAGTGAAAGTACAGACTACACGCTGGGTGACTGGCTCAAGCACTAGTTTGATTTGGTTGGTTCTGTTTGACGGCATATCAACCTCAGTGGGTCATGTAATGTGGATAAAGTTTTAAAATGAGTTCATCCTCAATGGATATTCACTCTTTATGAATTTCTTTTTCTATTTAACCCACGATTTGGAACTTTACAGGTTGAGATGTGGACCTGGGAGAAATGGTGATGTAAAGGTGCTCCACATTCCCCAAAACTCCAGAACTGGAACATCACCATCAGATTTAATGTCATTCCCAGGACATGACGACCCTCAGCCATCGCCTTCTAGCACTCATATGATAAAAAGTGTTGGGACTTGCCATGAGAGCAAAATGGTTGGGGCAATCATATAGGTGCTAGGGCTTGACATGATCAGCCGATTGATCGGAGCGGGTCACTCCGACCGCCCGTCTAGCCTAAGTATGGGTCTAAGTGGAGAGTTGCATGTTATGGACTACTCAGCCACCAGGGATCCATACTTAAACATCACGGGTCGCCACCCACGGCAAACGGGTGGCCCCATTGGGGGAGTCTTACCCCTCTGCAGAGGTGCAGTCGGTGCATTCTAACGCCCCATCCGACAGGGCGTCCCCACTAGTATAGTGAATATGGAGACTACATGTGGGTGACCAGCTCCGGCAGTAGTTTAATGAATATACAGACTACATGCTGGGTGACCGGCTCCGGCAGTAGTTTAATGAATGTAGAAAGTACATGCTGGGTGACCAGCTCCGGCAGTAGTTTAATGAATATACAGACTACATGCTGGGTGACCGGCTCCGGCAGTAATTTAATGAATGTAGAAAGTACATGCTGGGTGACCAGCTCCGGCAGTAGTTTAATGAATATACAGACTACATGCTGGGTGACCGGCTCCGGCAGTAAGTTTAATGAATGTAGAAAGTACATGCTGGTGACCAGCTCCGGCAGTAGTTTAATGAATATACAGACTACATGCTGGGTGACCGGCTCCGGCAGTAGTTTAATGAATGTAGAAAGTACATGCTGGGTGACCAGCTCCGGCAGTAGTTTAATGAATATACAGACTACATGCTGGGTGACCGGCTCCGGCAGTAGTTTAATGAATGTAGAAAGTACATGCTGGGTGACCAGCTCCGGCAGTAGTTTAATGAATATACAGACTACATGCTGGGTGACCGGCTCCGGCAGTAGTTTAATGAATGTAGAAAGTACATGCTGGGTGACCAGCTCCGGCAGTAGTTTAATGAATATACAGACTACATGCTGGGTGACCGGCTCCGGCAGTAGTTTAATGAATGTAGAAAGTACATGCTGGGTGACCAGCTCCGGCAGTAGTTTAATGAATATACAGACTACATGCTGGTGACCGGCTCCGGCACTTTTCTATTAACCGGCTCCCATGTCATGAATATACAAACTTCAAGCTGAGTGTCTTGTTATTGCAGAATACTAGTTGAAAGTAGAGCCTTGAGCTAGATGGCCTGTTCCAGCATTGCACTAGTGAAAGTTGAGGCTTCATGCTTGCTGTCTACTACCAGCAAGGCACTAGTGAACGTAGAGCTTTGAACCGGATGGCCTGTTCCAGCACTGCACCAGTGAACGTTGAGGCTTTATGCTTGGTGTCTAGTTCCAGCACGGCACTAGTGAAAGTACAGACTACACGCTGGGTGACTGGCTCAAGCACTAGTTTGATTTGGTTTGTTTTGTTTGACGGCATATCAACCTCAGTGGGTCATTTAATGTGGATAATTTTTAAAATGAGTTCATCCTCAATGGATATTCACTCTTTATGAATTTCTTTTTCTATTTAACCCACGATTTGGAACTTTACAGGTTGAGATGTGGACCTGGGAGAAATGGTGATGTAAAGGTGCTCCACATTCCCCAAAACTCCAGAACTGGAACATCACCATCAGATTTAATGTCATTCCCAGGACATGACGACCCTCAGCCATCGCCTTCTAGCACTCATATGATAAAAAGTGTTGGGACTTGCCATGAGAGCAAAAGGGTTGGGGCAATCATATAGGTGCTAGGGCTTGACATGACCAGCCGATTGATCGGAGCGGGTCACTCCGACCGCCCGTCTAGCCTAAGTATGGGTCTAAGTGGAGAGTTGCATGTTATGGACTACTCAGCCACCTGGGATCCATACTTAAACATCACGGGTCGCCACCCACGGCAAACGGGTGGCCCCATTGGGGGAGTCTTACCCCTCTGCAGAGGTGCAGTCGGTGCATTCTAACGCCCCATCCGACAGGGCGGTCCACCACTAGTATAGTGAATATGGAGACTACATGCGGGTGACCAGCTCCGGCAGTAGTTTAATGAATATACAGACTACATGCTGGGTGACCGGCTCCGGCAGTAGTTTAATGAATGTAGAAAGTACATGCTGGGTGACCAGCTCCGGCAGTAGTTTAATGAATATACAGACTACAAGCTGGGTGACCGGCTCCGGCAGTAAGTTTAATGAATATAAAGACTACATGCTGGGTGGCCAGCTCTTGCATTTCTCTAGTAACCGGCTCCTGCATGTCTTTAATGAAATAAAACTTCAGACTGAATCTCTAGATCCAGCACAGCACTAGTTCAAGTAGAGACCTGAAGTGTTTGTCCGGTTCCAACACAGCACTTGTGAATGTAGATACTTCATCCTCGATTACCGTTTCTTGTCAATTTTACCATTTTATTTCATATATATAGTGTTTTTTTTATTGCAACATTTCACATTTCGATCCAAAAATAAGGAAGGAATTGAGTTAGTCGACTCAAAGAAATCTTCAGCTTTCATACTTATTGAAACCGTCTCGTACTCTTTTCCTGAAATCTTTCACTCTGGTGTGGTAGATTATAATATATTTGCATTTGCATAGATATACAGGGATAACTTGACTTACAAGTGTACCAACTTACGACTTTTCCAAGTTACGATTTATCAGTCGATTTTTTGCTTTATTTTAGATCTAAATCTGTGATACGAGCAAGCTTCAGATACGCTTATGTTAATAAGCTCACTAACAATATTCAATACAATACAGTGTTATATTTATTTAACAAAACGTAACAACAAAAGGTTGGCTTTATGAGTGGCACTTGAATTGATTAATAACATTTCATTTTATTTCAATGGGTAAAATTGATTTGTTTATACGGGGAAATTAAACGAACCGGACAAATTAAACTTGTAAGTCAAAATAACCCTGTATGAAAAACAAAAAAACAAAAAAACACAAACGGAATAAAATGTCACCTCATGGTAAATCCTCGAGTATAATCCGCACTTTTTTCCCAAAATTTAAAGATCAAAATCCCTAATTGAAAAAAAAAATGCGTCTGAATAAACATTGCCGGACAGCAAATAAAGACTCGGACATTGCTTAGAAAATATTTTTCATTTTAACTCGTATATAGTATACGAGGTTAAAATGAAAATATTTTCTAAGCAATGTCCGAATCTTTATTTGCTGTCCGGCAATGTTTATTCAGACACATTTTTTTTTTCAAATGTACATCCCCTTCAAAATTCCCTGCGTATTATACTAAAGGGCGGACTATACTCGAGGATTTACGGTAGTTTATTTAATAGAAAATTGCTTACAGAGGCACAACCGCTAAACTTTGGCACAAGACCCGAATTTTTTAAGAGGGAGGGGGGGGTTAGCGTGAACAATGGGTCATGTTTTTCTTAGTCTTCCTTAACTAGTTCCACTCGCTAACCAATCCATGCTAAAAAAAAAAAAAAAAATACTCTCGTCCGTCGCCTTTCGCAGCCTGTTTCCACCAAATTACCCCGGCCATTCTGTTTGTCGAACATACTTAAAAACCCCTCAGATGAAAAAACTGAAATCTTATTTTCTATTTGAATGAAGAAAGTGGGAGTGGATAGAAGAAAAAACAAAAGACCCTAAACAAAAGAAAATCCAACAAAATGCTGGGTTGTTTGGTTACCCCCCCCCGTCTTCTAAGAATAAGAACCACCAACTGTTTTCCGGTCTTTTTTTAGGGAACCGAAAACAAGTCGATTAGTTCTTCTAAGTTGGGAATGGGTGTCCTCAATAAGGATAGGGATTTTAAAAAAATGGTGCAATGTCTGGAAGGGAAGGTTTTGGAGATGGAAAAAGTACTGTTTCGATCCCAGGAACATAATGGTCAAGAATTGTCCATTCAATCAAACTGGAGACTTAGAATTGTTTAAAAACCACTTACCTCAAAGTTAACGTCTTTTCTTTTCTATTACTGGACATTGACTTCTGTTCATATTTTGCCAGAACAACAAGACAGGGAATTGTTCTATTGCAGAAAGACGATTGATATTTCAGTCTGCATGCTGAGACATTCAACTTCCAAAATGGTTTTCTTTTATTACGTGTCGCGTTCTTTTATAACGCTATATCATTTGAAAAAGACTTAGCATCATTCTTTTATGACGTCATTAACATAAATGACGTGTTTCTTTTCAAAGTTACAAAAATATTTTTTTATATTATTATTTCTGCGGGGGGGGGGGCGATGGCTTCGGCCCTGGGCCATAAAAACTAATAACGTTGATCCAAGGGGGCCATACCCCCAGTCAACATCTGTCCCCTCGATTTAAAGGGGCAGGGCTGGGTTTATTGCCCGGTGCCAGAGGCGCTCCCCTGAGTGATAATGCCGACGGGATCAACGTATTTTTTTGCACCCGCTTCCATGAGCTTTGGTTCGTGGCTGGTCACACATTAATAGGACATTGTGCTTGGTATATCTATTATTTCTGTGGAGAAAACTGATTTGATATACGAGGAAACAGAACGAAATAAACATTAAAACCTATTAGGGCACATCATTCATTACAAAATGTAAAAAAATATTAACGTGCTTGGGTTGGGGCTGGAACAGATTAATGGCATTTTCAGTTTATTTCAATGGGTACAATTGATTTGATATACGAGGAAAATACTGGAGTGACCAGTTCCGGCAGTAGTTTATTGAATATAGAGACTACATGCTGGGTGACCGGCTCCGGCAGTAGTTTAATGAATATACAGACTACATGCTGGTGACCGGCAGTAGTTTAATGAATATAGAGACTACATGCTGGGTGACCAGCTCCGGCAGTAGTTTAATGAATATACAGACTACATGCTGGGTGACCGGCAGTAGTTTAATGAATATACAGACTACATGCTGGGTGATCGGCAGTAGTTTAATGAATAGAGACTACATGCTGGGTGACTCCGGCAGTAGTTTAATGAATGTAGAGACTACATGCTGGGTGACAAGCTCCAGCAGTAGTTTAATGAATATACAGACTACATGTTGGGTGACAAGCTCCAGCAGTAGTTTAATGTATGTAGAGACTACATGCTGGGTGACCGGTTCGGGCAGTAGTTTAATGAATATACAGACTACATGCTGGGTGACCAGTTCGGCAGTAGTTTAATGAATATAGAGACTACATGCTGGGTGACCGTCTCCGGCAGTAGTTTAATGAATATAGAGACTACATGCTGGGTGACCAGCTCCGGCAGTAGTTTAATGAATGTAATGAGAGTACATGCTGGGTGACCGGCAGTAGTTTAATGAATATAGAAACTACATGCTGGGTGACCGAGTAGTTTAATGAAATAGAAACTACATGCTGGGTGACTGGCTCCGGCAGTAGTTTAATGAATATAGAGACTACATGCTGGGTGCTGTCTCCGGCAGTAGTTTAATGAATATAGAGAATACATGCTGGGTGACCGTCTCCGGCAGTAGTTTAATGAATATAGAGACTACATGCTGAGTGACCGGCTCCGGCAGTAGTTTAATGAATATAGAAACTACATGGCTGGGTGACCGGCTCCGGCAGTAGTTTAATGAATATAGAGACTACATGCTGGGTGCTGTCTCCGGCAGTAGTTTAATGAATATAGAGACTACATGCTGGGTGACCAGCTCCGGCAGTAGTTTAATGTATGTAGAGAGTACATGGGGATCTGGGAACTCTGCCTTCTTATCTGGCAACGCGTAAGGTAAACATTCTCTTAAGAAGTATTCAATGTGATATGATGAACAACTATATGTAAACAAACTGTGACACACGCTGACACTCACACATGGCGCTGCGAACAGGATCATTTCATCAATGTTAAATGATCATTCGGTCTATGATGTAGTACACAGAGGAAATTCTGAATGCCCACACAAGGGTTAATGATTACGCCCCCCCCCCTCAATGAAAGGAAATTGCCAGAGACTATACAGAACCCGTTTTTACCTGAAGGAATGTATTAGCTGAGTGGGTCCCACATGGACCAAATAACAGTGACCAGTAACAAACCATGATACAACAGGAAGACATAGCCTTTCGCAGAGAAGAGGTCTCTCGTCCAGGAATGAATGTCAGAAAAACGGACACCAGTCGTTGAATTCTGATTCTTCCGAGAGTGGGCACGTTATAAAGATATATGTCATATTTATGATCCTGCAGAGATATTAAACGAGCTGGGTCATCAATCATTCCCCTCGAGTTAATAGGCTTCGTCAGATGCTCTAAACATGATCATAGAAGACTAGTTCTTAGCACACATCAAACGGTAAAGGGTCTTCATTAAGAAGTGCATCGCCAAACATTCAACTCAATGCGTCAGTTTGAAGATAAGACGATTACATGTTGTTGTTTCTTTTTGTTTCTTCTTTTGTTTTTGTTTTTCGCTCTCCTTCACTGCCAAGCCAATTTTTGCCAGTTCATCATTCCTTGTGCAAATGCTGGCGGCTGTGGCCAAAGAAACAGAAGAGGACAATGAACACCAGAAGCTGCCACCCTTTTCACTCTGCAACAGAAATTTGACAATCTGGTCAGCCTGGAGAACGACTGATAAATCCACAACCCGCCAACACAGCACATCTCAGCCATGCGCGTCGATTAATGTGACATGTGCAACGGCGGTCGGAATAAAAGCGTCGCAGCTTCCACAAGGCCAGACATATCAGAGTTCGACGACCTCGCCTGATCCAATCTCCTGTGTTGGTTGCGGGAGAACATCACAACCGGGAAATCATACTTTGAACCAGGTGTCTTACGCAATCGTACGGGCTGGATGATGGCCCCTTTTATAGAACTGCTGAGCTAGAAAACTCACATAATTCTATTGGGATCCATCCGAGGAGACTTCCTTAAGTGTAGAACCAAATCCTGTTTGTCACAGACCGCCATGGCTTTATTTGACGACTTAGTGCCACCTCTAACCATCCGGTGTAGCGGTCTGCATAGACCATATGACATCTTCCGTGCAGGCCCAAAAGGTCCGTGACCCTGTTAAAGAGAGCTAGGTGATGGCTTTGTTGGGACGGAGCAATTGAGTTGCAGATTGTGTATTGGACTCTAGTTTGCATCCCAATGCATCACACATTCCTGTGGTTGGGTGGGTGGGGGGCATGCAGGAGGGCTAAGAGACCAGAGACCAGAAAGAATGATGTCCCTTTGATCAGGGAACGCGTACAGCAGTGTCTCCTTAAGTATTCAATCTGAGATGGTGATCTACTTTAGGTAAACAGACAGTGACATCCCTTCCTCGCTGACACTCGTAGAATATAAACATCATTGACAATAAACAATAAACGTTTCTGTGATTACTAAATATTTTGGAGATCTTACCTGTATTTTTGCCAGGAACAACGAGACAGAGAGACGATTGATATTTCAGTCTGCATGCTGAGACATTCAACTTGCAAAATGGTTTTCTTTCATTACGTGTCGTGTTCTTTTATAACGCTATATCGTTTGAAAAGACCGAGCATCATTCTTTTATGACGTCATTAACATAAATAGCGTCTTTTTTTTATCTCAAATTTAAAATAGATTTTTTCGGCTTTTTTCATTTATTTATTTATTTTTATTTTTTAAAAAACTTTTTTTGCTTTTATTTCAATTTCAATTTGTTAAAAACGAGGGTAATCCCAAAATTACTTTTGGGATTACCCTCCAAAATATTTAGAAATCATAGAATCACTCTTCAGTTTTGCTAATAAGTTCACCCCCGGAAAGGTATGAACTCCCTTATACTCAAGCTATGGGTTAGATAGTTCCGCTACTGTCTTCTACAAGGATGGCTTTAGCAATAAATAACCCATGAAGATTGATATACAATTAAACAAAGAAACTAAATCAAACTTTAATACAACGAAAATCCTTTTTAAACATCGTTTCAGTTCGTACAATACATTCGTCACTTTTATTTTCTCTCTCTCTCTCTCTCTCTCTCTCTCTCTCTCTCTCTCTCTCTCTCTCTCTCTCTCATCTCAAGCGCCCCATCGTGCTGTAATGGTTAACAAGCTACTCTCGCAGATCCTTTACTACTGAAAAGCGAGTTTGATCCTCGCTGGTTGCTCTATACTAGTGACATCGTGTCAAATCTCTCTCCCTCTCTCTCTCTCTCTCTCTCTCTCTCTCTCTCTCTCTCTCTCTCTTTCTGTATATATATATATATATATATATATATATATATATATATATATATATATAAGAAGACAAAAACGGTAAATTCCCCCTCTCTCTATGAAGAAGACCGAAACTTCTAGCTCAACAACAATTAGCAATATATAATACCGACCTCAGCTATAACAATAAAGATGAGGACAACAGTCTGAAAAATCGAAATAATATAAATTTATATTTGTTATTTTTGTAACATTTGTTTGTCACTTTCTTTTCACTTTCTTGTCACTTTTTATTCGTATATTTTGGTAATCCTTTCTTCTTTCTCTGTCTATCTGTCTGTCTGTCTGTCTCTTCCCCCCTCTCTCTCTCTCTCTTCTCTCTCCTTCTATCTCTCTATCTCTATCTCTGTCTATCTGTCTGTCTCTTTCTCTCTTCTCCTTATATCTCTCTATCTCTACTCTGTCTGTCTGTCTCTGTCTCTGTCTTGCCAAGAAGACAAGAACGAGAACCTTGTCTGTCTGTCTGTCTGTCTCTCTTTGAACAAGACCGAAAGTTCCTACTTAACAGTCAGCATATATCCTGCCGACCTCAGCCGCTGCATTATTTTTAATTGTAACTAAAATCCCGAATTCAAAACGACGACAACGACAACAAAACAAAAAAATAAAACAAAATGATATAAATAATAATGATAATAAAAAGTAAACAAGAAGACAAAAACGCGTTTTAGATAACTAAGGTCAAAATGCCCCCCTTTTCTTTTTCTTTTCTTTTTTTTTCTTTTTTCATTTTTCATTTTTTTCGAATTGTCATTGAAAGAAGACAAATGTCAGCCGCCTTTGAAACAAGCTCGTTAAATCAATGCACCAACTATTAAAAAATAGAAATATCCGTTGAATATTGAAAGATCTCCATTCATTTTTTTTTCACTATCCGTAATTTCAAAGAGATTTTTTATTCTTTATTTTTATTCTGTTTATTAATATTGTTTTTTAACTTGATAGTAAGACATATTTAATAAAAAAAAATTAAATATCTAAAAACAACAAAAAAATTAAACAAAAACTTTCTAAGAAAATAAGAGGTGAAAATAAAAATGACCTCAGTAAAAATAATCGGCTGCTTTCTTCCATTTGTTCTTTTTTTAATTTTATTTCCCGCTTTTTTTTTTCAAATTTTATTTCCTCATCAAACATTCATCTCCATTTTTGAATCCTTTTGTTTTTACCGGAAACTTTTAACTATTTTTATTGAAAGGATTTTCATTTTTACAATTTGATTTTCCTCTTTTTTTATATTATCACTTTTTTTTTGCAAAGACATTTTTCATGAAAAAATACTTGAATTTTCTGTTATTTTACCCGCTTTGTCAAAGATTTCTATTTCTTTGTTTGATAGCATATCAACCTTAATGGGTTATTTAATACCAAAGCCATCCTAGTAGATAAACAGTATTGGTACTATTTAACCAATATCTTGGGTGATGAAGGGGGATTCATATCTTTCCCAGGGTAATTGTGTCTACCCAACCCCTCCGAACAGGATGTCACAGAAGGTCAATTTTTTAAGCGGGGTTTAGCCGTTTTATGAAAATTTAACTGTAAATTGAGCTGCCCCTATAGTGTAAGGGAGATAATTTTCGGGGAACAAATTACGCAGATGAAGGTAAACTGGGCAAACGTCAAGGAACCAAGCGTACAACGACAAAGAGATACTACAAATCGGTGTATTACGGGTAAATGTATAACAATGCATACAATATACACAATATAACGAAGGGGGGGGGGTAGTGAGAATGTTCAATGGAATGTTCGTTTGGTTGGGTCAGACAAGCTACCGGTGATATGTTTTGGTTAGGGGTCTTCCAAAAGACCGTGAGCTTTTAGTTGAATAGTGAATGGTGCAAAAGTGAATGGTTTGCATGAATTATCCTGCATGAGCCTTGAAGACTTCAAAGTATCAAGAGTTACAGGGGGGGGGGGGTTAGCTTGTCTGAAGGTTGTAATAAATTGTCGAGGGCTCTTCAAATTCTTCCGTGCGGAAATCTAGGTAATTCTTATCGACCGGCAAGGGTTTCTCGATAAAATCTCTAAAATCCGTATTCCAGGGGAAAGGACCAGAATTCCTTCAAGGGTTTGCTATTCTTTGTCCGTTATGACCTAAGAGAACTTAGCAGAGAAAAATGGGTATTTTGTAGCTGTAAACTTGCAGTGTTATTGTACCCCTGTTATCTGTTGTAGTTTCTGCGGCAATGAGACATTACTTTCGGAGCGACCCTCTTACGAACGGATTATGGATGTTCTTTTTTATAGCTGAAAACTTGCTCTATCAATGGTGTCATTGTGCTCAGTGTATCTGTTGAAGTTTCCCTGAAATAAATAGAAGGCATTAGTTTGTAATTCTCTTACAAACACATGTGCCATATCTTATTCAACGATGGCTAAAAGGCATAGCAAGTGGGAGTGAATAAGTGGAAATAGTATTTTGTAGCCAGAGCTGGCATAACTCTTTAGGCGAACTAGGGTGCCAACATTTGGGGGCGTCTCAAGCATGATTGGATATAATTAAAAATGAAGGGAAAACGATAGTGGACACTGTTAAGTATTTATTGACTTAATGTAATAAAACTTGTGTTTTAAGAGTTAAAAACAATTACCGTATTTACATTATCTTATCAAAAGTTTTAAGAAGCAGCCCAGAGCGCCAAATCATATTGAACAGGCCTTACACTGAATTGCTTTGTGTGTATAAACGTTTAAAAATATCAATATAGAGCAAAGCAAATAAAAAAGATAATAAAATGAAATTAGCATTAAATACCAGGTAATCTGAACATTAGCTACATAAATGAGAGTAACATTCTCTTGTTTATTTCACTTTGAGGAAGCTATATGGTTTTGGTCGTAAATCTCACCGTAAATCAATACAACTGCATGTTTTAACACTAAAATATAAAATGTGTTCTTAATAACAATTAAGTTCATTTCAAATAATACGCAAGCACAATTAAGAAAACATTTTATGATATTTTCGTATTAAAACATGCAGTTGTATTGATTCGAACAAATTCGTATTTTCAGTGTAGATTTACGGTAAAATGAAAATGGCCGACCAAAACATATGGCTTCCTCAAAGCGAAATAACAAGAGGAGGTTATCTCATTTATGTAGCTAAAGTTCAGATTACCCAATATCATTTAAAATTATATTATTACATTAAATTGATTTGAAATAGAGGTGTATAATCGAAGAATAGAACTTGGTGGTTGTCTAGGGCGCCTATATCTGGGGTTGTCACAAACTCAGGAAAAACTTGGATAAAATTAGAAATTAACTAACAGTTGTGGTGGAGACACTTTCATTGACATTTACGTTAAAGAGTTATTGACTTAGGTAAAAACATTTCATGGTTATTTGCATAGAGGAAGTAATAAAGCCACAAGATGGAAATTAGTTTATCAATGGTGTTTCGAGAGTTAGAAACGGTGCGGTAATAAGTTACTCTACCTACATTAACTTCTAAAAACTTTCAAGAGGGACACAACTAAATGCTTGCCTAGGGCGCCAAATCATCTTGCACCCGTCATGTTTGTAGCTGGAAAGCTTGCTCTATCCAATGATGTTATTGCGTTATGTACAGTCTGCTGTAGTTTCCTTTGAAATTACATAGAGGCATTAGTTTTGGAGCAATTCATTACAAGCATAGCATGTGCTGGGTTTTGTTCGTCGATTGCTAAAATGCATAGCCAGTGGGGATGACTAAGTGAAAAATACTATTTTATAACTGAAAACTTGTGTAAGATAATGAGAATGAGGGAGGTCAGTGTATGACGTCAGCAATGGTTTGGGATATGGCGCATGCGTCGTGAAGAGAGAAAGAGAGAGAGAGAGAGAGTTTGTGTGTGTGTGTGTGTGTGTGTGTGTGTGTGTGTGTGTGTGTGTGTGGTGTTGGAAATTGAAAGGTGTAGAAATGGAGGAAAAAAACTGAATAAAGAAACATGTGAGTGATACGAAATGACTGACTTTGGATTCTGATTGGCTATAGCAAAGCCGAGCCAGCAGTGAGAGTGGAAGGAAGGCTGTGAGTTTTGAGAAGACAGACGCAAGGTACTGTCTGTTCTAATAAATAAAGAGCTCATAAAAACGACATCAAGTCTTGTGTTCGTTATTAAAAACTACCAATGGGCACAAAGAAGAAAAGATGCTAGATGAAAATCCCAAGTGGTTTCCAGACCAAAAGAAAATACAGAGAATCCAGCTATTCAACTGCCAAGATCCAAGATCCAGAAATAGCAGAATAGAAAGACAACAGCCCAGATGAATGTTAAACGACCCAACCAGATCAACAGAAAATAGATCATCAAAATAAAAAAGGCCTACGAGATAAGTATGCCTATGACTACGCCACCTATTTCTCTTAATTGGTACCGTAACGTTACACTTGCCCAACCATTGGTGTTATTGTGTTCTGTATATCTGCCGCAGTTCCATTAGAAATAAATAGAAGGCATTAGTTTTGGAGAAATTCTCGTATAAGCACATCATGTGCAAGATCTTGTTTATCGTTGGCTAAAATGTATAAATGTGGTGTGAATAAGTGGAAAAACTGTTGTATCCAATGGTGTTATTGTACCCCCACTATCTATTGTAGTTTATGTGTCAATGAATTGGAGACATTATTTTTCGAGCAAACTTTGTATTTCTTTAGTTATAAATTTATTTTATTTTATGTCTTTTCCCATCTTCATTTAATTATCTTCTCTCTTTTTAAATTTTTTTCTGTTTATTTCTCTAATTTTCTCGTCAGTTTATTCCTTAAAGCTTTTTCTGTACCTTTTCTCTTGGTTGTTTGTTTCTTTGGCAACAGGGCTGGGTTAACTGAGTCGGTAGAGCGTTCGGCTAGAAACCACAAGGTTCCTAGTTCGATACTGGCCCTCGCCAACTCAGCGTATGAGTAACACAGGGGTCTGTGCAGTAAAGTAAGGAGCTGATGGTAGGTGTGGCGCTCCACATCAGACGCAAAAACAATCTCCTTGGTCTAGCGCTAGTGAAAAGGGGATAGACTCCCCCGCTAATTGGCTGATACCGACTTTAGGCCACCCCGACGACTTTACTTCTTTTTTTTTTAACTTTCGGAGCACCCTTGTATTCTTTCAGTTCTAAATTTATTTTCTTCTATTTCTTTTCCCATATTTGCTCTTATCTTTTCTTTTTCTCTTTCTTTCTCTCATTTTATCACCGATTTATTCCTCAAACCTTTTTCTCTCAGTCGTACTTTCTTTGGCAATAATTAGGAGGCATTACTTTCGGAGCAACCCTTGTATTCTTCCAGTTCTAAATTTATTTTCTTTTATTTCTTTTCCCATCATCTTCTTTATTTGCTCTTCTCTTTCCTTTTTTCTAGTTTTTCTCTCCCGTTTTCTCATCTCCACTTTTTCTCACGGCTGTAGTTTCTCTGGCAATGAACTGGAGGCATTACTTTTGGAGCAACCCTACTATTACTTTTCTTCCATTTCTTTCTCTCTCATTTTCTCACCAATTTATTCCTCACACCTTTCTCTCTGCCATTTCTTTTGATTCATAATCAAACTCACTTTCCTGTTACCCAGTCAATCCCACATCATTTCTTTCCCCTCCCTTAACTCAACCATTCCTTGCCGTATCTCAATATCAATTCACCCTACCTAACCTCCTATCCCATCCCTTGTACTGATTCATTTCAATTGGCATCGGTAAAGGTAACGACACTGACAGTATTCCATTACTTGTCTCCGAGGCATTTACCTTCCAGCAATAAACGCAAAAGAGCTACACCTTTTTCACAAATAAAGATCTATTCACTGAACACTATAATCATTTAAAAAAATCCACAACTTTCAGAATTATAGGGACTCTTTTTCAAAAAACCTCATTTTTATGGACTTTTATTTTTATCCATGGAATTATCCATTACTCGTTCCTTATTTAACATATTCCTGTAATATTTCTAATTATAATAATTTGGTTCATTCGGTTTAGCTCAGTCGATTGAGTATTCGCATAGGAATCACAAGATTCCCAGTTCGGATACCGGTCATCGCCAGCTCAGCGTATGAGTAACACAGTTTGGGTTATCTGATCTGTGCAGCAAAATAGCACCTGGGAGTTGGCGGTAGATATGAACTCACCTCAGCAAAACCAATCTCCCTGGACTAGTGCTAGCGAAAAGGAGATAGTATCAACCAAACAGCGAGAGAGTCTAACTATTATATTGTATTAGTGTAAGCAGTTATTCTATGGCTAACAACAAATAAATTAATTAAAACTTAGTTTAATTCTAAAGATTTATGACATAACAAAGCAAAGAATGACTAACAATATAAATGTCCTTTCTATTCTTATAAATTAGAGGCGCCTAGTTTTATGGTTAGAGTCGTAGGAAATTGGACTTGTCTACCCGAGTTCAAATCTGGATCTGAATTTCACATAGCGCTAATATCTTGGGAAAGAATACGCATCCAACTACACTCTCTCCAGCTATGGACAGCGAAGGAGTCTATCCCTTTTCACTTGCACTAGACCAGGGAGATTGCTTTTGCATCTGAGATGGAGCGCTAAACCTACCATCAGTTTCCCACTTTACCACACAGATCCTTGTGCTACTCACAAGGTTCCGGGTCCAATACTGGATATATATATATATTATATATATATATATATTAATGATTTGAAGACAATTAACAATGCGTATAAAAAATAAAAAACAAAAATATGTTATTTTTGTCTTAACGATTTCAAAGAAACTTTATCTTCAGAGACGAATATCAGAAATGTACATGCTTAAGTTTTTTTGCTTGGTTATACTTTTTTAAAAGTTTCTTTGAAATCGATAAGACAAAAATAACATTTTTTGTTTTTATTTTTTAATACGCATTGTAATTGCCTTCAAATCATTAATATATTATAACATACTTAACAATGCTTCAAGCAAATTACCAATTACTTTTATATATATATATATATATATATATATATATATATATATGTGTGTGTGTGTGTGTGTGTGTGTGTGTAATTTGAGGGACCTACCAGTAGAAGAACGATACTTGGTTGAATACCTTTTTCCTCATACGGAATAACTATGAAAACAAGTGACGAGCAAACATATCAAAAGAGAATACAAACATTACTGGAAATACAAGGAACAGCTTATAAATGGTTGTATGAGCGAAATGTTCTAATAGGAAATAACCTTTCAGTATAGAAACCCTTGTGACTAGATAAGTAGCTTGTAGAATAGGAAAGGATGTTGACTTACATTAAGCACGTTCTCGTGTGCAATGCGACACAACGTTTCGGGGGGGGGGGGGCGCATAGCCCCCTTCTCCCTAGACAGAAAATACAACAGGTGTGTGCTACCTCTGTCAAGGCAGAAGAGGTTTTTGACTTTAACCGCTTCCACTTTTATAATGCTGCTGTCTACCCTACCTAGTGCCTACTGGCAGACATGGGAGGTAATTATATTTCGTATTTCCTGGTGTTAAACAAGAGAAGCATATCAGGTAATGAATATAATTCGAATAGTTTCTTATATTTACTTGTTACTTCTTACCTCATTGGAAGCTGGTGAGAGACCTAACGGTCTGATGGAGAGGGAAACAAGGATATCTGGTATCCTCAATTTGAGTTTGTCCTCTCGGTGATGTCATGGGGTAGGTTCATAGGTGTCTGTAAATATGGACACAAAACTACTGGGCGTGATACATGATTGTAACGTATAATTAAGAAAGTCTCTCTCTCTCTCTCTCTCTCTCTCCTCTCTCTCTCTCTCTCTCTCTCTCTCCATATATAAATCAGACGTATTTTACTGACAGTTGTCTATGTATATTTTATCCATTATTATGAATTCAAATTATATCTATGAGGAAATTAATGCCTACTAGTCATTTCTACGGAAACTACAACACAGCACAATAACACCGTTTTATTGTGCAAAGTTTCAGCTAGAAAACGTTATTTTTCCACATAATCACCATCACTGTTTAATTTAGTTAACATCTACAGTGAAAATCTTATGGCCCTGCTAAAATAAATATAGCTGTTAAGAGAAAAACATTATTTTCCCGAATGATTACCACCAATGGCAATGTCGGCATTTTATCGTAGTGTAAGGGTTAACAAGTTAGTCTCACCGATCCATTATTACTGAATGGCGTATTTATAGGTTTTATTGTTACCAGTATATGGAGTCAAAGTTATGGTGTTTCATGTAAAATGTGGAGTTCCCATTAAAAAAATAGTTAGATAAAAGAAGCAACAATTGGCTCCAGATCTTAGGTTGGTAGGTTGGTTTTACGGCATGTCAACTTTTGTTGGGTTATTTTGTGCCGTACACATTTTTAAAGTTATTTTTTCTATTTAATCCATAGATGGGACCCTAACAGTACTACTATCCGGGTCAGAGTGTACCTAGGAGTAGTGGCAATGAAGGGGTACTCCACATCCCCAGTCTTCCCGGGTTGAAACTTCACCATTAGATGCAGTGGCAACATAGCCAGGAGAATAAGACCCTCAGCCACCGCTTTCTACCACATATATGATAAAAGGATTGTGGGTTATACATAAAAGCAATAGGGTCGGAAAATCATATAGGTGCTAGGGTTTGACTTTGACCACCATTGATCGAAGACGGCCTCTCTGACCACCTGTCTAGCCAAATGAATGGATTTTTGCATGTCATGGATTGCTTAGACACCAGACTTTCGTCCTTAAGCATGACGGGTCACCACCCACGGCCCAATTGGGGGGGATTTTACCCGTCTGCAGAGGTGCAGTCAGTGTATTCTTCTGCCCTAGCCGATGGGCAGGCTGAAGATGTCCTGGGTATGACTTTGAATTTCATCTAATGGTGAGGTTTCAATTATGAAGATTTGGGGATCCATTACTCCCATGTCCACTCGGACCGGAATAACAGAACCTGATAGGGTTCCATCTACGGAGTAA
>CM042175.1:21406652-21431652 GCA_023376005.1 Doryteuthis pealeii
AATGAGGTTAAATAATAACAGCTATACAGAAAATGACATTAGCCGTCAAAAAAACTGAAACATTTGAAATATAAAATTTTCGGCACCAAATTTGAAATGCAATTTTGTTGCACAGAGGAGATTTGCTGACACCAGCAAAAAGCTTTTCGGCATTTTAGATTTGGCATTAATTAGAAAAAAAGAATTTGATTCAATAAAACTTTTTCTTTTCGAAATAATTTGATAGATAACAAAGCATTGAATTGTTAGGATTTTCATCTTTTCATGAGGGCTTGCTTTTTTTTTTTTTTTTTTTTTTTTTTTTTCAAAGAAGAGAAAATCTTTCTTCGTGTTTCAGATTACGTTTTCTCTTTTCTATAAGTATAACTTCAATTCGTTCTTCCCCCTCTCCCTACCTTAAACTCCTGTCTGTCTGTTTGTCTGTTTTTATCTTCTTATAAAAGTTTATTATTCTCTACTCTCTTTTTTCTTAATATCATCATCATGGTCACCAGATCGTGCTCACAGCACGGATTAACATGACTCTCTCTCTCTCTCTCTCTCTCTCTCTCTCTCTCTCTCTCTCTCTCTCTCTAGACACCCGTTCCTATTTGTCATCGCCCCTCTCAGGTCTTCCTCACAGCATCCAGTATATTTACAGAGCTTATTGATATAGTTTTTTTTTGCTGGTCGGCCCACACTGATTTGTCCATGTGTAGGTGTCCACAAGAGAACGTCACTTATGAGTACCGACAACTTCCATATGCTTTTTAAAAAAAATCTTTTTATAAAATAATTTAAAGTATTGAATTGTTTGAATTTTTATGAGTTTTTTTTTTAATTCAAAGAAGGGAAATCATTCTTCGTTTTTCAAGTTTCGTTTATTATTTTTTTAAAGAATAATCTAAATTCCTTCTTCTTCTCCTTCACTTCTAACTCATGTCTGTCTGTCAGTTTTTGTCTTCTTATAAAACTGTTCAGTCGGTAGAGCAGCCGGCTAAGTAATCCCAAGGTTCCTCGTTTGATACTGGTCCTACAAATTGGGTAATCTGATATATGCGGTAAATTGGAGAGCTGACGGTAGGCGTGGCGCCCCACCTCTGCTGATCTAGCGAAAAGGGAACACTCCCTCGCTGATACCGACAATAGGCCACTCCATTAACTTTACTTTTACTTCTATAACACTTCACCATCGGTTTAGCTCAGTCGATAAAGCATCCTCCTCGGAACCACAATATGCAACAATATTTTCTAGAATCTAAAATAAATAATAATATGATAAAAATGGTTGGGGGTTGTCATAAGGGTAATAAGGTTGGAACAATCATATACGTGCTAGGGCTTGACGTGACCAGCCGATTGATCAGAGGGGGCTTCTCCAACCACCCGTCTAGCCTAAGTAAGAGCCAAAGGGGAGTGATGCATGTCATGGACTGCTCAGCCACTAGGATCCCATCCTTAAGCATCATGAGACGCTAGCCATGATCAATAGGTGGCCCCATTGGGGTTATTTTACCACTTTGAGGTGCAGTCCATGAATTCTATAGCCGACAATTCTTTGCTGTATTATGAAGAGTAAGGATAGAGACATAACTTGTGCGTTAGATCTGACGGATGGAGAATTTAAGAGAAAGAGAATTTAATTTTGGCAGCACTGCCTTTATATCCTACCAATCGCAACCCCATCTAACGGAAAACCATAGCAAGTAAGGGAAAATAACCCCAACAATAGCATATAAATGCTTAAAACTTACACTAGTTGAGCATGCCTCTGTCACTTCATGTTTCTTTGTTTTTCTTGTTTTATTCATCCAGGAAATTTAAAAAAATAGAATGTATCTGAAAGAACATCTTTATAATATTGGCAATATAAATAATTTGCAAGTTCGAACTGCAGTCATGCTATTACGTTTATTTTTTGACTAATACTCTTGGGAAAAGTATGAACCTTCTCATCCCTGCAAGTATTGGTTAAATAGCACAGCTACTGTTCTTCTGCAAGAATAGCTTTGGCATTAAATACACCACGAAGGTTGATATGCCATTAAACAAAAAATACATTTGTATTCATCACCAAATATTCTAAAAACTTCTAAAACATAAATAAAAATATTTCGCTTATAAAAACACAAATTGAATTAGCGTTGTAAATAACACACATCCAATTAGCACTTGCAAATGTTTAAATATCAAATTAAATTTGAAGACCATAATAAGAATAATGTGGTAAATTATATCGTTGTAAGATGAAAGATATCATAAATTAATTAATTCTTTAATTTATTTATGCAAAGTCAACTTGAGAAAAAATATCATAGAATAAAACAGGAAATATTTTGTTTTAGTTTTTAACATACGTCACAAAAATTACTTTTATTACCAATATAATATTGTTATATATCTATATAATTTTCTTATATATAAAATGAAAAATTGTGGATAGCACAATATAAAATGCAAAAATGTTGTGTAATGGTTATCGTCGTAAGGAAATTGTCACGGCAAGACAAGTTCAAATCCTGAACGAGGCTGTTTGTATTTCACATTGCACAAACACCCTTGGGAAAGGTAAGCATCCAACCAGTTTCGTGCAAACGTTGTGATCTCGGGAAGGAGGGGTCAAGCACTCTGCCAGAACGCCTTCCAGTGGCCAATAAATAATGATTCAAATTTTTCAAAGTGTCAACTACCCGCCCACTGTGCTAAGCAGTCTTGTTTTGTTTTCTATCAAGGAGCATAGTGGTAAGAGATAGGCAATATATTTCAATGTTATAGCAAAGGGTTAGCTCGGTAGAGCGTTCGGCTAGAAACCACAAGGTTCCTAGTTCGATACCGGTCCTCGCCAACTCAGCGTATGAGTAGCACAGGGATCTGTGCGGTAAAGGAGCTCATGGTAGGTGTGGCGCTCCACCTCAGACGCCAAAAACAATCTCCTTGATCTAGCACTATTGAAAAGGGGATAGACTCCCTCGCTGACTGGCTGATACCGACTTTAGGCCGCCCCGACGACTTTACTTTATACTTAGTAAAGGCTTTTGGGTTAGGGCGATTCTGCATCCCCTGAATCTGCCCCAGCTTCAGGGGGGGGGTGCAGAATCACCCTAACCCAAAAGCCTTTACTATAACATTGAAATATATTGCCTATCTCTTACCACTATGCTCCTTGATAGAAAAACAGAAGCTGCCCCTTCTTGATCTTCCTTTGTTCTGCGACTGCATCCTACTATTCTTCTTCCAGCTATTGGTGAGTAGTAGGGAAGATTGGTTAGGCAACCAGTATAGGAGAAGGAAAAAAACGAATTCAACCGTGTTACACTCCACTTAAGAAATTCACCTTGTGTCACATCCTACTCGTGCAAATGGGTTGGTAAATATGTATATAAGATGCAACTAATGCCAAGAAGCTATATTTATCATCATCTTGTTGCTCTTGACAGCACAGATTTCCATAACTCTTTCTCTTGCTACTCATCCCTATCAGTCATCAATATCAGTACAGAGATTATCAATGTAAGTCTTTTCTGGTCGGCCTAATCTAGTGTGTCCATGTTTAGGTGTCCACAAGCAAATGTCACATGCGTCCATCCTTACTTCTATAGGAGTACCCAGCATGTCTAGTTCATCTTACTTGGATGGTTTGTGTGATAGGAGGTGAGTGGCCGTATAGCTTCATTTTTGAGAGGTCCTGCTTCCAGGATTTGTTCAAGAGCCCACAGCATCCTTGTGTTGTTACCATCCAGCTTTTTCTCTAAGATTTTCGTTATTCAAGTGATGCAGCCATACAGTAGCACTTATATGGCAAAAGCTTGGAAGAATTCTTGCTTTATCTTATCAGAGAGATTTCCATATGACCAATAGTCTGTCTATTGCAGTATCTCTTTGCTATTGATATACTGGCATTGCTTTCTGTAGATGAAATGTTACTACCTAGGTATAGCAACTCATTTCAGTTGGTTGTACTGTTGATTGGATTTTACAGCATGTCAACCCTTGTGTCATTTTATGCTGAAGATGTTTTTGTTTTATTCTTTCTTATTTGTTATTCAATCCTTTTTAAACTCATTTTTATAAATTTAACTCATAGATGGGACTGTAACATGTTCTACCATTCTTGGCCAGAGTGATTGGGAATAATGGCAATAAAGCTGTACTCCACACTCCCAGAGCTCAAGAATTGGAACCTCACCACTAGATGTAGTTTTTCTCTATTTGTTTACATTTCTTTCTTTCATTCCCTGTCTATAATCTTATCATTCTGTCTTTCTCTCCTTGTCTGTATTTCTTTCTTTCTTTCTATCTCTGCCTTAACTTTATGTATCTTTTTCATCCTATCCTCTTTCTTCTTCTCTTATCTTTATGATCTTTCATCTTTTCCCTCTCCTTTCTCTTTCCACTCTCCTTCTCTTTCCACTTATTTGCCTCTCTCTTTCTCTTTTCCCCTCTCTCCTTCTCTTTCCACTCTTATTCTCTTTTCCCTCTCCTCTTTCTCTTTCCTTCTCTTTCTTTTTCTTCCAATCTGTTTCTCTTTTACTGTTGATCTTTCTCTCTACCCTGAGACCATATATTGCAATATTTTTGCAGTTAGAATGATAAATGGTATGATTACCTTAGCAAAACTCTGTGGAATATCCTCTTGATTTGATTTTGCGTAGCCCACAGTCCATGGACATTACTCATCTTCTTCCCTTTCTTTTCTCTTCCACATCTCCACAAACAAAATGTCTTGGAACTGCTAAATGTAAAACTAACTCTACAACAACAACAACAAAAATAATATATATCAATATAGATAAGAGATATTTCACCTTTGCTTTTCATCTATTAGTTAACCAAGGAACAGGATATAGCTTTACTGGGTTCATCCGATTTCAGACTCTAATTCCCGATTGACATCCTTGCAGCAAATACCATTAAGAAAATGGGCAATATTACCAATTTGGGTTTATATCGCAGACCTTTACCATGAATTACTACAATAAAGATATTACTAGTATGGGTTTAGATGATTGCTGTGTGTTGGTTTCTGTTGGGTTTGATCATAAACTGAGACCAAGAGTGAGAGCAATGATTTCAAGAGATTGGGGAATTTCTAAGATCTTATTGGATTACAAGCAACAGATTTGCTAAGTATTCCTTTAAACCTGGAACATGAAAATCTCTGCAACAGAAATCCTTCTTGGCCTCTCAGTATCATAAAAATGTCACATTTTATTAAAAGAATTTTTTCCACTCATCTATCTCCATTTGGTAGTGATAGGGGGGGGGGTAAATTGTGGATGACTACTTTTTTATTTATTTATTCATTTTATTATTATTATTATTATTATTATTATTAGTTAGCTTAAAAGCATCTGGCAATTAAGTTAGCTACTGCAGAGGGTCCTTAATACCAAAAAGGACACTTCAGGAATTGAGTACATAATAAATTTTATTAAACAATATTTTTCAAACAAAAGTTTCCATCAAAACAATCATATGATTTGTCTATTTGGAACTTATTTGCAAATTCGGATGATAAACAACATTTTGCTTTTCCTATTTGAAGTCAGTACAAATAATTATACAATAGACAAAAATAAGCTACAAAAGAACTTAAAATTGACCTCTGTATTTAAGTATTGCATTAATATTTTAGATTATCTTTTAAAAGTTCAATAATAATTCTTCTGCTGACTTTTAATTTAAAGATAATTTTATGTATGTAGGTCCTTACTTTCCGTACAAATAATTTCATGGGTGACTTTTGCAAGTAATTTAAAAATTCATTTCTAATTTATAAAAATTTTTGTCTTACAAAAAAATTTGTTGCAAAAATCACGTAGAATGTGTTCAAAAACAATCACAGTAATTAAAAATTGGGAATGCAAACTTTCAGGATTGTGGGTCTGAGAATGTTTTTTATTTGCTCATAGATTTGGCCTGGTTCCAAAATGGTATGATATGTTGGGTTATGGCCTGTAGTAGTAAAGTTAAAAAAAATGTGACACACTGATATTTGCATTTATTATTATAGATACTATTACTACTACTATTACTAATACTAATACTACAGCAACAATCTGTTTAAATCTGGGATTAATAAGAACTATTCTCTTTATTTCGGTATACAGAAATCTGATGTCTGTTGTTGATTTTTAGGCATAGATTAGAAAGAGAAATTGATAATGATGAAAAGTTTGAAAGAAAGAAAAATGTGCATGATATAATGGTTATCATGGTAGGAATTGGACTCAATGACCTTAGTTGAAATCCTGTATGAGGCTGTTTACATTTTCACATAGTACTAATACCCTTGGTAAATAGTAGAGCAAACTGAGATCTTTAATCTTGGTATGGCAACCAGTCTAGGAGAAGAAAAACACACTTTATTTAACCATGTTAAACTCCACTTCAAGAATTAACTTTGTGTTACTCATGCAGAGGTAAATATATAAAAAGAAAGAAAAAAGAATAAATATGAACGAGAATAGAAGACAGAAGAAGAAAAGAAAAAGAGGAGAAAAAGTGGGAAAGGGAAAGAATGAAAAAATCAAAAGAAAGAGAAAATTTATGTTCATCAAGTTGTTGCTTATATGGTTGGTTATATTGTTTAATGGCATATCAACTCTTGTGGGTTATTTAATGCCAAATCTTGTTTATATATATATATATATATATATATATATATATATATGATTTTTAAATGCATAATTTGTACATAAATATTTTCTTATTTCAATTTGGTTTTATAAACTGGTAGAAAAATGTTTTTATTAAGTTCATGTGTATTAATAAATTGAATGAACTAATAAACTGTTGATTGATTCTCTGCCACAACTTGCAGCATCCATTTGAGAAAAAGGGTTGGGTATTTGCCATAAGAGCTATTTGATGAATATGGTCAGGACACTGATATAGGTGCTAAGGCTTGACATGACCTATCATTTTCCCATAGCTGTTTGGGATATATATTAAACCATGATATAGAGTTGTGTCCCTTTGTCTCATGTAACCCAACATTTTGGTTTATCTGCCCTTTGCCTCAAGGGAATCTCTTTGTTATATCTAATATTAAACAGTCAATGGTTTAATACTCTTTATCCATTAACACTTCCAACAAATTTGGAAATTATTCTTCCAGAATCGGGAAAATGATTGCATAGTTTAATGGAAAAAATATTATGACTATCAAAAAAAAATCAAGATGAGGACGCTAGTCTGAGTATATTGATAATTTCTCATGTGAGAAATTAATACAAAATATGAGAAAAATAAAAATAAAATAATTTGTATCATTTAGATTTTTCAAATTGTCTTCATGGTTATATATTTGGCTGCAGGTACTTCTTGTTGAACTTGGGAACCTTCATATCGTAATTGGCAACCTTCACGAACCTTTAAACCAAACCCTTTATTTAATCCAATGGGGTAAATTGTTCTCATTCCTTATCAGAATTTTTGAGATGAGGCTTGATAATTTGTATGATTTAGACTTTTTTGATTGTTGTCCTCAACCTTATTGTTATATACACAAAGTTTGTCCGATGTGCTCTTCAGCCTTCTTCAGGTGTTTCTAGTTATTAAACTTGGGAACTTTCTTGGCAAACTTGGGAGCCATCATGTCATAATTGTGAATCTTCCCAGAACTTTTAAACCATTGATGCAGATTGTTTTCATTTCTTTAACCATGGTTGAGTATAAATATTAAGTTATGTTAAGTATTCTATGTTATTTTTGCCTGTAGTCAGGATTGAACCTGCAACCTCTAGATGATTGTCACTTAGAACTTTATCAACTCAACCCTTATATCTGTTGCACCATGTGTCCGATGGTTTGTTTAATTCAAATAAAATAAAATAAAAACAAATTCAGATAAAATAGAATAAAAACAATTATTATGATCAGTTTTACCGAAATTGGCACCAAACTCAAGCAGCCGGAGATGATAATAACTGTTAAGTGATTCTGATTAATTAGAAATTGATGACTAACAACTTGCACTTGATGCAGCAGTGCTAGGTCGGTGAGGTTGGGTACTGGTGAGTGGAATGAAGTTCTGGTTCTAAAATTAAGAAAAAAATTGGTGTCCCATATTAAAATGCCATTTGATAAAAAATCTTTTTTTGAAATTATTGAAAAAAAAATTCTTAAAGAGTCCGAAATATCAAAGTTAAATGAGTACATTTAATGGTGGGTGGGGAAATTGGTAACAGGTAAATAGAGGTGAAAATAAATTCAGGTGAAGGAGGAAAGAAAGGAAAAAAAAGAAGAAGAAGAAAAGAAGGAATGGTTTGGAAAGAAAGAGTGGGTGGAAGAAAATGTAAGAGTCAGAGAGAAGGAAGTGAAGAGAAAGAGAGAAAAGAAGAAAAGAAAAAAGAAAGAAAGAAAGAAAGAAAGAATGGCCTTCAGAAAGGGAAGAAAGAAAGAACTGAAGGAAGTGAAGAGAGAAATAAATAAGAAAGAAAGAAAGAAAGAAAGAATAAACTTTTGAAAGTGAAGAGACAAGAAGAAGAAAGAAAGAAAGAAAGAAGTAGATAAAGAGAAAAGGAAAGGAGAATAGAGAGAAGCAAGGATAGAGAAGAAAAAGAAAAAGATACAAAACAGGAAAAAGAAAAGCAAAGAAAGAAAGGAAGAAAGAAAGAAAGGAAAAGAAAACAACAGAAAGAAAGACAAAAAGAAAGGTTTGTTTGTTTGTTTGTTTTACTTCATATCAACCCTTTTTGAGTCATTTAATGTTGAATCATCACTTAAAGGTTGCTTAAAGATACAAAAACAATCTCCCAGGTCAAATACTAATGAAAAGGGGATAGACTTCTTTGCTGTCCGGCTGATACTGATAATAAGCCACTCTGCCGCCTTTACTTTAATTTTTAAATGTTCTATAACTCAACTAAAACTAAAAGACCCACCCTGTCCACAGAAGAATAAACTGACTGTACCTCTGCAGAGAGGTAAAATCCCCCAATGGGGCAACCTGTTGGCCATGATGTTTAAGGATGGAACCCTGGTGGATGAGCAGTCCAAGATATGCATCACTCCATTTTGGTCCTTACTTAGGTTAAACAGGTGGTTGGAGATGTCACCTCTGGTCATATCAAGCCTTATCACTTATATGATTGTCCCAACTCTATAACCATTATGGCAAATCCCCAACCCTTTTTATCATATATGTGCTAGAAAGTGGTCACAGGGTCCTGGTATGACTTTAAACTGCATCTAATGGTGAGGTTCCAGTTTTGAAGCTCTGGGGTATGTGGAGTACCCATTTGACGCCATTACTCCCAGGTTCACTCTGACCCGGAGTGGTAGTCCCATCTATGAGTTAAACAGAAAAAACTGAGTTTTTAAAAAATTTGTTAAAAAAACTGAGTTTAAATAAAAAAGATTGAATACCCATCAAGCATGGATAGAACAGAACATCTTCGGCATAAAATAACCCAACAAGGGTTGACATACCATAAAATTCAACAAACCAAACCAATCAATAAGAGACTTTTTTTTTGTTGAAATTATGATGTAACTGATGTAATATGAAAAATATGGTGTAATAATAGATTTACTGAGTATTTAAGTTTGTTTTTTAAGGTGATGTTATACCATAGAACATGGCATTTAGAGCAATATTGTGGATATCAGATTTAAATGGGTATGAATTAAAAACATTTATATGGGTTCAAGTATTCCTATCTGATATGAATACCCCCCTGTAGGTTGGGGCTGTGGAGTACACAAACTGTAACTCTACAGAGGGGTAAAATCCCACCAATCTGTTGACCATAGGTGGTGACCCATTATGCTTAAAGATGGAATCCTGGTGGCTGAGCAGTCCATGACATGCAATACTTCACTTTGACAGGAAGTTGGAGAGGCTGCCTGCAATTAATCTGCTGGTCACATCAAGCCCTAGAAACTATATGATTGTCCTAACCGTTTGGCAAACCCACAACCCTTTTTATCATATATATACTATAAGGTGGTGGCTGAGGCCATAGTGTCCTGGATATCCCATTAAACTGCATTAAATGGTGATTTCCAATTCTGGAGCTCTAGAGAGTATTGAGTAACCTTTCATCACCATTACTCCCAGGTCCACTCTGGCCCAGAGGAGTAGTATCTGTTAGGGTTCGATCTATGGGTTAAATAGAAGAAAATTTGTTTAAAAAAATTGAATTTAGATTTTTTTTCAGTAACCATCAAGAATGAATAAAATAAAATATCTTCAGCACAAAATAACTCAATAAGAGTTGACATGCTGTAAAATCAACCAAACAATCAACCAACCAACAGATCTATTTGACCCATTTACTTTTGAACATATAATACCCTTGGGAAAGGTATGAAAACCAACATTCCCTCAGCTATAGGTTTGATAGTACCACTACTGTTTTTACAAACCAAACATTGACCAATAGATGGGAGGCGAACAAGTACTAGCACTTTAGTCAGAGTGGATTTGATGACAATGAACAGATACTCCACACTGCTCAGAGTTCCAGAACTGAAGCCTCATTACTGGATGCAGTTTAATGTCATAACCAAGACACAGATACTTTCTGAACACACTTTGAAAATAAGAACTTAAGCTAGTATATATATATATATATATATATAGGAGAAACAAATATTTATGGCTATCAACTTAGAAAAGGGGTAGACTCCCTCACTGTCTGACTACTCCGACTACTACATACATATGAGACCTGTACTTACAGTATCACAAATGTACATGTATCTAAATATGTCATACCCAGGACACTCTGGATACTTTCTGAATACACTAGTTCTTCAGCTAGTATATATATATATAAGAAACACATATTTATGGTTATCTATATAGAAATGAGATATATACTTATGGTATTATACATGTATGTATATCTAAACATAAGCGAGACCCAAATAATAATGTTTATCCATAAGTCTATTCTACTTTCACTTTCTGTTTCATCATTATTCATTGAAATTAATATTCGTCCCATTGCCGCCAGAGAGGAAATAAGTAGCCAATTACAATTGCAAATAGCTTCAATTCAGCATCTCAAATTGTGGATACGATTAACATATATTCTATTTCCTGATAGAATGGGGGCTCATTACACACTCCAACTACCAGTGCCATCTTGAAAATTGGTGCTTTTGAACTTGATATATTATTAAGTGGCAAGATTGTTCACTATTCTTTCTTGCTTGATACTTATCTCTCAAGAGGTTTAAATCTTACACTAAACAATTAAGTGCTTCCTAAAACAACGAATAGAGAAACTTTATCATTAATAATTTTGCTTCTCCCTAATTTCCATTGCTTTTTATTGAAACTCATTTGGGTCATCACTTCTATAACAACAATGAACAGCACACATCAGTGTTAGGAAGAGAGGAGATCTGCTGCATGGGCAACTGCTGGTCTTCCTGTGCTAAAGTTAAATCATCATGTCATGCAAATAGCATGGATATCCATGACAATCTCTCACCAACTGTCTCTATCATTTATTGGTCTTGGGAGGTCCTCTACGCAGAATCCAGTATCTGTGCAGAGCTGGTCAATGTATGTCTTTATTGGATGGCCCACAGTGGCAAACCTCTTGCTGGTTTCCATAGGTGAACATCACTTATGAGTTAGTCCTTGCTTCTCCAGAAGTGCCCAGCATGTTTTGTTTGTCTCACTTGGAGGATTTGTGTGATGGGGGCAAGTGGCGATACAGCTGCTTTCTTATAGGGTGTTGTTTCCATAATTTGTTTAACATCACAGTATTCTTGTGCAGCTCCCATCTAGCTTATTCTCTAGGCATTTTATTAGGATCCAAGTGATGCAGCCATACAGTAGCACTGATATAACTATGGCTTGTCATGGATATCTGTGCTACAAGCATGACTTGATGATGATGATGATGATGACGACAAGTATCATTACTTATATGCTTTTCTTTATATTTTTTACCTGTATGATAGAATATTTCAATGTTCACTATCTATTCACCTCAGAACACACTCTATTCAAATAAAGTCCTGTTATTATTGTAATCTAAGTTCACATGGTGATTTTTCAGTGTAAACAAGTAACACAAGCAAGAGCCGCTGCCTGTGGCTTACGGTTGGATCATAGAGGTGGGAGAGCCGCTGTAAGCTGATTTAAGTAGGCAAAGAGTTAAACCCCAATACACCAATGACCAATACACATTTTAGTGAATCAGATTTGAGAATTGTTTGTATGTAATTGGTGGTCACTGATTTCGAAAATGGCACTCTTCTTTTTTTTTCTATTACATCAAGTTTTCACCCTCTTGAGATACACCTAATTTGAAAGTAAGTAAAATAGGCTCTATCCTTGAAATTACTAATGCCTCTCCTCTTGGTTGGTAAAGTTTCCACAAATATAGCAAAAAGGATATAAATCAACTCACCATAAACTTTACCACTACTGATTCCCAAATTCAATATATTGGGGTTTAACTCTTTGCCTACTTAAATCTGCTCACAGCGGCTCTCCCACCTCTATGATCCAACCGTAAGCCACAGGCAGCGGCTCTCCCACCTCTATGATCAAACCGTAAGCCACAGGCAGCGGCTCTTGCATGTGTTACTTGTTTACACTGAAAAATCACCATGTGAACTTAGATTACAATAATAACAGGACTTTATTTGAATAGAGTTCTGAGGTGAATAGATAGTGAACATTGAAATATTCCCTCATACAGGTAAAAAATATAAAGAAATGTTGGTGTAAACTTGAGGGGAATTTGATAAGCAAAGAGTTAAATTTGACTGACTGGTTCCATACAAAAACCTGTTTAAAAAAAATTACTTCAAGCCTGACTGCATTTTTGGGCCAGAGGTCCACTTGAATTATTAAACATTTTTCTTTAGATGCCCTTTTCTTTTCTTTTTGGTTTATCTATACCCACCCACTTTACAAGGGAGTGCTGAAAAGTTCTCACTCTTACCAAGAGGGTAATAACCTAGTCTCTTGAAATGCTATTCTTTATGCTCAACACACTTGGCACATCATTTTTCAATTTTCCTTAATCTGCAAAAAAAAAAAAAAATGTCAATTAAGAATTAATTAAAAGAAGAAAAAGACGTTCTAGTCTTGGTTGAACTGAGAACTTTTCATCATTCTCTCATATCTGTATTTTGGAAAATAAAGATTGTGACTGTTTAATAGTATCTGAGTTGATTCCCAAATGCACTTGTTCCGCTAAATTAGTTTGGATAATTTATTTTCATCCAATGTTTAAAAGGAATGTAAATTTATGTTCCTTCATTGTCTGTCTTTGTCTGTAAATGCATAACTTTCTTTTGATATCTTTGACTTTGTAGTCTTTTTGTAGAAAGAGTTAAGTAATGTTCGGTTTGATTTTTTCTGGATAGATTCCAAATTCCAAAGGAATGACTCTTTAGTTTTAGACTAGTTACAATTTATACATAATTGAAGGCTTCATATATATATATATATATATATATATATATATATATATATATATATATATATATATATATATATATATATATATATATATATGGAGGCGAGTGGTCTAATGGTTAGAGTCATGGGAAATGGACTCGTCAACCCGAGGTCAATTCCTAGACGAAGCAGTTGGCATTTCACATGCGCTAATACTCTTGGGAAGTATGAATCCAATTCTCCCTCCAGCTATGGGTAAATTTAACCATGGCTAGGTAATCAGTCTAGGAGAAGGAAAACTCTGAATTCAAACCTGTTAAACTCCGCTTTAGAAATTGACCTGTTAGTTTCTTGCCTATGGGGTTTTCAAATTTAGTTAGGAAATGATTATACAATAATATATAATAAAGATGCATTAGAAAAAGTTTTACTATAAAAATGCATTGAAAATGAATTTGGCTATGAAAATGCATTGCTTATGATTTTTATTTTAAAAATGCATTGGAAATATTTTTCCTATAAAATAGCAGATTACTCAGTATTAGACCACACACACACATATATATATATATATATATGTATATATATATATATATATTTGTAGAAAATAGAAAAAGAAACTATTCCGAAAAAAGATAATTTATTTTTGATAGTAAAGTTGATGTTTTCAATGTTTCATTTTATATTAAACCTTCTTCGGGACAATGTAAAATTCAATTATCCTGACATGGTTTAATGTAAAATGAAATGTTTAAACGTCAACTTTACTATTAAATATATATTCATCTTTTTTCAGAATACTTTGATTTTCTATTTTCAACATATTATCAGATTCACAATGTATATATATATATATATATATATATATATATATATATATAAACACTTCCAATTATTGCTATTGACTCTATGTCTATGCTCTTAACTTAGAAATGTATGATCTATCACTGATATTGAGCACACTTTTTTAAAAATAAATATATGATATATATATATTCCAAAAGTAAGGTCTCCAAAGTGCTGGGGATGCAAAGAAACTGTTATGTTTGTTGTGCATGCACCTGCACATGCCTCTGGCTTAGCAGGCATTTCTGATGGATCTCCCAACTGACGCTATTGCCACGTGTGAAGTTTGTGCAGTTATTTGAATGCAAAAGTGGTGTTAGGAGTTTGCAATGATGGCAATGCTTCCTCAACAACATGGCAACCAGTTGGTAAGACATGCTCATACAAAAACTCCCACAACACCTACAAAAATGCTATAGCCAAAATGGTGATTATCTAGAAAAATAGATACAGGTTCAAACTTTAAAATTATATAAACATCATTGACAATAAATAATAAACGTTTCTGTGATTTTTACATATTTTGGAGACCTTATATTGTATCTCTCTTTCCTTATTTTCTTACTTCTATTTTTCTGGTCATCTCTTCTAGCGTCTCTTCTAGCGGCTGGACTTCGTCTTGGAGACTTTGTGTCTGGTCTTCCATTGGAGATTTCTCTTTATCTGAAGCCTTGTGTCATTGGTAGTTTTTAGATAATAACACAAGACTTCGATTTACTTAGATCATTTTTTATTCTGAAATCCCCACCAGACTAACTCTGCAGATTGAGTCGGCATAAACACGACTTACCACCGTCGTGGGTTTGGTCGATCTGACTACTCTCTCTAATCTAAACCGGAGGAGGGTCTTCTCCACCAATTCTCACAGTATCCACCGGAAAGTTCAGGATGAGGTCAAGCCTTGTCATTCAATCCTTCAAGGCCACCGGCTGAACTTATAACAGCCATTTTGGTTTCTACACTACTGTACATAAATATTAGGAATCTAATAATTATGTAACACTTACAGGTGGGTTACTCTTATAAAATTCATTGAACTGGAACTGGAATATTTTTGCACTCTATTGGTAATTATTGGAGACATTTTCCAAGAAGATTTTAGAATGAGCTTAGAGATTTCTCTTTTATTAAAAGTTATCTGTCTCAGTTTCAAGTGCAACTAGAGAACCCATCAAGATTTACTATTGAAAGTCATGAACAATTTAGAAGGGGAAAAACATTTTCAAAGAATTTGGAGATGATTTTATTATGGTCAGCTTGAACTACAGTAGTAAAAAGAAAAGAGGAGATGTTTGTACCAGATCTGTTGCTTGAGCTTTGGACTGGAGGGAGAGAGAGAGAGAAGGAGAGGGAGAGAGGGGGAGAGAGAGAGAGCAATAAAGATAAGCTATGATGGGATTGCATCACACTGAAGTACTATCGAAGCAAATGAAGGCAAAAGTTCAGTGGGATTGAGATGCACCCGTAAAATGCGAATCAGACGCTTTGGGATTGGCTATAGATAATGTCAAGGCACTCAGTCAGCAGAAGAAATAAAGAAAAGAAATGGTAAAGGTTTTGCTGTATCAGGCAACAATAGGAAAATGTTTGAATTCTTTTAGCTTTTAAGTGATACGAAGGGATTAATATTTATGTCTAATGCTTAGGAGTAGATTTTATAAGCACAAGATTTTACAAGCACAATACACTCACTTAGCAAGAAAGTGACCTTCATCTTCCTTTGATTTAAAACCAAATGGTATTATTATGTATGTATCAATATATATATATATATATATATATATATATATATATACATGTATGTCTTTATCAACTCCACACGAGCAAGATATGACACAAGGTCAATTTCTTAAGCAAATTTTAACAGGCTTGAATTCAGAGTTTTCTTTCCCCTAGACTAGTTACCTAGCCAAGGTTAAAGAACCAATCTGCTCTACTATTTACCCAAAGCTGGAGGGAGAGTAGTTGGATGCATACCTTTCCCAAAGGTATTAGCGATATGTGAAATGCAAACATCATCATCCAGGATTTGAACTTAGGTTGACAAGTCTATTTCCTATGACTCTAACCATATATCTATCTATCTATCTATATATATATATATATATGTTTTCAAGTACCACGATCTTGTAAATTAGTAAAACAAATAATCTTTAAAGATACAACAACAGTAACTAATTAGTTCACAATCTTCATTGATCCTTACTCACTGGTACATTCTGACCAGCGTTGTTAGGATCTATGAGTCAAATAAATTTCTTTGATAATCATTTCTATTAAATAGGAATACTTGAAACAATATAACTGTAGGCAAATTATTAACATTAGTTACTTAATAATCATATAAATGTCCATCCTGTTGGCTGGGGCTGTAGAATATACTAACTGCCTTCAGCAGAGGGGTAAGACCCCCTCCAATGAGGCCACCTGTTGGCTGTGGGTGTCGATATATGATGCTTTAGGACTGAATCCTGGTGGCTGAGCAGTCCATGACTTGCAACACTCCACTTTGGCCTTTATTTGCGTTAAATGGGTGGTTGGAGAGGCCTATTCAATCAATGAGCCGGTCACAACAAGTCCTACTTATAGGATTGTCCTGTGTTCCTTAATTGTTTTATGGCAAACCCTCAACCCTTTTTATCATTGTGCTAGAACGTCATGGCTGAAGGTCTTATTCTCCTAGGTATGACATTAAACTGCATCTAGTTGTGAGGCTCTAATTCTGGGGAATATGGAGTAGACATTCATTACAATTACATCCAGGTCAACTCAGACCCAGAGTGATATACCTGTCAGGGTCCCATCTATGGGTTAAATATATAAAAAAAAAAAAGCTTTAAAAATGTTTTTAAAAAATAGATTTTAGAAAAATTGAATATTCAACAAGAATGAATAAAATAAAAACGTCTTTGGCATAGAATAAACCCAAGTATTGATATGCTGTAAAAATCCAACCAACCAACCAACCAACCAACTAAATTCCACACAAAGAAAACCAGCCTTTCCATCATGCCCTACAAACTATACTAGCCATAAAGGAAATGTAATGTAGCAAATTGTGAAATTGATACTACAATAGATTAAAATGTCCTCCTTTAAATCCGACACAATGAAAACCAGCTTCTCCATGATGCACCATAAATAAACTAGAATCAAGCAAAGAGAACTAGAATTACATGTTTGACCATTCCCATGATGCCTCAGGATGCACCACTCAACAGCATATAAGGTAAACACAAACACAAAAAATTCACTTGGTTTGAAAGATGCAGAGGCAAGAAACTCACTTATTGACTTCATGTCTTTGCTACCCTAACTTAGATAAATATATATTAGCTATGCTCAAAAAGCGTACTTTTCACACGGGAGCAAATTGTTAAAGAATATTTTAAAATGTCAATAAAAAATGGAAAATTAACTTTTTAATGTTTTCTTTTCTTTTTAATATAAAGAACAATTCCAAGTTTATATGTTAAAAGAAAAAACAAATTTCTGTTACATATAATGTAATTTTTTGCATTTTAAATAAATTTGCAATAAATTCTTAATCTTTGTTGACATAGTTATCACATCTTGATTCAAACAATTAGCCAACGTAATTTTCTATGGAGAATCATACATGTAATAATTTTTTTTATTCTTAAACAAAAACAAATTACTAATTTAGCATTTCGTTGATACCTTACAATTTAACTCTTAATATTATTGAAAAAAAAAAAGTGTTAGGAAAATCAAAATTCGAATGTTAAAAATTATTTACAATAAAATTCTATCAGAAATATTATACAAAGCAGACTTTTCTTCAATACATTTCTGATAAAGTATAGATATATATTTAAGTGAGGAGAATGAAATATTAATTTACAAAACATTAATTTGGCCTTTGTGTTGCTAGTAGTATCTTCCCATGAATTTGAACTTATTTTAACTTATTCATAGCAGCAGCAATATTGAAACAAGAATAGAATATTATGTCCCCTACATACTTCCATTAAAAAAAATGACGACAAATTTTAATTCAAACATTATTTTCAATATTTTTGTATATAAAAACCAAAGATTGTATACTCATTATTTTTAGCTACATATTTTTAATACAATATTTTCTTTAAATTACATAAGTATGATTTTGCTATACAATGAATGGGAGTATTTATTTTAGATTTTATGAATTTAAAAAGATCCTTAAAAATTTTTTTTTTAAAGTAGATAACTGGAACTTTTAATATAAAATTCTTTAGAAAATAAGCTAACGATTTAGCAAAAAAAAAAGGATAAATATTTTTTCTTATTTACGAGACTTAAGTTCCACATGTTAAGACGTCTTACTGCCAAAACTGTACTACTATCGATTTACTTCTTTTTTTACATGTTCTGTCATTCAATTATCTTTCCAAAAATGTAAAATTCATTTTCATACAAAAAAAAAAATTTGTATGGGGAGCAATGCGCAAAACAAAAACTAATGTGAAAAAATAATTAGCCTTTTCAATTTAGTAAACATTTATTTACAATAAAAGTTCTTTTCTTACTTCATTTACCAAAAGTTTTATTAAAATTGTATAGTTAGTTTATTTTAGATGATTTTTAGAAGAATTCCCTGTGATCACCCTTAACTGCAGGTGCGTGAAAAGGAGCAACCTTAATATATATATATGGTAAAAAAAAGTAAACTCGGTGGGTGGCCTATTGTCGGTACCAGCCAGACAGTAAGGAAGTCTATTCCCTTTTCACTAGTGCTAGACCAGGGAGATTGTTTTTGTGTTTGAGGTGGAACATCACTCCTACCATAAGCTCCCCAATTTGATGCACAGAGTTTCCCCATATATAGGTGATGTAAGTAAACAAATAATATAAGCAAAATATACAGATGAAATACTTTACATTGCAAAATAGGAAATATAATCTATGAATCTTATTTCTGTTTATTGATCAATTTTTAATATATTTTTATTGTTTTTAATATTGATTATAATTCTCTAAGATTATTTTAGCATTCAACTTGGTACAAATTCTGAAGACAACAGTCAATTACATCTGTCATACCTGCCCTCAGTTTCTACATTGCATTGGCTGTTGAAATAAGAATACCAACTTTTAACTAAAAATAAGCTTTATTTATTATTGCATCCTAACAAGAACTTGAATGAAAAAAATTAATTTCTAACATTGTTTCAAACTTCTAACAATTTTTGGCAACCAACTAAAATAGCATTTTTAACCTGGGGTTCCGGCTCCCACAAGGGGTGTGAGATTTAGTTCTTATGGGTGTAAGGAGTGGTCCATAACATTTTTCTTTTTTTACTAGATAGATAGATATAAGCAAACTGAAATAGGTAGATAGATATATTGATATAAACAGACTAATGTAAATATGAACAAATATGAACGGACTAAGATAGATAAGTAGATAGATAGATAAGAACTAACTGAAATAGGTAGATAGATAGATAGAAACAGATTAAGATAGATACAGATAGATATGAACAGACTGAGATAGATGCATAGATAGATAGGTAAGTAGATAGATTAATAGAAACAGACTTAGATCTGAATAAATATGGATGGACTAAGATAGATAGAAACAGACTAAAATAGATATATAGCAATCGCATAATCTTTACAGATCACTGTCGTCCTTCACAATCCTACAACCCCAACAGCAGAAACTTTCTTCTCATGATCCCTCAAGTAATTCATCAATCCTGCTGTAGATCCACAAAGTTTGTTGCAAATGGGACACAAGAAGGATGTCCTTCCCATGGGACAACTGGATCAGATGGTGAAAGGTAGATATCAATAGTTATGAACAGACTGAGATAGATAGATAGATAGACAGATAGATAGATGTGGTGTTTAATGCTAGGAATTCAGAGAAACTTTGCATTTATGTTAAATCTTTCCATATTGACAATGTTGTAAACAATACGTAAACCATTTGCAAAAATATTTATTAGATTGTTAAACATATTCCTATTTGGTATTATTAGCGTTATTCGGACTATTGTCCCCATCTTCATTGTTATTTGTACAACGTTTCGGCCGATATACCCTCCAGCCTTCTTCAGGTATTTCTTGTCGGACTCGGGAACCTTCTTTTCGAACTCGGGAACTTTCTTGTCGTATTCGGGAGCCATCACGGAACTTTGAACCTAACCCTTTATTTATTCTAATTGAACCTAACCCTTTATTTATTCTATAACGCTAATAATACTTATCTTCAAGCCTCATCTCAAACATTCAGAGAAATAGTATATTCCTATTTATACTGTCCAACAATCACATGTGGGTTTTATTATAATGGCTTCTAGCATATTATATATCTTTTCTTTTTTTTTTTTTCTAAAATTCATATATGTTGTGTTGTTTATAAATGTTTGTAAGAATGAAATGGTTTAAAATTCTATGGTGATTAATATTTTGATTGGTTGGATGATTGTTTTTACAGCATCTCAACTCTTATGGGGTCATTTTATGCCAAAGTCTCTTTAACAATCATATTATCCAATAATTCAAATGTCACTTACTCTTGTGAAGTAGCTGGAACACCTCCCACAAGAGAGAATAGTCTAAGACTATTTAAACAGTGATCTCTTAATACTGAGAAATCAACTTGGCAATTAACTCTTTATTGCAATAGTTGGCATACTCAACCATTTACCATATTTTTCTCCAGAATAATTTTCCTCTACTTTCTACAGGTCTGCCAACTTTACTTATTTCACAACATAACATTTACCATTTTTTAAAGTTTTAATAAAAAAGGTGAGGAAATATTTCTTGTTATTATATATACTAGCAGAAAATAACCACCAACATACGATGTAAAAATTGATTCCAAAAACTCAAAGGATTTTTTGCTACACTCTTTTGTAAAAAAAAAGGGAAATCTTATATTCTTTTTAATAATAGACATATTTGAATTAAGCTGTTAGAAATTGGTTTTATTAGAAAGAAAACATATTTATATGAATTTCGACAGCAAAACTATTCATTTATATCTGGTATTTAAAAAAATATAACATTTCAAAGAAAGATCTGTTTACATATTTTCATGAAAGAGCGTGGCAAAAAATCCTTTTATGTAATTTTGGAATTAATTTTTACACAGCCTGGACAGTGTAGAGTACCTTTTCATTGGCATTATTCCCAGGTGTGCTGTGACCCAGAGTGGTAGTACCTGTTAGGGTCCCATCTATGGGTCTGTTTAAAAATTATTTGTATTTGATAGGACCGTGTGCAAAAAACTCTTAAGAAAGAACCACACAAAAAAAATGTAAATACAAATGTACAATGAGTGCCATTCCCTCACCTCTAAGCATTAAATAACCTAAGATGAGTTTACATGCCATTTAAAATCAATCAATAATTTATTATTATTTCTGATACATGGTGTTCTTTGCTGTTGAGGAAATGACAAACTGTGTGAATTGCAGAAAAAATGCAACTAACTTTTTTTTAAAATAAAGAAGATACATTTCAAAATTAATAATACAACTTGAGTCTTCAAGAAGGATGCAACACAAGATCAATTTTTAAGAGGAGTTTATTCAGATTTTTTCTTCTCCTGGACTGTTGCTCTATCAAGGTTAAATCTGCTCTTACTAATTACCCATAGCTGAAGGAGAATAGTTGAATACATACCTTTCCCAAGAGTATTAGTGCTATGTGAAATGCAAACAGACTCATACAGGATTTGAACATGGTTCGCAGTATCCATTTTCTATGATGATAACCATTACAATGCTGGTGCCTCCAACATCAGTGTGTAACTTTCCCAGGCAACTGTCTTTATAAATAAAGTTGGTTCAAAATTAAGTTAATTATTTTTAAAAGATCAATTATGGTACTTAATCAATAAGTACCTTAAATTTACATATAAAACATATTCATAAGTGCAGCTTGATTGTGTTTATGTGTTAGTTCTGTGTGATAAAGTAGGTAGCTGATGGTAGGTCTGGTGCTCCACATGAGATGTAAAAAAAATTCTCTGGACTAGCGCTTGTGAAAAGAGGATAGACAGCTGTCCAGCTGATACTGACAATAGGCCACTCTGCCTACTACTACTACTACACATGCACACAGACACAAACATATATACATGCATCCGTTCTTATTGCTATGAATTTTTTAGTTTGGCATCAATTTCAATTTATTATATTTTTATCTAGATATGAAATGAGGCAAATACACATCTTATAATTCACTTATTCTTGGTTTGGTATATCATGAACAACGATTATTGTGAAAAAATAAAACCAAAAAGACAATATTAAAAATAGTAATGCAAATAATAATAAGAATTAGGTTATATAATTTAAGAGATTGTACATTTTCAACTTAATATATAGTTCAATTCCAATTTTTAAAATTTATTTTATTTTCGTCAATAATACAATATTTTTTCTTACGGTGTTATATAATAGATTGATGAAATCTATAATTGACATGTAGTGTAGGATAATTCAAGGTCATTTGAGAATGTGGCTTTTCATGTGAACAAACAACATAGACAGAAGTTAGCTAGAAACTTCAGAAAATTCCCCAATAGAGGCAGATCGTTTCCACCATGATTTGATTTACTGATTCCCGGCCTGATAGGAGGATGGTAAGATGAAAGTCGTTGAGAAATAAATAAAGCATGCTTACAGAAATCTTGTCTTTGTTATTGATCTCACAGCTAGCAACATGAGACAAATGAGACACTAGAGAAGATGACAACGAATGGGACAACAAGAAAACATGGTCGTCAAGAACAATGAGAGTGACGTGAGGAGATAAGCTCTGGACAATCATCAGAGTAAAGGGATATCCAGCAATTGAAGTGTGGGAGATTAACTGTTTGCAACTGAATAACCAAAATATTGAAACTGCACTTTTTAAAAATCTTTGCATAACAGAATGATGTCACCTCAAAAGAATCTTGTATCCAAAATGCATTTAAAATGGAGGGTGGGGATTATTTCCTTAGTCTAGAAAGAAAAAGGCCATGAACAAGAAATTAAAAAAAAAACTCCCTGACAGTTCTTTTTAAACAAATATACATCAATGAAAAACTACTATCCATATGCATTTACCCAACCCCTCCACACGAGTAGGATGTGACACAGGGTCAATTTTTTAAGAGGAGTTTACCAAGTTTGAATTCAGAAGTCTTCCTTTAATTACACCAGTTACCATATTAAGTTCAACTAGCCTTGTCCAAGATTTGAAGTTGTGCTACTGTGTCCATTTCTATAATAATAACCATTGCACGACAGATGCCTAACTTTTTTCTCAAGTTAAAAAAAGAAATCACTTTCACTCATTTATATATATATAAATATATATATATAATATATATATATATATTTGGATGTGGCATAATTCCTGTTACAAAGTTTTAAATCAATTTTAAAAATGCATTATGTTTCTAATATAACTAACATCAAATCCATTCCCTATAACCATATTAACTATTTTCAGAACATTACACCATTAACAATTTGCAATGTCTATAGTATTGAAAAAAGTTCAAAATTGAGAGGCATGAAACTCCACCTGAGATATTTCAACTGAGGAAAACACTTAAGATCAATAGAATGTTGATCAAAAGAACAATCAATTGATTTAAGGAAACTTACTTGACCAAAGACAGACTGGGTGCCCTCATACATCAAGAACATCAGAACTTGTTAAAAGTGTGAGGGAAAAAATAAGGCATAATACAAGAAGATCCATGAAAAATGGCAGAAGAAGCAGAAAACTTACCGGTGTAAGTCATTTCTATCTATGGACGCTCCAGTCCTTTTATATATGTAGGTTTATCTACTCTTGTATTTGTATCTTATGTATCCATGTACTCTTCTATTATGTATCCTTTGTATTCATGTGCTGTTATCTATTAAATGTATTGTCCCTCAACCCTTGTAGGAGTTGTATGTTCTTCAAATATTCACTTTGAATCTTACACCGGGAACTATGCAGAGAATATGTTGAGATGATATGGGTATGTCACCCTTTAAGTTCTAAAAGAGACAGCTTCTTTCTGAAGCCCCATTAGAAAGGATACTCTCCAGAAGTAAACTGTTAGTGAACCGTATTAAGAATGGCAAAGCATCGTCTTTACAGATGAGAAGTTATTCACTGTGCAGTAATCTCACAATCATCAAAATGATCAACTACTTACAAAAAGTCTCACCGCCCTGTCGGCTGGGGCGTTAGAATGCACCGAATGCACCTCTGCAGAGGGGTAAGACTCCCCAATGGGCCACCTATTGGCCGTGGGTGGCGACCCATGATGCTTAAGGATAGAGCCCTGGTGGATGAGCAGTTCATGACATGCAATACTCCACTTTGGCCCTATCTTGGGCTAGACGGCGGTTGGAGAGGCCCATCCGATCAATCGGCTGGTCACGTCAAGCCTAGCACCTATATGATTTTCCAACCCTATTGCCCTTATGGCAAGCCCCAACCTCTTTTTATCATATGGGTGCTAGAAGGCAGTGGCTGCGGGTCTACATGTCCTGGGAATGACGTTAAACTCTATCTGATGGTGAGGTTCCAGTTTTGGAGGTTTGGGAATGTGGAGTACCCTTCATCACCATTGCTCCCTAGTCCACTCTAACCCGGAGTGGTAGTACCTGTTAGGGTCCCATCTATGGGTTAAATAGAAAAATGTATTTATAAAAAAAAATTGTATTATCCATTAAGAATTGATTTATTTCAAAACTTTATCGGCATTAAATGACCCACTGAGGTTGTTATGCCGTAAAACAAACAAACAAACCATCATTTAAAAAAGTCTCCAATCAA